>LPNX010320153.1:73906-188965 GCA_001517045.1 Pseudotsuga menziesii
CTTAGACATATGACCAAATTTGGACAAGGGAGGATTAATAATCCTAACATTCCTAGGGAAATATCGGGACTACCACCCAAGAAAGAATTAGATTTTTCCATATAATTGATATGAGGGCCAGTACCAAATTCAAAATCCCCATACCGCATGAGTGCACTAGAGTTGGTGAAGATCAAGTTATAGTTACGGGAATTAATAGAGAAGGGTTATATCTGACCTAGTGTGTCTCCTTGGGGAGCACCTATACTATTCGTAAAGAAAAGGATGGTACGATGAGAATGTGCATCGATTACCGACATCCCAAAAAGATGACCATCAAAAAACATTTCCCACATCCTAGGATCAATAACTTCCTCATTTAAAACCCACGAGATACATCCTCATTTATCCAGCTAAACAACATTAAAACAATTACATAGCACTTGGAAGAGAACGCCTATACAGACTGACATTTTCCCACAAATTGAGCTTTAGATAGGTTTTTTCACCCACGATCAGGTTAAAAATTACAATTTCATCAATTTCCTAAAAAACCTCATAAATGTTAGAATAATCAACCCATAGTTACCTACCTTAGACATTAATTAATCCATTTTTGTCTTCTTTGCCTAGTTTCCAATATTCCACTCTATGCAAGTTGTCTTCCACATGCCATAGAATTCAAACTTGCTAAAACTGAGTCATGGAGCGCTTGGGAAACCTCTTGGAATCCATATTTAGCATATCTTCTATATTCCAGATCCTCCCTAGCACACATCTACTTTTTCTGCTAAGTTGCCTGCTTTATTGAGATTTATGGCAAAAGGGAAAGTAAGACTAGGTGTAGTTGACTTGTTTTTTGCCCTCATTGTCCTCCATTATTTTATCCTAATAAAAGCATATATGAGTTGTCTTTCTATCCCTTATTATATTTCCTACTTGAATTTTCCAATTCATGATCCTCTAAGTGGATTTGGAAACCGCTTTATGCACCTATGGGGGATTTGACTAGATTTAGTAAGCCTACTTTTTGACTATTTCGAATGGAATCTTTATGAATTATAATCTCTCATGTAATTATATATTTCAACATCCTATGACTTCATAAGTTTGGCTATTGTACACTTATTGAATACACATTAGTGTTATGCTCCAATTTTAGTCTCCTTTGTGTGTAAATTTGCATGTTTGATTAGCAATTTTGTGAGTACAATTGTTCTATCACTTGGGTTTAATTTCCACATGGTATCAGAGCCTTTGTAGATCAATTTATCTCCTCCCATATTGCTATTTTAGGTTCGACATCTTGACTAGGAGCATTCTGCTAACTAAAGGGCACAGTTTCTGAGCTATGGATCAATCTCAGAAGATCATCTTGACTCCATTTAATTTCTTTGAATAGAAAGCAGAGATGGAGAAACCGTTGAGATTGAAAGGTCTCTATAGGGTTACTATGGAAATTGTGGTAGATCCCAATGCAGATGTAGAGAAAAATAAATGGCACAATAGGAGGGATGAGGCCTATGGTCTTTTGTGTCTGATCATATCAAGAGACCTCCTCTTCCATATTGATGGATTGACATCACCAAATGAAGTGTGGGAGAAGCTTGTAGAGATTTTTGGTAAGACAGATGATATTAGAGGACATCAAATCAAGAATGAATTGATCTCTTTGAGTCCCAGTAGCTTCGAATCCCTGCAACTCTACTTTTCCAAGTTTAAAGCCCTTGTTTTGTAGCTAAAACAGTGTGGAATTGAAAAGAAGGAAGAGAATCTAGTTTTGGACATACTCTTGAAGCTTGGCCCTGACTATTCAATGTTTTTTTTGACCTTCCATGCCACCAAGTTGACAGATCAAGCCTAGAAGATGCCTAAGTTTGCAGAGTTCATGGAATCCCTCACACAAGAATAAGATAAACTGGTGATGATGGGAACCATCAAACCTTCCAAAGACCAAGCTTTGGTTTCTAGAGATTCAAGGGTGGATTTGAAAGGCAAGAAGAAAGCTAAGAATCCACCTGAGCAAAAGAGAGACAAGAACAAGTCTCAAGAGTATCCCCAAGGCTCGAAGAAGAACTTCCAGAAGAAGAAGAACAAAGGAGAAATGAGCAAGTGTGCATACTGCAGTAAGGGCTATCATCCTGAAATTTCCTACCTGAAGAAGCAAATTGACATATTGACCCAACTTTTGGAGAAGAATAACATCTCCCTTCCTGATTGCTCGAAGAAGAGGGAGGGAGGATCAAATTCAGAGGACAGAGAGAGAGTACATGCTTTGGTTGCTGGCACATCAAGCTCACCTAGCTTCATCATAGACTCTGGAGCTTCAAGACATATGGTTTCGACCAAGGAGGAATTATCCTCTCTTTACATGTCGAAAGGTCCACCAATAGTGTTGGGATATGACTCTCTCACTAACAGTTTGGGGAAAGGAAGGATTGATCTTGACCATGGTAAGTTCAGTAATGTATTGTATGTTCCAGGTCTTACCTCTAACCTCTTGTCAGTGTATCAGATGACCCACACAGGGTCTCCAAAGAAGGTCATATTCTCCCCTGATGATGTTGAGATCATGGAGATATCGAATGGTAAAGTCATTGCAAAAGGAGTTGTAGATCACACTTCAAAGGTATACATGTTTTCACATTTTCTACCCTACTCAAACCCCTCTGCTCTTTTGATTCATGCTAATGAGACAAGAAATATTTGGCATGAAATATTTGGCCATCTTAACTATAAGTATATTTTTTATCTAAGTGAAAAATAAATGGTCATAGGGTTACCAAATATTAAATTTTCCAAGGGAGTGTGTCAAGGTTGTATCCTAGGAAAACACCCAGAGCATAAATTTGAGAGAGCTAGTCATGAGAGAACCTCTGCACCTCTTGATTTGATCGACGGTGATGTTTCTGGTTCATTTCCTCATATGTCAATGAGTCAAACCAAATATGCATTGACCTTCATAGATGAATTTTCTAGGTATTGTTGGGTTTACTTCCTGAAGCATAAGTCTGAAGTTTTTGGCCTCTTCAAAGTCTTTAAGGCTTTGGTTGAAAACCAATATGGGAGAAGACTCAAGATCCTCAAATCTGACAATGGTGGTGAGTATGTCAAGTCTAAGTTCATTCAATATTATTAAGATGTAGGTATTCATATGTAGAATTCAATCCCTCACACACCACAGCAAAATGGTGTTGCTAAGAGAAAGAACAGATCACTGAAGGAGATGGCAACCTGTATGATTGAGGCTAAGACTTTGCCGCCAAAGTTTTGGGTCGAGGCTATAAACTGTGCATCCTATATCTAGAATATGGTTCCTCATAAATATCTTGATGGTATGACTCCTTTCCAATCTTGGAATGGGCACAAGCCAGATGTCACCCATTTCAGGATGTTTGGCTCAAAGGCTTGGGCTAGAATTCCAACTGAAAAGAGAAAGGCTTTGCATCCCCAAAGCCAAGAATGCCTATTTGTTGTTTATTCTGAATATTCAAAAGGTACAAGATGATCAACTTGAGCACAAACAAATTCATCATTGAAAGGAGTGTTCAGTTCCAAGAAGAGCCTTTAGCAGCAGTTGAAGTTGGAGAGTCTTCTTCACCACCAGAACCATTGAATGTAAGTGGAGAGACAAATGAGTTTGCTGATTCTGATATGTCTGATAATGATGATTTAATTGCAGATATTGACAGTCCTACAAGACCAAAATGGGCAGCAATGACCATTCATGCAGCTGGGAAACTAGCTAGAAATCCTAGTCATCCTAGGAGGACTAGATCTCAGTTTGAGAGTGCCCTGTGTATGAAAGACCCTTTTTTTGTAGAGAAGTGCTATCTGATGGTTGAATTAGACCCACAAACATATGAATATGCAGCACATGATCCAATATGGAAAACATCCATGAAAGAAGAATTCAGCTCACTCCAAAAGAACAACACTTGGGAACTGGTTGATCTTCCCCCAGGGAGGAAGCTAGTTCAATGTAAGTGGTTTTTCAAAACTAAGTTTGCTGCTGATGGTTCACCTTTGAAATTTAAGGCAATATTGGTAGCCAAGGGATACTCATGGGTACATGGCACTGACTACAATTAAAACTTTGCACCAATGGAAAAGATGGACTCCATAAGGCTAGCCTTAGCCATTGCAGCTTCGAAGCAGTGGGAGGTACATCACATGGTTGTGAAGTGTGCTTTCCTAAATGGAGATATTACTGAAGAGATTTACATGCAGAAGCCTCAAGGTTTTGTGTCTAATCCATATTTTGTGTGCAGGTTAAATAAATCGTTGTATGGGCTTAAGCAAGCCCCCAGGGCTTGGTATGCCAAGATTGATGGCTTTCTGCTATCATTGAGTTTTTTTCGATGCAAGTCTGATCCTAATGTTTATTTGAAGCTGATTCCTAGTTATTTGATGATTATTTTATTGAATGTGGATGACCTTCTAATTATAGGAAGTTCAAAGAAATAAATTGCCTCCTTGAAGGATGCAATGAACATGCATTTTCTATGACTGATTTGGAGTTATTGAGCCAATTCTTGGGTCTTGAAATTGATCAATCCCAACATGGAATAAAAGTACATCAGTCCAAGTATGCTTTAGTTTTTATGAACAAGTTCAACATGAAATATTGCAAGCCAAGCAAGACTCCCTTCCTTTCAGGAGTTAAGATTGAAGAAGCAGGTTCTTCTCCTATGGTAAATAATACATTGTATAGGAAATTGATTGGGTGTTTGTTGTACCTTACACACACTCGAACTGAAATTTCTTATGCAGTAAGTGTGGATTCAAGATACATGGATCAGCCTCATGAGATCCATTGGATAGCAGCCAAAAGGATCCTTAACTTTGTTCAGGGAACAAGAACTCATGGGATCTTCTACAAAGCTAAATCTGATGTTGATTTGATTGGGTTTACTGACAGCGATTGGGAAAGTGACAACACAGATCGAAAGTCAACATCAGGATATGTGTTCATGCTTGCTAAAGGACCAATCAGCTGGTCAAGCAAGAAACAGAGTGCCATGGCACTCTCATCTACAGAAGCAGAGTACAGAGGATTTGTAAATGCAGCAACTCAATGTTTATGGTTGCAGGGGATACTTGGTGAGTGTGGCTTCGAATCAGAGTCCTAAACTATTATCTATTGTGATAATTAGAGCACCATTCAAATTTGCAATGATCCATTTTAGAGATAGAGAACCAAACACATTGATATCAATATGCACAACATCAGACAGCTTGTGCATGATGGCACCATTCACCTACTCTTTTGTGCATCTTCAGAACAAGTAGCAGACATATTCAACAAAGTTTTTTGTGAGAAGACATTCAGCAATCTCAAATCACTACTGGGGATTTCTGATCATTCTATGAAGGATGATTGATGACAAGATTTTCAAATTTTGTTTTATTGTCCATGTTTAAGGGAGGATTTTTCCACTGGGTTTTTTCCTCTTTCCTTGGTTAAATGGACATCCAGTATGTAAATGGTGACTAAGCCTTGTTGCTAGGCCCTATAGTTTTTTTTTATTTACTCATAAATTCAGGCTTAAGGGGGGGTGTTAGAATAATAAACCCATAGTTACCTACCTTAGACATTAATTAATCCATTTTTGTCTTATTTGCCTAGTTTCCAATATTCCAATCTATGCAAGTTGTCTTCCACATCCCATAGAAGTCAAGCTTGCTAAAACTAAGCCATGGATCACTTGGGAAACCTCATGGAATCCATATTTATCATATCTACTTTATTCCAGATCCTCCCTAGAGCATATCTGCTTTTTCTGCTAAGTTTCCTGATTTATTGAGATTTATTTCAAAAGGGAAAGTAAGACTAGGTGTAGTTGACTTGTTTTTTTCCCTCATCATCCTCCATTATTTTCTCCTAATAAAATCATGTATCATTTTTCTTTCCATCCCTTATTATCTTGCCTACTTGATTTTTCCGATTCATGAGCCTCTAAGTGGATTTGCAAACTGCTTTATGCACCTATGGGGGATTTTACTAGATTTAATAAGCCTACTTTTTGACTATTTTGAATGGCATCCGTATGCATTCGAATATCTCATGTAATTATATATTATAGCATCCTATGACTTCAAAAGGTTGGCTATTGTACACTTATTCAATACAGATTAGTGTTATGCTCCAATTCAGTCTCCTTTGTGTGTAAATTTGCAAGTTTGATTAGCAATTTTGTGAGTGCAATTGTTCTATCACTTGGGTTCAATTTCCACAATAAAACGTTCATTAGAGGAATTTTGAGGCCTAAAATGGACCTCCTAAGGAAAATAATAAAATAATAGCTAAAATAATAAAATAATAGTTAAAATAATAAAATAATATTTATTAATTTTGGAGGAAAAAATAAATAAAATACTTTTTGTGTTTGTATTTTTGACATAGCTCCCTGTGTTTAGATTCAAATTTCGATCGGGAGAGCTCATTGGATGCAGAATTTGATTATGCATACAACGAGTACCCACACTGCATAATTTTGACGGACCCCGCTACCCCCAAAAAAAGAAATACCTGAAACAATGTGATGATACCGTCAAAATTATGTAGTGTGGGTACTCGTTGTATGTGGAATCAAATTCCGCATCCAACGAGCTCGCCCGATCGAAATTTGAGTAAACAAATATGGAGATATGTCGAAAATATGAACAAAAAAACTAGTTATTTTTTATGACAAATATGTCAATTCAACCATTATGGTTGACTCATTTTATTGGAATTCTATTGGTTCTTGAATTCCAACTCACAAGAACTTATTTTTGGTGCATTTTCTTATAGGACTGATTTTAGACCCCAAATTTCCTCTAATGAAACCCCCGCAAAATTTATGAGAACCATTTCCATAAACACTAAATCCTATAGATTTCCCACAGCATCGTTTCATTTTGAAAAGGCCATGAAAACCACAAACAACGTTTCCCCAAATTCCCTTCGAAAACATAGATTGGCCAATGAGAGGTGAAGGGAACATGAACTTCGGGCTTAGAAAGTTTTCTTACAAGATTTCCCCTGCCCCATTCGCAAGTCTGTTCAACCACAATGACAACATGCCACGAAACCATTCAGTGGTTAGAATTTGGTGCAGTTAATAAAAACTAAAACCACTAGACTATACACTACAGAGAAGGGCTCATAACTGAGCAACAATGGTGCATCTGAAAACCTGTTTTCCATTCTCTTCTAACTAAAACCCCAACCAAGGAGATCAATCCACTCACCTGTATGTGCATGCAAAGAGGCTTTCGAAACCCTAGTGAATTGTTTGATAATTGCGCAAGCATGGACGGTGCCATGATTCCTTCACATGGCACACATTAATGCTGCAACCACCTCCCACTAAGGTTTTTATTTTTACCCATTCAGTATAGTCGCTATGCCCTTTATAGATTTTGATTATGTTTTACACCATGTATTTAAACCCTTAGTTTTTAGGGTTACGACCTTTGTTTTCTAGATCATGTCACCCCTTTAAAACATATACTCAGCATAGTGTCAGCTACCTAGCACCTACAAACAACAGGTTCCTCATGAATTAGTTCATAAAGAACTAAGTAATCCCAAGTCATAGGAGTCCTTCATACATTTTTCATTGAGTTGTTAGGTAAATCCAATGACTCTTACTGTTTAGAAGCAGAGGTAAGTTAGTCACATCATTTTAGTAAACAAGACTAGGTTACGTACTAAAACATCCATTATAAACAAGTAGGAAGTAAGTAAACTATGAACCATAGAAGAAACATCATTACATAAATAAATAACATAAACATACAAGAAACATTAGTATACAAATAAACGACAATAACATATCACCATAATAAAATAGATCACCACGTACTACGCTACGAAAGGAATACAGACCAAAACAAATACAAGTATCTATTTTAGTAAGTTTATTCAAATGCTGAGGTTAATTTGAGATGAACCTTAGATCCTTACGATTTTTATTTATTTATTTACGGACTTAAGGGACATTACAAGTGGTACCAGAGCCCTGTTTCGAACACTTATAGGCCTTATGGGCCCGCTACTGAACATCTGCTACATAAATATATTTTCAAAAATTTATTTATTATTTTTAAACTAATAGAATGATATAGTTACTGACTGTTTGAACTGTAGATATAAAGATAATTCCACATCATGGACACATAAGAGAACAACAGTTAAAATGGGAACCTAAATTCCCCTCTCCCAGAAGAATAACTCATTGTGGAACTGAATTCCAACTTAATGAAGACTATAAAGAGTCTACAAGCATATCTACAAAGTTTTGAAGATGATAACATGAATGAAAGGGCATAAAATAAAGCAATAAATGAATCTTTACTTCGTGACTTGATAGGGGTAAACCCCCATAGACAGTCCACCCACTCAATAAAGAAATCCAAAGAAAACATTCAACATAAAAGAAGGACCAGCAGCCCAAGAGAGGAGGGAGGAGAAGAACACACCCTTGAATCCATAGTAGAAGAATATCAAGGTTCTTCCAGTGATGGATCGCCCTCTCCTTGCAAGAAATGGAAAAAAAATGATGATAGCCTTCAGGGAGAATTTTGAAAGATCAAATCCCCAACTTCTGAAGGAGAGATGAATACCATAGAGAAGGCTAAAGAATGGCTCTTGTGTATGATTAAATAGTTTCAAGTACATAATTACTCCAATGAGATGAATCCGGGATGGCCATTTATAACTTAAATGGAAATGAAGCTAGATGGTGTAGATACTTGAAACATACTAAGAGGGAATAAGTAAAGGATATAATATGGAGTGCTTTAAGCAAAATATTCCAGGAAAAGTACATGTCTGAAAGATTCTTTGACAAAAAAGTAAGATAATTCCATGATATAAAAATGGGCTCCCTAACTATGGATATCTTTATCAACATATTTTTATATTTGTTGTACTATGTACCTTACATAAAGGACTAAAAGGTCAAGATACAACAATTTTTGGGATGTCACCCTCCAAATTTTAGAGACAAAATTGAGTTTGACAAGCCCAAAACCCTAGACACCACATTGCATAAGGCTAGACCTTTTTATGCACATGGACAACTAAGACACGAAAATATGAACAGAAATCGAGACAAATTAGGTCCTTCTCAAACAACCAAAAACCTAGTTCTAAGCCACAGCCCTACATGAAACATAACAATAGTTTCCCATCTAACATAAAATTTAACAATCCTGATGCATGACCAAATGTGCATGCACCAAATGCCAACAGACCAGCAAAAAATGGAAGAGCCAAGGCTTCCCCACTGTAGGTTAGCTGCTGGAAATGTCAGGGGCCCCATTATGCTAGAGATTTCCCAAACAAGAAAAATGGAGTCTGACACAACTTACAAGAAGACCAAATAGTACAAGACATGACTAGTACACCTAGGACCTATGCAGCACCCGACGGTCGACAAGGAGACCATCAAGCCACTATGGTCGAGATAGAGGGTAATGTTTTGAATGCATCTATTTCAATTTTAATTTATCTCGGTGCTTACCAAAGATATTTTTTCGACAAGATTTTTGACATGTGTAAACTAAAGAAAGAGAAACATGAGAAACCATGGATGGTACAACTAGCCATTGGTACAAAAAGAAAGGTTTTAGAACTAGTAATAGAAAGCGAGATAGACATGAACGGTTTTCCAACTAAAGTTGACATAAATATCTTACCCTTAGGATCGTACAATGTACTTATAGGAATGGACTGGTTGGAACAACACCATGTCATTCTTGACTATTTAAACAAGTCAATATTATGCATGGATAGGCAAGGGAATCAAGAAATATTCGAGGCAAACCCAAGAAGGTTCATGTTAGACAAATATTTTCCTTACAAGCAAAGAAAGGCATAAGGAAGGGATGCAAAATTTTTGCAGTTAACATCAAGGCTGTAGAAACCGAGAGAGAACAACAAATTGAATATTTTTATGTTCTTGTAGTCTACAAATATGTCTTTCTTGAAGAAATACTGAGACTATCACCCAAGCAGGACTTAGATTTTTCCATAGAATTGACACCATGGTCAGTACTACTTTAAAAGCCCCATACCACATGAGCACACCAAAGTTGGTGTAGTTCAAGTTAGAGTTACATGAATTGATAGAGAAGGATTATAACTAACCTAGTGTGTCCCCTTGGGGAGCACATATACTATTCGTAAAGAAAAAGGAAGGCACGATGCAAATGTCCATCGATTATCGATAACTCAACAAGATGACCATGAAAAAAATTACCCACTTCCTAGAATCGATGACTTGTTCGATCAAGTTGGAGGATCGAAGATCTTTTCAAATATCAACTTGCAATCTGGATACCACTAGGTAAGGATCTATGATGAAAACATACACAAGACCACTTTTCAGACTTGATATGGCCATTATGATTTTGTGGTAATGCCTTTTAGGATAACCAACGCACCATCCAATTTTATGTGCATGATGAACAATATTTTTAGTAAATACCTCAATAATTTTGCATTAGTATTTATAGACGATATACTAATTTACTCAAAGAGTAAGGAAGAACACAAGGAACATCTCCAAATAGTATTACGAGTGTTACAGGAACACCAAATTTACACCAAGTTTATCAAGTGTGATTTTTACAAACCATAGATAGAATACCTAGTTCACATTATTTCAAAAAAAGGAATATCCATCGACCCAAGAAAGATTAAATCCATCGAGGAATGGCCTACCCCTACTAATGTCATAAACATTAGTTCATTTCTGGTACTAGTGGGTTACTATTAAAAGTTCATTGAGAACATTTCAAGGATTTCTTATCCCGTTACCTTCTTACAAAAGAAGGAAAACAAATTCCTATTGATGACCAAGTGCAAAGAAAGATCCAAAAGCTAAAAAAACTATTGACTACTGCAACTATACTATGAATTGCGGATCCCCGTGGGGATTTCGTTGTTTGCACACATGCAAGAAAAGAAAGACTTGGTGGAGTCCTCATGCAAAATGACTACGCAATCTATTATGAATTACAAAAATTAAAAGAACACGAACAAACTATCCCACACACGATCTTGAGCTAGCAGACATCATCCATGCCTTGAGTATGTGGAGGAACTACTTCATGGGGAAGAAGTTTCTCCTAAAGATAGAAAACATGAGCCTAAATTATTTGTTCGACCAACCATATTTAAATTCTAGGAAGGCCAGATGGTTGGCCTTCCTTAGTGAGTACCACTTCAAATAAATCACATAAAAGAGAAGGAAAACAAAATCATTGAGGATTTAAGTCGACAAGCTCATATGTTGTATGAGGTAAATTTGAGTCAAATTGATTCGAACTTGCATGATAGGATTAGAACATCAAGTAGGGTTGACCATTTCTATGTTGAGGTCCTTAAAAATATTCGGGAGGATAGGTTATTCCAAAAACAGATGTAATATAAGGTAGATGAATCATGATTATTGTGGTCTAAAGAGAGACTCTATGTCCTGGATGGAGGAGACATCAATTCCAACATTCTAACAGAGTTTCATTGAAATACCTACTCGATTCACCTAGGATATCAAAATATGATATTGACAGTAAAGAAACACTTTTTCTGGCCTATCTTAAAGGTCAACATAGCACTATTAATCGTAAAATGCCAAGAGTGTCAACATGTCAAAGCAAAGCACCAACATCCTTCAAGGTTGCTACAATCGTTACCCATTCCGGAATGGAAATGGGAGGTTATAAGTATGGATTTAATTATGTGATTACCAAAGAGAAAGAAACATAATGATTCCATTTTTTAGTATTCGATAAGTTGTACAAAGCGACACACACTATTCAGGTAAAGCCAACATACAAAGTAGTTGAAATTGTAGAAATTTTCCTAAAAGAAATATTTCAATTGCATGGGATACCGAGGGAAGTCATCTCGGATTGAGATACAAAATTTTCCAGTAACTTTTGGGGATATTTATTCTCTGACTTATAGACACAATTAAATTTTAGTACCTCCTACCACCCACAGGAAGACAAATGGATGGAATGAGTAAATCAAATCTTGGAGGACATGCTTAGAATGTATGTAATGAACAATACCATGAAGTGGGAGGATTACTTACACCTTGCATAGTTTACGTACAACAACGGTTACTAGACCTCCGCCAAAATCAGTCCCTTTGATGTACTAAATGGCAGAAAGTGTAGGAAACCAATGACATGGGATAGCCCAGTGGGTAGACTCATGCTAGGGCCAAATTTACTGAAAGACCTAGAATAGTTAGTCACCAAAGTGCAACAAAATCTAAAAGAAGGACATGACCTCCATAATATTTATGCCGATGAAAAGAGAAAGGATAAATATTTTCAAGTTGGTGAACATGTTTATTTAAAAGTAAAAGAAAGAGGAAGCTCATTAAGCCTAGGGAGGTGCAGAAACTTGGCATAACGATTTTATGGACCCTTTGAGATAATGGCCAAGAAAGGGCTAGTGGTGTATAAATTAGATTTACCTGCTCATGTAAAGGTTCATAATGTTTTTCACGCATCTTTCTTAAATAAATATGTCTATGACACTAAACATTTGATTGATTGATCCTTAATGCAGGTGGAACTTGAAGGGGAGCTTATGCCAGAGCCCCTTCACATTTTGGAAAAGCCTGGAAGTAAAACTCATGAAGCAAACTATTGTCCATATGAAAGTGCAATGGAAGCACTTTGGGCCCGATGAGGCCACATGGGAGAATGAAACCACCATGAAAGAGGCTTACCCTTCCTTGTTTCATGATTTCATTTCTAGTCCCTAGAACACTGGGACAGTGTTGTTCTAAAAGGGGAGGGATGTAATATCCTAAATTTTGACCTTGATTATATTGGGCATGAACCACACTCCACATAATTTACTTTGATGTTATATTTATGTCTATATATTCGGCGTATGCCCCACTACACATGATTTATGTTGGCTATACATATATACTGGGAATAATCCCCTATGCACATGTTTTGTTATTTGTTATATGATTATATATTGTGCATAGGCCTTGTTGGACGAGGACTATTGATGTGGATTCAGCGTAGGCCTCGATGTACTTGATTTATTTATTATGTGATTGGGAAAAATCCCTAATATACTGAGATGATCATTTTTTTATGTATTTTGTAGAAGATTGATATACATGATTGATTTCTATGATGTGTAGGGAATAGGATCTGGACCACATGGGTTATGAGGCTATTTGTTGAGCGTAAGCTATGGAGAACATAGGTAACCCTAGCAAGTAAAGCATAAAAGTGTTGGGCATAATCCTTGGAGCACATGGGTTATGAGGCTATGCGTTGAGCGTAATATATGGTGCACATAGGTAACCCCAACAAGTAAAGAATAGAAGTGTTGGGCATAATCCCTAGAGCACTCGAACATAATGTCGAGCTTAAGCTATGGAGCATCGAAACTTTTTCAATTGTATGCCTAGGTGTATTGTACAAATGCATCCTAGTACTAGTGTTGAGCAAAAGGCTCTAGAATTTCACTAGTGTAACATCCATTTGATAGTGTTGAGCATAAGCTATGAATAGAACTAGGGGTTACTTTAATTAAGGGTGTTGATTTGGAAAGAATTTGAATAGAACCAACCTTTATGATACTTATTGAAGTTGATTAATTGAAAATCACAATATATTTCTAATCAAGGACTGCAAGATACTTCCACGAATACGAGGTAATCCAACATGCAAAGAAATCTAGAAGTACCTATCCTAGTTGACTGACCAAACCCCACACGAGGCCTTGTTAAAAGAATTAACATAAACCAAGGAAGCATCGAGTAAACAATTATGGTATTTAATGCATTGATAATAATAGATGATTAAATTCAATAAGTAAGTCTATATAATATATATATATAAACCAAGTCATTTTAATAAATATAAATACAACATTTAAGTGAAGTCTACATACACTTATGAGAATAATATGTGTGTGTGTGAAAAGAAATAAAGATAACAAAAGTACTAAGTAAAATTCTATGTATATATTATCTTATAAACTAAATATATACATAAATATTCTTTTCTAAACTCATGTAAAAGTTCCCAGTTATCAAAAATTAATATATATTACATAAAAATCAAACTAACAATTATTTTCAAGAAAACATTAAAATCTTGATTTAACTGAAGTTAACCAACTGCTCCTTTTCCAAAGAATATCTATAAGAGGAAAATCGAACAGAAAGCTTGGGGGGTCTTATTTTTTATTCTGGAGGGGATTGGAGAGAATTTCCAAACCCTACACCTAGAGAATACAAAACCTAACTTCCAAATACAACAGCCTCGTCCTTAGGAGTTCTAGTTTTCTCTTTCATGTTGGAGCCAACTCAAGGGATCATATTAAGAACCATGAACAGTTCCATATCAAGGTTGGGAGGAACATGGAAGTTCTGAGGTTATCCAGTTACCATTCCACAGGCCAGAAAAAAGAGTATTCCTATAATTTTTGTGTTGAAGTGTGTAGGGGGTAGATCCATTACAAGATACAAAACTGCAGGTAAGAGGTTTACCTTATATCATATTTTTTGTTTATTTTTTAATATGCTTATAGACTAAGAGTACATCTATCAAGATTTGCAGGGATGTTATAGCTTTTACAAATATTTTAGGTTTAGGTTAGAAACCTAGAATTTATCTCCTATACAGATTATTATAACTTATTTCCAAACATCTTGAAACAACATTGAATCCACACATAGAAAATCTAGATCCTACAAACAACAACAAATAATAATTTAAACATTTAACATACAGGGCATAGTTATTTTTGCAAACAAAGTTTCGCTCCAGCAAAGCAAGCTCATGTTGGATCTCTCCTTATAAATATAGAATAAAAAATTAATATATTATTACAGAACATCCACGAAATGTTACAAATATAGCTAGTATATAAACTAACATTTAATTAGACATCTACATTCCAATGGTAGAACAAAGAAAAGAACCATAAACAGATCAAAACCCGTTGGTGTTTCCAAATCTACACTATTAGCGTGTCCATAATTTCAAATGTCTCCTAAAAGACTACGCACAACACTGGGTAGAAGCCATGCTTATACATTTAAAGAGACATATATATTTTACAAATATAGAAAATAATAAACTATCATTTAAATAAATGTTTTCATGCCAACGATAAAACAAAATAGTGAACCATAGGTTGACTCCCCTGGATTCCAACTCTATGATTGCTAAACGTTTCCATAACTATGAGTATAACTCGACAAACAACCATCAAATCCCATAAGCATTGGCTAGAATCTTGTTTAAGATTTTAAAAGAAATAAATGAAAATACAAAAACCATTCCATACAAGTTAACAAGGGTATCACGATAATCAAATAACCATTGAATCCCATAAACATTGGATGGAAGCATGTTTAAGCCACTAAAAGAACTAAATTAAATAATCATAACCAATAAACCACCACTAGTACAAAATGAGAAATTAATGACTAAAACCAGGCTATAAAAAACTATTTTTGAGATGGCGACTAATAGTAGCTAATTTTCACTATCTTATAGCTAGTCGTAATTCACTTAGTCATTAATAGCTTGACTTATTAGTCATTGATTTAGTCATTGATAGTAAATCATTTAGTCAATGATTTAGTCATTGATTTAGTCACAGATTTACTCATTGATTTAGTCACGCATTTATGTTCAGGGTATTCCCAAAATACAGAACACCTTGAGCAACCGCTTCACACAAATAGATCACAGATCAACACACCAATGTTTGTCACGTGGTTAAAACCCTCAAGAGGAAAAGAGTCCATGGCCCCAGCCAAATAGCTACTTGGAGCAATTTATTATGAAAAAGAAAGAAAGTTACATGAGCTTCTCATAATCGATCAACTAGCTAAGGACCCTCTATGCTCTTTAAATATAGATCATAGACCAATCGGGTATTAAGCCACGGATCAATGGTAGGTATGATCTAAGAGAAGTTGAACCATTGGATCAATCTATTTCTAGAACATATCATGACCCTCAGATTAGAATATTTATAAATGCATACTAAAGAAACACACTTTTACCTAATGGATATATTACACAAGTTGATCTTAACTAACTCCTAAGTGTCTAAATATCCTAACATCCCCCCTTAAGGACAACTTGGGATAGGATTGAAGGATTTACAAAAGTGACACTAGTAGGAGAAGGAAGGAGGCATTAGAGCCTATCCCCCCTTAAGGACACATTCTTGAACTCCTAACATAGACCGAAGTTTAGAAAACTTCGCTTCTATAAGAGACTTGTTGAATATGTCTACAACTTGATCATCTGTAGGGTAATAGAGAACTTCAATAACACTATCATGAACAAGATTTCTGATGAAGTGCATGTGTAGCTCAATGTGTTTGCTGCATTGATGTATAACTGGATCTTTCGCAAGCTTGATGGCACTTTGATTGTCGCACCAAAGTGGAGTAGGCTGCTGCTTCTCGAATCCAAACTCTGAAAGGATCTATCAAAGCCATAAAGCTTCCTGACTGGCATTAACTGCGGCTCGATATTCTGCTTCCGCTGAAGAAAGAGCAAGTTCTTGTTGTTTCTTACAATCCCAAGTGATAGGTCCAGATCCCAGACTGAAAACATAACCTGCAGTAAAATTCTGATCATCAGGATCGCCAACCCAATCTGAATCAGTGAAACCAACCAACAAAGGTTCCCCCCCTATATTGTAATGAATCCCAAATTGAATTGTACCTCGAATATATTGAAGTATTATTTTTGTTGCTTTCCAGTGAGTTTCATGAGGAGTTTGCATATAAAGGGCAACACGACCAATGGCAAAGGAAAGGTCAGGACGGGAATGATTCAAGTATAAAAGACTACCAACAAGCTAATGATACAAGGTGCCATCTACTTCAAGGGAAGTACAAGTGGCAAAAATTTTGACTCCAGATTAGAAGGGAGAAGGGGTTGGTTTACAATCTTCCATGTGGAAGTGACAAAGAAGGTCACAAGCATACTTAGACTGGGAAAGAAAGATTCCTTCTTTGGTTTGCAAGACTTGGAGACCAAGAAAATAATGCAAATGTCCTAAGTCTGACATTTCAAAATTTTGCTTAAGACTCGATTTCACATGGGTTATAAGTTTCAAGTCACTACCAGTAAGGATAAGATCATCAACATAAAGAACAAGTATGATGAGATGGTTTCCTACTTTCTTGGTATAGACATTGGGGTTAGAATGGCATCTAGAAAAACCAGTGTCAAGGAGAAAGCTATCCATTTTGGCATACCAAGCTCTAGGATATTGCTTAAGACCATATAAGGATTTCTTAAGGAGACAAAGAAGGCTAGAGTTATCCTAAACATATCCAATAGGTTGTTCCATGTAAATCACCATGGAAGAAGGCAGAATTGACATTTATTTGATGGAATTCCCAGTTATGTAAGGCTGCAAGGGAAAGAACAAGGCATATGGAGTTCATTTTTGCTACAAGGGAAAAAGTTTCATTGTAGTCAATCCCTTCAACTTGGGAAAAACATTTGGCAACTAAACTTGTCTTAAGTCTTTCAACACTTCCATCTGATGCATACTTAGTTCTATAGACCCATTTACATCTGACAAGTTTTCTTCCTTTTGGAAGAGAAACAGGATCCCAAGTATCGTTCACCATTAAGGAACGATATTCTTCGTCCATAGCTGCATCCCAATCTGGATTTCTTGAAGCTTCTGCAAAAAAATTTGGATCATGATTCTCAGAAATTTGATCCAAAAGAGAAGAGGCTCACTGAAACTAAGAACGTGTTCATCGTTGATCTCTAGGATCACCGACGAGATCACTAGCTGCTTCACATGTTGAACAGACCCATCGAGGAAGTATTGGTGCTGATGTTGTTGGAGGAACATGAGTAGGTGGAGGTGTATTTTCATCCTCACTGTCATCATCAGAAACTGGAGTTGGAAACCCGTTAAGGAAGCTGGAAGAAGAAGAAGAAGAATAAGGCACAATCACCGAATCAGGGTCGCAGGCCAAAGATGTTACACCCACCAAGTTAGGCTCACAAGCCAAGATATTTTCATCAAATTTAACATCTCTTCTAATGATTATATCATGTGAATGGTGATAAACAAGTCTATAACCTTTTACATCTTCAGAATATCCAACAAATATGCACTTTTCACTTTTAGGCTGCAATGCTTTCCGTTTTTCATCTTGAATGTGAGCCTATGCTTCACAACCAAACACACGAAAGTGACTTACATCTGGTTTAATTTTACTCCATGCTTCTTCCGGTGTTATACCTTGTAAAACTTTAGTGGGTGTGTGATTAACTATGTAATTTACACAATTTATGGCCTCAACCCAATATTGAAGACTTAGTCCCTTAGATTGGATCATACAATTAGCCATTTCTTTTAAAGTGTGGTTCTTCCGTTTAGCTACACCATTTTGTTGTGGTGTATATGGAACAATGTGTTGTTGTTGGATTCCTTGTTCAGTGCAAAAAGTAGTGAACTTGTTGTTAACATATTCTCCTCCATTGTCATATCTTAACTTAATAATTTGATGACTAGATTGTTTTTCAACAAGGTCCTTGTAGGCCAAGAACATGTTAAATACTTCGCTCTTAAGTTTTAGGAAGTAAACCCAAGTGCATCTGGAGTAGTCATCAATGAAAGTTAAGAAATATTTGAAACTAGAAAAGGAAGCAAATGGAAGAGGGCCACACAAGTCACTATGCACAAGCTGTAAGGGAACTGAGGCGTGCCAAGACGCACGTTTGTCAAAACTGTCTCGATGATGTTTTTCGAGTACACAACCGGAACAAACACCATCCTTGCAAGATACCAGCGGAAGACCAGTCACCATATTGTATTTACATAGTTGTTGCAATGAGCGATCATTTAAGTGACCAAATCGCTCATGCCAAAGTTTGCTCAAGTTATGACTATGAGCAACAAAAACTGAAAGAAAAGGTGATGACCCAAACTTGTTAAATTTGTACAACCTAGTAATATCATCAACAATTCTAGTAGTAAGGACATTTTGAGGATTTTTAAAATCCTTGATTACAACTTGGTGAGGTGTAAACGTCATAGTTTTACCTTCACCTGAATGAGTAATTTGATAGACTGATAACAAATTGCAAGGAATTTTTGGAACACATAGTACATCACTGAAATGACCATTTTCTACTGGAACTATTCCAGATCCTACAACACTTAGATATATATCATCACCAACAAATATTTGTTTGGTGTTACATTCATGCATAGTAGAAAAGATGGATTTATCTTTAGCCATATGATAAGATGCTCCAGAATCAATGAGCCATTCAATTGAAGTAGAAGAAGAAGATGCAGTATAAGAGTAACCAGAAGCACAAAGTGCATGTCCCTGAGAGGTAGATTCTGAAGATGAATCTAGGCTGATGTGGTGTTTCTTCATTGATGCTTCTAAGGCTGCCATCTTCTTAAAACACTTAGATTCATCATTATTATCTTTCCCACAAAAATTGCAATGATGCTCATTCTTCTTTCCTTTTTTCTTGGATCCTTTGTCATTCTTTAAAGAAGGAGCTGACTGAGAAGGTTTGGGACCCTTGTTTTTTTCCTTATTATTGTGAAAATTTTGTTTCTTGAGAGGCTTAGACTTTTCTTTCTGTTGGGACAATAAGGCTTTTCTAGATGTATCTGCATTGTTAATTATTCCAAGATGAATGAGCTTATATTACTCTCTAATTAAGTAATCACAAAAGGATTCAAGGCTAGGCTCTTGATAGCTAGCTGTAGTCAAGGATTCTTTCATGGAGTAGAATGTAGATACAAAAACAGAATATGCAGGTCCAAGTTTTGAAAGAATATGATAAATACATTGTTTGTTTTCTTTCTTAATCTTGCATTCTGCACATAATAGTCTAAGAGTTTTATACTTAGATAAATAGTCTTGAATGCATGAAAAATCATTTGAGTTCAAGAAAAGAAACTCATTCTCAAGTTGATGACCCCGAATTTCATTGTGTTTACCAAACACAGATTCCAACTTTTCCCAAGCGAGATTAGGTTCATCAATTCTAGATATGTGGAATCGCAAATCAGTAGAAATTGACATCCCAATCAATCCAGGAGCTTCATCACATCTATTTTCCCATTTAATTTTCTTATCATCATGAGTAGGTTCTGTTTCTTTCCTTGAGGTTATCCTGAAAAGTCCCCTACTTCGCAGAACATCCTCCATATGATATTTCCATGAGAAATAGTTAGAACTTGTAAGTATAATATCACAAGGGGTGGCCATACTGTAAAATAATGGCTGAAAGAACAGAAACTAACTGTCTAGATGCAAAGAGCTCGAAAAAGTATGCAGTTTAAAAAAAACAGCACTTAAAGCTGATTCTGGATGATGATGTTATGCTTGATCAAAGAAAAAGTTGAAGATGTCCCCAATAGTGATGTGGCAGATATTAACTTGACCAACTAAAAAAAAGAAGCCCCCTCTTCCCAAGATCAACCTTCGACGATCACTTTTACAATAAAGTTGCTTTGAAGTGAATCACTTTTGTAGAATAAGTGATTTTCACTTTTACAGTAATGTGACTTTTAAATAGTGTGGCAATAAATTAAAAGACTTCAGTGACTCACTTTTATTTTATTTTATTTATGTGAGATGCACTTTTACAATAAAGAAATCTGAAAATAGAAATTCCATGCACTAAAAAGTAGCTTAATAAGACTTGAACTCAAGACCTTTTAAGTAATAAGCCAACTTTGGACCAACTAAGCTAAGTTTAAAAGGTACGTAAAATAATGGAAAGAGGAAGGGGGCTTTTTTTTTTTTTTACTCTTCTCTCTCATTCTCCGTGCTTGCTTTCTTTTCCTACAAATCACAAAAAAATGAAAAACAAAAACAAAAAAAACTTTTCCACACAATGGGGTTAGATCTTGGTTAGCTTACCTGGAAAGTCTACGTTTTCAAGTTTTCACACTGTTTCTGATTTTCCATGATCGCACAAGGTGCACGACAAAGAGCATACGTAGCCGAGAAGACAAGGAAAAAAAAATTCCTTACTGTTTCTGATTCACCGTGATCACACAAGGTTCATGGAAAAAAGCATACACAGTAAGGGAAGGAAACATTCCAAGACTAAAACAAAAAATATCTAACAATAAACTAATAAAATATGAGAGAATTACAAAAAACAAATCCATCACTGTAACATTATGCCTTCAGATTTGCTGAAATGGATGTTTCTGGAGCAAACAAAAATAGTTTTCGGTGAAACAAAAACTATTTTCCAATGGAAACGGCACTCCTGACACAATGGAATAGCTCCCATAGGCCACAAATGCACAAAAAATCTAGAACCACAAACCCTTTCAAAGTTTCAACAACACCAGTTCCAAATATTGATCAAAATCGAAAGTGGCTCTTCATAAAAGCTCTGATACCATGTTCGGGTACACAGGGTACTCCCAAAAGATCGAACACCTTGAGCAACTGCTTCACACAAATAGATCACAGATCAACACACCGATCTTTGTCACATGGTTAAAACCCTCGAGAGGGAAACAGTCCACGGCCCCAGCCAAATAGCTACTTGGAGCAATTTATTATGCAAAAAAAAGAAAGTTACATGAGCTTTTAATAATCGATCAACTAGCCAAGGACCCTCTATGCTCTTTAAATAGATATCATAGACCAATCGGGTGTTAAGCCACAGATCAATGTTAGGTATGATCTAAGAGAAGTTGAACCGTCGGATCACTCTATGTCTAGAACATATCGTGACCGTCAGATTAGAATATTTACAAATGCATACTAATGCATACTAAAGAAACACACTTTTACCTAACGGATATATTACACAAGTTGAACTTAACTAATTCCTAAGTGTCTAAATATTCTAACAATTTAGTCACGGATTTAGTCATTGATTTAGTCACTGATTGCAACAATTAATGATCAAATATACGACTAAATAAACTACTAGATGATAACATATTAATGACAAGGCTAAATATGACTAAGATACGAGAAATTAGCTACTAATAGTCTTATATATGCGAGTTTGGTCATATTTGTAGTCACAGATTTATGATAGGGCACGGAGAAATCGAACATTAACCTCATGCCTATAATTAGGCAGGTGCTCTACCATTGAGCTACAACCCTTTAAGAAGTTGTTATTGCTGGAAAATGGTGATATTCAAACAAATTTATGATATATAGGAATCTACAAACTACATAATTATTACTATTACAACTTACCAGTAACTAGTATTTATGATAAACTAATTCTTGAGCTATGACATACAATTTTTCCTATCTGGCATATCCATTCATGTTACTAGACAGAACGGAATAACTCTTTGATGGATGTGATAACAATTAATTCAACAAATTTATGGAAAATATCTTGGCGTACCTCAATATATGAGAAAAATATCATTATATGAAATCAAGCAAAGTAAAATTCAAACAGGGTAATCAAATTTTCTCTTTCAATTCATCTACAGTGAATACTCACTTTCAATTCATAATGTTCATTAGAAGAAAACATACTAGGGACTTCATATTTGTACATTGCAAAGCCATGTATCAAATTCATACCTTCCCATCCTTTAGTAAGGAATCGCACCCTGAATGTTTCTTCAAAATAAGTTGATTTTCATACTGGGAAAGGAGTTCATGCTCTACTTTATACACATAAATATCCAAAAAGATAACCAAGAAATGAAGGGCGGAAGATTGAACTAAAACAGTCAAAACAATTTTGGTGTTTTGTTACATGAGTTATTGAATTTTAAATTAAAAATGAGGAAATTGTTTAATAGCAAGTTATGCACTCACAAGAACTCTTACAAATGGAAACTTACCCCTATTAACTTTTTCTCACTATATGCATGTAAATAATGACTAACTATGTTTTTCTCAAGATTCAAGCATTATTCAACCTATAGGAAGATACACATTTTTTCTTTAGTTTATAGGTTGTTTCAACAAGTACTTGTACATATAAATTTGATGAAAAAAACCAAATTTAGGGAAGACCTTGAGCATATAATCTGGACATGAATTTTCCAGAATCCATGAAGCATCCTTTCAAGAGTAGTATGCAGGTAGTAGCACTATCTTCGAACATGGCTGACTCAAAGTCTGTCTCATAGTAATCCATGTTATCCATCCCAATATCCACAAATATGCCCAAAGTAGAGCACGATCTATCTGTTCTCCCTCACATTCCCGATTAATCCAAGACAATCAACATAACCAATATATATCTAAGGTTACAAATCATGTAAAACCTAAAAAATATGTCTTGTTAACAAATAGAACTTACTATTATTTGTAGCTTGGCTGAGATCAAGAACATACCAGTGAAATCACTACATTTCTTACAATAGTCTTCAGTTCAAGCAAAGGTTATAGTTTTGTAAATTTTGATGATCATCAGGCACAATGGAAATTTGAAGAAGCAGGAAAAGAATGGGGCTCCAACTCATATTATTAGAGAATTTGCTCAATTGTTGCAATTCCACATTGCTACCTATTTTGACAATGAGCTTCCTAGTCATCCAAGGGTAAATAATCCATCTTCATGATTTTTGTTGACATAGCTGGTTTGTAACTTTGTTTTATAAACCAAATTATTGTTTTATGCTTGTAGCCATCAAGAAACCCAATGATTGAGATGACCCATTAAGTACATATGTAGTATACTGAAGGCCAAGGAAGGTCGCATTAGAGAGAATTTAATGGGGAAGTCTATATATTTTGGGGCTTGAAATTTCACGTACTTAGATTTTATGTATTTTTCTGTTTTGTGAGTGTTTCCCAAGTCTTGGTGATGAGTTTTCTGAGTTTATGAGTTGCTCTTAAATGATGGTCTAGCTAAGTAATTCCCATGTACAATTTTAATAACATTCTCAGAAGTTGTCATTAGAATACATTTACTGTCATTTCTTTCTTTTGGATTTCATTATAGGAATTTTGACCAAGTATTTCATTTTTCTATAGGAGACATTTTAAGCTGTGGTTGAAATTTTTCTAAGATTTTTGGAACTCTGAAATGTCTATGGGATTACTAACTTAGCCATAAAGGTGTTGGGGTTATCAGATTGTTTATTTTCATGTTTGTGCTCCTTGTTAACTTCATTGGTTGAACTATCTTAGAAACTCCTAAGAACTGAGATTATTGTCACAAACATTTTCAGGTTAGAGGTTTGTTTTTTCCTGAATGTTTCTATATATAAAAAAGTGGATATGTTTTTGTACCTAATCCTGCCATGGATTCAAAGGCACTGTTGCATCATCACCACATAGTAACTTTACAAGGATGGGATTCGAATTCCTGCCTTCCAGTTTCTCTGAATTGTGTAATAGATAAAGTGGGTCCTTGGCAGGCAAATATTTGTGTACTCGATGGAACTGAAGGATTTTAATTGAACCAAATCCTCTAAAAATAAAATAAACAAAATTGAGAAAGGCTAAACCCCATTTTTCTTCTCTTTTTGAAAATAAACAACAATTTTTATCAAAGGTTACGATTTGGAGAGAAAAAGATGTGTAAATGCAGTTGGAAGAATCTCTGATAATTTATTTATCCCATATGAATTTCTTTTGGAAATTTCCTTAGTTGTAGGATTTGAACCTATGTCCAGGGGCTAGTCATAGGTTCAAATCCAGTCATCTTCCTCAGGGTCAGCAATCATTATTGTGGCTGGAAGTGGGGAAGCCCTCCATCCAAATATTTCAAGGAAAAGTGGGGGATCCCAGGAGGTTTTCCTTAAGAAAATTTCTTAAAATATGGAATTTAAAGCAACTTCCAAAATTTGATTTCATTCATGCTGGTGTATTTCACACGAGTGAAATCTTGAATACAGTTTCTTTTTCCATGATTTGTTCTTTCTGATTCTCTGACATATTTTCCATCATTAAACCATTTATAGGCTTGCTACTAGTTGACCTTATGAGTTGAGAGCCAGGATTTATTGTTGCTGTGGTGTTGGTCTGCCACCAAACCTTCAACAATTTTCAACTATAAAAATGAACGTATCTTTTGCCGAGTTTTGGGGAAGGGGGAAAAGGAAATTGGTTTCAGGGATGACTAAATAGTAGAGAGGTCACCCAAATTTTAGTGAATCACAACATGACGAAGCCCCCAAAAACACTAAATTTTTTATAGCCAAGTAATTACTAATGACACCCTAAAGACAGGCTACAGCCCATCAAGGACTAGATTCCTACCCCTGCACCTCCAAACCACCCTTGAGATAAATATAAGGACACTCTTAATATGTTGATTACTGTCTGTCAATTCAACTTCATCCACAACTCATGAAATGTTACCAACCAACCTCAAAACTTAGGTTCATAACAAAGATCAACATACCTTGGACGCACTTGAATTTTACCTAATTTAAATCTGAGAATTTTTACTGACAATTCAATACTTCATGTTCTTCAACCTCGGATCTACGACCACAGTTTAGAGTTACCCTCGAACCTCCTATATTTTCCCACAATCACCTTCAGACCTATTTCTTGCCTCGGAGATTCACATCAAAGTGCATTACTGAAATGACCTCATTCATGCCTTATTTATATGCTAATTCTCCAAAGGTTAGGCCAACTTGACCTATTTATTCTTCAATTAATCAGCTCGGCTGAGTTAGTATACTCAACACAATTTTGACTTAAAAATGAAAGCTTTACACCTTTTGTCCGCTTTGATGTCTATAGGGGTTGCTTGAAAAGGCTATATTTCTATAGTTAGAGGGATTAAGACCCTTTCTTTCCATGCTTAACGTGTAGAATTACTAGGTCTACTTACCCTTCTATACTCCACAAACTTGAGGTGTAAACCATTAGAAATTCCTAATGTTTTTTAGGGCTTCCATCAAATTATAGTTTAACACCAACTGATCATATGACTAACTCTTTGAGCTAGGCTGCTCATCTAATCCTTTGATTCTACTCTCATTTAGGGCATCTCCAATTTCGGATCAGTACTAGGACATCTCACAAGGACTCTTTCTTCAGCTTGACTCTGTTTTAGGGCTTCTCCGGGCTTCAGATCATTACCAAATTTTTTAAACTTTGGATTAGGATTCTCATTGATCCTATAGAGGTTCAATCTAATTAGCATAATTAATCATGTCATTTTAAGGCTTGAATTAGGCTTCATCAATCCTAGCTATATTCATTATGATATACTTATCCAAACAATTGTAGCTTCACTTCTAAATGTGATAGGTCATGTTGATTGAGGTCCCTCTATTTGTCTTTATTTATACTCCTGTAGGCTGCCACTTCTGGTAATATTCTGTCCTGGATGTACTTGGATGATCTAAATGTCTATTCCATAAGGTCTTCTTACTATAGATTTTCATCTTTCATATACTTCTTCAAATTAGCCCAGTTCAAATCTGAGGAGTCTAGCTGGGCAACATCAATGACAACACAAGTGTCCAACAGATGGTTCAATTGATTGAGCTAACCCTTGGGGCTTTTCTTCACTGATACCTACTATACATTTTCTATAATTTTTTCATAGTAAATCTTTGTTGATTCCTAAACTATTTTCTTAGCAGCTTTCATCCTTTAGAGTTGATAAACTTTGTTACTTAGTTTGCACTTGTATGGGTGCAAATTATGTTGTTAACTTCATAATGTATCTAGAACTTGATAGGTAGGTATTGATAAACTATACACATGGACGGAATATAATTGTCTCTAGGGAAGCTTCATGTGTAAATGAACTCAAAGGGCCTAATGATGTTTCCAATATGTCTACCCTATTTGGTCTATCAATGGAGAATGCCTAGGCAGTTGTTTCAAAGAACTGCAGGTATGAATGGGTTTCAAGTTTCAGTGACAATGATAGAAAATTGATTTTGGATGTAAATAAAGGTTAATAGTGTTTTTATTTAAAAATATTCCACATGTTTTCAAATAAAATAGTTTTAATTTCCCTTTTTTTCTTTTTCTTCTATAATTGTGAATAAGATACAGTATATTGCAGGAATGTAATTCTTCATGGATTAACTAGTAAAAAATTTCAGAAGTCAGTGATTGATGTAGAGTACCATTCACTTGATGGGATATTTGGTTCACACAAAGCTTGTTTTAATGTATCATAAGTTTGGGATCCTATTTCAATTGGGGATGGTGATCTGGTTCTAAAAACAAATCTGGTTCAAAATGGGCAGCCCAATGATAAAAAAAGGTGCATCTAGAGCAAGGAAGAGGCGTCGAGCATAGTCTAGTCAGGAAATAGTTGTTTTAGTACCTAATGATAACAAAAGGATGGGATTAAATTTAAGAACATCTACTTGTGGGCTTCAGCTACACAATTCTTCCCTGCACACAGACACCGTGTCAAAGCAGAACACAAATGTTACTATTTTAGATGCTGACACACTCATGAAAGAACTAAAGTCTAGAATGAAAAATATGGCTATACCACAAGCTACTCCATACTGTGTTAACAAATCTAACATATCTGATGATGTCAATTTTGGGGGGCTTAATAACAGTGCATACCAGTTAGTACCTAATGGAATTACATGGTTGATGGGATATAAATCAAGTACATATCAATGTATGACTCAGCAGTCATCTATAGTGACTTGTAATGCTAATATTGATAGAGTAAATGATACTGGTATTACACCTCTTGGCCTATGTTTCAATGGTGACAAGGGTCCATCAGTAATTGTTGTTCATACTGATCCTTTGTTGGTGTGCAGTGACAATTCATTACTGTCTGATGATATCACTGGCCTAGTTGATATTAGAAGTGATGATATTTGTAATAGTAACAGACAGATAAGGTTACCGGTGTCAAAAAGGCATGATAGCACCATTAGTAGTTTGATGGAGCAAGTGCTTCCAGTTTTAGGTTCTAACATAGATGTGGATGTCTTTGGATCCAAATAAAATAGGAGGCTTATCACAGAGGCAAACATACTCCAAGGAGATTTCATCATAGATGATGCTTCGATGGACATAACAATGTCATCAATGGGTGCTGAGGAGCTGACTACAGTTCATAGGAATGGTGCTTCAAAGATGAAACTTGATTGTAAAAATGGTAGGTTACTTTTAAAGTAGTGGCTATTTTGAAGAATGGAAATCTTAAGCATGAGATTTTATTTTATCTTCCACCTTCCCCTCAATCCCACACATATGTAGTGGACCTATTTTAATTATTTATCTATTCAAGGTTTGGTATTTTTTTTATACTTATTATTTGAATAGATTTTATTACATTAGAAAACTTACATACATTTTATAATAAGGTAGAAGACGAGTTTTCTCACTATTATCATTTTCTTTTGCATGATAGCTAAGGGCTGGGTTAAAATACTAATTATTAATACGCATCTCAAACAAAAAATACTAATCTCAAATATACACTGCAATAACCAATTAAACAATTTTCAAGAATTGTTGCTTTATAATGGGCACACCAATCCACACACAAGGGTTTTCTAGGGATGCCATCCATGAATGTCAGGAAGAATCCCTTGTGTTAACTGGTGAGGTTTTCCTTGGAAAATATATATATAAAGAAGTGAGACTAAGAATACAATGGGAGAAAACTAAACTACTATAATATGGTTCCAATTGATTATTGGTCACTAACATTCACCAAATCTCAGTAAATTTGATCTTAATTTCACATAAATTAGTTAGGCCAAACTCAACAATAAACTAGAATAACATTAGGCAGATAAACACACACACAAAACTAAAATTTGGCTACCATGGAGGGAACATAGGCTAGTTTGAACATGATTTTAAATGAAACGCAACTGAGGATACAACTTGTATTTGCTTCACTAACCTTAAAGCCTAATCAAATTCATTGGTTGAGAAGCATTTCCCTGACTTTTAAGTTATTGGAACCAATTTAATAATCTAGGTGAGCATCATGTGATAGTTTATCTCTTCAAATAATAGAAACAAGTTACAAGGATTTCAACATAAAAAGGGAAATTTTTGGGTTCAATAAAGGGCACCTTCGAAATTATAACAAATTGTAGAGGTATATAGTAAAGGAAAGTTCTTTCAATATATGCAAAGATTTATTGTTATCCTTTTATTGTGATGCAAACCTCCTAATTTTCTAGTGATCCTAAGCAATATAGGAAAAGAAAGTGAGGTTAGTTATTATGGATAACAAGAGACTTTCTTAGGGTGTCGATGATTTCATCTTTATTTGATCCATGGGCAACAGTTGCAATAATCAAAACTTGGTCTTCTAGATCTAAGTTCGCAACTCTACTCATGGAACATTTCCATGGTCATATAGCATTACTTTTTGCAGCAGGGCCTAAAATGTAAAACTGTGAAGAAAATATTGCTTTTGTAAAAAGACAATGGTCAAGAATTACAATTTGTGAGCAATGAGTTCGTTGGTCAAAACTAATTTTTTCTCCAATAGTTTAGGGCACTGAATTCTTGACTTGACAAGTTCCTATACCAGAACAAAGACCGGTACAAGCATAAGAAATGTCAAAATATCATCATCTCAAGAAAAACTCTTATTAGGTTATTATAGATGCCTATATTTTGGATCCTGACTATAAAACGGTACTATTTTTTTCCTCTGAAGTGCTATTATGAAAAGAGATTTACTTTGTTAATGGACATGAGAAACAAGCCTTATACTTCCTGCTTTCTTAGAATAGATCCTCAGAATTAGCTTTGTCAATTCTGAGGATCTACTTCCTACTTTCTTAGAAGTAGATCCTTAGAATTCAAAGCTTCCTATATGCTGATGATTTGGGGCTTCTACATCATAGAGTTGAGGGCTTGTAGTTGCAGAAGCAACTAGATTTCCTTCATTACTTTTGTACTAATAAAAAACTGACAGCCAATATTGAGAAAACAAAGGTTACAACTTTCAGTCTTCCAAAACAAGAGGCTTTGCATATCTAACCTTCTAAGTTCTAGGATTCATAAGCAGTACACTGCCCTTGCCACTCACAAATGGCTGCACTTTTCCCTCCATTTCGACATACTAATCTTGAGATCCATTTATTTGATTCCTACTCACACCCAAATATTTTTATAGCTGTAAGGTTAGGTATGTAATTGAGTTTGTCATAATCGCTTATGTAAAGAAATTACTGGTAATCATGTTTTATAGGACTATTGTAAAGAAAGAAAACAATTCACTTTCAACATTGTATTCACCAAGTTCTAAGTCCCCCCATTGACCGTGAACACAATTTTTAATATTTTCCACCTTTGTAAACCTCAATAGAGGCCTGGTTAAAACTTGATACAAAATCAGGGAGGCTTTTTTAGGATGGAACAATGCATTACCAACTTCTTCCTTCATACTTCATCTCACAACCAGTAATATAGAATTTAGTCTCCTAAAGAATATTGTCTCAATAGGCTCTTGAGAGTTGGATGACTTTTGATCTCTTAATTTGAGACTAAGTGTCAAGAATTTTAGGCTGATTTTGGTATATTGTAAATTAATTTCTGGATTACTACTTGATTAATTTTTAAATTATTATCTATATTAACATGTAAGAGTGCATGGTGCCCTTGTCCACCTACACCTTCACAACCAGTTCGAATCATTGCATCTCTCTCTGTCCCATTGCGTCAACCTCACCAAAGAATTGTGTGTGACAGCAGCTGGTGTGCTTCTCCTAGAGGTGTATTCACTGATTCACCCTCATCCATGGTAGCATTCACCCTATATATGGATGAGGGAACCACAAATTGCATAGGTGTTTATGTTAGGCAGATTGTATTGCTAGATAAGCAAGTTTAGGGAAAATTTCAATACCCTAGCGATCGACAATAACACCAATTTCTAAGGGGAGACTAGAGGGTGCATTCATAGCTCGCATCAAACTTAACAAATTTAGATCTAATATAGGGGCATCTTATACGAATCAAACCCTCTCTAAGTATTTTAAGAACCAACACGTCCATTCAGCCTTTTATATTCTTATTTTTAAGATATGTTTTCAATTTTGTGTAGCAGTTGGTACAGTTTGAAGATAAACATTTCCAGTCACTATCTTATAAGTCATATCATATATGTGCTTTTATCGTTGCATCAAAAGAGTGAAAAAACTCTATTGTTTTTTATGCCAATGATATGTTTTCAATTATATGATAAAAAATGCAGAATTGTGACGTTGACCTAAAAAATTAATAAATTTTAACCTTTGAATGTATTGTTATTAATGGCATTGTGTATAAGGACATCTAAAATCTCTTTTCTTTTTTAGATATTAGTTATTTGTGGAAGCTTCATTTTTTCTAAATTGGTATTGCTTACTAATCATTTTGTTCTATATGTTATTATTCTATTTGGGTATTTCAACGTTGTCCTTGTTTGAGCCTGTTAATTTTTGCATATGTTGTTTCCTTTGATCAGCTTTTCTGAAAAGGCTATTTTTCTAAGTGACAACATTTGACAAAGCATGATATATTGTTATAGCTATAGTATGTAGAGTGACAAAAAGGTTGGAGTCTGCAACGTCCATCCATTAAAGCTAGTCACTCTATAGTGCTTGGGTTGTGTGAAGGATAAGATACATGTATCAAAGAGTTATCATTGTTCACTAAAGTGCTTGTCTGATTCATAGTGTCACCATCGTGTATTTCATGCACAAGCATCCAGTGCAGTTCATGAGAATGGAAGTGAGGACGATGAATTGTTTGGGATATTTGGCAGCATAGGGGGACTGGTTGGTTCAACTTCGAGCATAGAAATTCAAAATGTAACTCTAATCAATGGTTCTTCCTTGTTAAACCCTCCTAATGTTTCTGAAAGAGATGGGGGTGAGACATGGTATAAATTTGGATGTTCAAAGAAATATACTACCAAACAATTTGTGGAAAAAAGCCACATGTGATTTTCCTTTGTGGAATTCATTTCACTACCTTTGTACATATACCAAATGAAAAACATAGCGAAGTTATGGAAAGAGATGTGCATAATACTATATAGTAAAGACTATTGTGATTACAAGCAACTACAACTGTTTATGATGAATTCTAACTTTTTAATGTTGTGTGTGTGTGTGTGTGTCATCCACAACCTATCATCCCCTAAAAAATTGGGGGTGTTCTCTAACCTCCCCAGGGCTTCATCCCCACCATTATGTGTGTGTGTGTGTGTGTGTGTGTGTGTGTGTATGCCATCCCCAACCTTCCCCTGAAAAATTGGGGGTGTGCTCTAACCATCCTAGTGACTCATCCCCACCGTTCCCCTGTCCCCAAATCCAATGCAACATAGTTTAGAACATGATTTATTTCATGTATTCATTATGTGCGCTGCTTCACACTCACTGTCAATATCATCTTCAAATAAGTATCTGAAATACTTGCTAGTAAAATAAAATAAAACAAACTCTTATATTTCTTAATGTAGGTCAACAGGTACTTTTCTTCAAGGAGAAAAATCACAACTTAAAGTTGCTTAACTCATACAAAGACATCCATTGCAAAACCAGAAATAAGTATTTAATTTATTTACATAACATAGTTTATTACATTATTTAGCATAAAAAGACACTCATCCACTTACATAGGAAATTTACTATAGAAATAAATCTTTTAGCAAAAAGGACAAGCAAGCTTCTATAGAAGCTATCATGCCATCAATGGGATTCAAGTTAGGAGCCATTATTTAAGAAATATCTATTCAGCAAGGCCCTAGCCTTCTATTTCATTGACTTTTGAGAAAACTAACAATATGCCACGTAAACCTTTATTTGATTGGTTGCATCAGGTCAGGGATTCAAGACAGGGTTTATATTGTTCTCGTGTCACTCTACACAACTAATGGTGCAGATTCACAAAACAAGAAGGCTCACAGATAGCATTTTCAGCACCACTGGACAGAAACACAGGTTTCCCATCTCCCCTCTTAGATTTAGCTTATACCCAATTCAGCAAGAGGATTATGGTCAAGCCAATATAGGACCAAATTATGCTTGTTGCCTTCTTAGTATAATTATTCACAACTTCTTATATGCTGATGATTTAGGGCTTCTACATCATAGAGCTAAGGGCTTGTAGTTGCAAAAGAAACTAGGATTCCTTCATTACTTTCATACTAATAAAAAACGGATAGCCAATATTGAGAAAACAAAGGTTATATCTTTCAATCTTCCAAAACAAGAGGCTTTGCATATCGAACCTTCTAATTTCTAGGATTCATAAGTAGTACACTGCCCTTGCTACTCACAAATGGCAGCACTTTTCCCTCCATTTCAAGATATTGATCCTGAGATCCATTTATTTGATGCCTACTCACATACAAAGATTTTTATATCTATAAGGTTAGGTCTATAATTGAGTTTTTTAGAGTGGCTTATGTAAAGAAATTACTGGTACTCATGTTTTACAGGACTATTGTAAAGCAAGAAAAAAATTAGGCTATGCTCAGTTATTTATATCCAAGGGAATAGATCACAAAGTTGGATTGTGAAAACAAAAATTAATTTATTACACCTATGCCAAATGAAACTTGATACCAAATCTCAATTTCAGGGGATCCAATTTCCACAAAAAAATAAAATAAGGTATACTTGTTCTGGTTTGAAATTAAACCTCAAAAAACCGATTGTGGGTTTCATGGAGGGAAACTAAAATAATAAGTTGGGAAGCATAGTAATCCAAGGGAATAAATTGAAAAATTGAATTGTGAAAATAAAACTTAATTTATTACACCTATGGCAAATGAAACTTGATACTAAATCTTAACTTCAGGGGAACCAAATTCGACAAAAAAGCAAATAAGGTATTTATTATTAAATACATACTGGTTTGGGTTTGAAATTAAACCTCAAAAATCCAATTAATTCTTAATGAATGTTTTTTCCCATAGGACCTGGATCAATACGTAGCCTAACAGTTCGTAACTTTGTAGAATCAATCAAACCCAATTTATTGTTGACTAAGAATATGAATTAGGCTAATAGTCACTGCAAGATCTAGTTATCTTACTCATTAATAATCACTGCAACATATAGTTAACTTGTTGACTAAAAATAATGGAATAAGGCTCATACTCGTTGCTTCGAGTTTGGTCCTTCATGTGGATTAGGGGAGAGTATTTAGTAAGAGAAATGGCCATCCTGATAAGGATTTTATTCAACATTTAGGATTCATGCATTAACCATAAAAAAGTCTTAGTTAGAAGAGTTGGATTTATAATTTCACATGGGAGGCATCCCTAGCAGTTACCCAACCCAAGGACTAGAGAAAACATCCTTTTTTTTTCGAGGACATCACTGGGACAACAGGGGATGTACCATTCTCCTCCCACGCCCTCCCAGTCCAAGGATATTTCTCCCTATCCTAAGGTACATTTGGGGGCCATCCCTAGCATGACCAAGCAATACCAAGGATGCCTAAACATATGTTGAAGCCACCAAATAATCATGTGTCCACTGTGGCACCCTGCTCAACAAACAAGTATGTAATTTGTGTGACCACAACCCAGTATACAATGGAAAATTGGTAGCATGCATAATATGCACCTAACTTCTTCAACTTCAGTTACTGTATAGATACCATCAATTTTTTAAATCTCCTCTAGTTATCCCATCCTCTGCTTTGACCACTACTACCTTCTCAAGGAACGTGCAAAAACAATTTCAACAACATTGGAAGTTTTAACTTTTTTTAAGGTTGTTAAAAGTCTGGGAAGGAGAAAATTAAATTCATGGGAACAATACCATGAGAACTGTGTTACATTGATGCAAACAACATCCAATGAAGCATGACAAGGTGATTATCCTATAGATTTTTCAATCCAATTTCTCAAAGTACAGAACTGTAATGATTTTAGTATTTACCATCACCACAACCCACATTTTCTTCTCAAACCATTGAGATAGAATGACTACATGGCATAAATCATTATAAGTGCCCAGCCCATGGTTTTCGTTTCCAATTTGTATAGTTTACTATTCTATGTATGTACCTAGTAAACTTTATGTTTAACTTATTTTTTTCATACTAACATATTAATATTTTGATAGCTAGGAGGGCACAACATTTACACTCATGGTTTATCCTATTAGAAATGTTTGTATACTAAATATCTGTGACATCTCCCATTTTTTTTTAGAAATGTCTTTCCAAAACATCAAAAATATCAGCAAGATCAAGTTTAAAGAAATCATTGTCTTACAGGTTAGCTACCAAATACCTCAAAAAGCTACAAAGACAAGAACCACCATCATAACCAAATATGAAAGAAATTGAGGCATTGAATACTAGAAAGAAACCATAGATAAAAAAAATCTTAAATAATATATCTGAGACGGAAAACCCCATACTGCAAGTCAGGATCTTGATTCATATTAACCATTGGGTATCTGTCTTTAACATTTGGTTTCCTATTGAAAGACAATAAAAACATTTCCTGAACATTGACTTCATAAGTTCTAACAAAATGTAATCTACCTTAATGGATCAGAATAGGGAAGACATATACCAGCAGTTTATAGAGAGACAAATATCTTAAAAGATTAGATTAGTGAAAACATATCTATCCAAATTTTATCCAAGTTACTTGGGTTTCTCCCTCTCAACCTTTCGCACCAAGCAGGCCTTATATGCAAAACATTTCTTGCAGGTCTCAATGTTTGTCTCTGCCATTTATGGGAATTGGTCACATAGTCTTATGATCCCTCTCTTCCAGTTGAGGGTGTGTTCTCACAAATTCTAAGTCAAAATAGATCACAATATCTCTCATAATTATAGGGCATGTAGACTATGTTTCATAAGGGGGGCCAGATCAGCAAATTTTCATTTTCAAGTGCCACATTTGTGAGATCTGAGGGAGATCTTGTTGTCTTTACAAAAACTATAGATAACTAGATAAGATAAATTTATTAATGATGAGTCTCAACAAATAACTAAAATAAATTAGGTCAATGGGATGCAATGAGAATGCAAAAGAAACTCCTAAAATCTAAAAGTGTAAGAAAATTATCTACATAAAAGCAATGATCGAAGAAAAAACAAATGTAAATGACTATATCGACCAAGTAAGTTGGCATTCCTAATCAAATTTGTGGACCATTTTAGGAGACATATGTAGAGCATTGTAATATTGGGTCACGAACGCATTCCCAACTTGTAAACACATCGCATATACAAATTCTAAGTATTTCAACTCAAAAAGGAAAATATTGCAGAATATATATTTAACTAGTACCATTCAAAACATACCATTTGTGGATTAGGAACCAGATCTACACCTTATTGTACGACCATTTATCCTGTACTGAAATTAATAGATAAGAGAGCCAAATGTATAAGAAAATATGAAACTACCATTGAACTACTTCCAAATAATTAACAAGCCCAATTACTGAGTTGCATAGACAAACATGTCTAGATTGCAATACAGATCCACAGTGTGTTCAAACTTCACATCCATGAAGATAAAAATGAAGATACAAAATAATGTTCCTAATTGAAACAAATCAAATTGTAAGGTGTTTGTACCCAGCAAAAGTGTGTACATTTCCAACATAAGCTATGCTTGAGTTGGAAAACACATATGGAGTTTTATTCAATATCTTCTTTGGGTAGTGAATGATATTAGACAACTCCTTTAGAACTCAATGAATTGGTCCTATATTTAGGAAGAGTATCATAATATAATGTAACAACTTCCTGAGCTATCATACCACTAGGTCCAAAAAATGTTGATTTTTCTCAGCAACATCCAGAGCCCTTCTCTTAGGAGAATGGGACCACCTAGTATGGGGCCATGATGAACACTCAACCTAGTGTTGAGTGACCATTCTGTTGAATGGTAGATATCTAGTCTGGGACCATGATATAGACCTAGCTCTACCCTGGGTAGACTCAACCTTAACATCTGGTCCAAGACCACGATGTAGAGCAGTCTAGGACTGGTAGACTCACCTTAGTTCTCAGTAGCCATTATATTGGAGAATTAAGACACTGTAATCCCTAGACTGATTCTGGGCATGTGTGTGGCACTTTGACCCTTGATCTATGGGCTTGGTGTGCTTCTCCAAGGATTAGATACCCTTGGTTAAGTTACCCTAGTACCATATCTAGGTCTCACACAATGTGTGAGATAAAAGAATTAATAACTCTCTTGGTTTATGATGAGGTACTTTTGAAATAAAAAAGGACCATAGGGGCACTTGCAAAAATCCCAAAGTCAAAAGTCAAAATAAATAAAGTCTTTGTGACCACGGGAAAATCACCAAAGTAAAAAATAAAATAAATGAGGACTTCTTATAAAATTCAAAGGAAAAATGAACAAAGGCTATAAAAGTCAAAAATATTATTATTTTTCTTTTTCCTAATCTTGTCCACTTACAGGTGAACAAAGGCTATAAAAGAAGATCAAGTCTTCTCATTTGAATAGACACTTTTTCTCTCACAGGTGAAGAAGATTATCTTATGTTCAAACTCTCAGCTAGGGTTTTATAAAAAAAGGTTCATATTCAGCATTTTTACATAGTCATCTTCAGCATTCTGATTTTTGGGCAGCCTTCTTCACTTTCGAGTAGCTGAGATTTTTGGGGCAGCCTCTTCTAATTTTTGCTGGGTTGCTTTTCGTTTTGGGTAGACCACTTTAGGGAACTTCCCTATTAGTACCAACGGGTAGCCTACTATAGGAATACCCATAAGGGTCTGGCCCACATCCAACCCTTGGGTATCCTAGGGCATACCCCTCTGGGGCTGTCATGGCCACGGGATAACCTATAGCAGTCACAGGTAGACACTGCAGACCATGGGCTTCTATACAATAGGATTGAGCTGACTATGCAATCCATGGGCTGTCATACAGTAGGCCCCAAGACCAAGGACAGGGCTCAACCCAACCCTTAGTAGTAGACCGGGAATCCAAGCAGACTGATCGAGCAACCAAGAAGGTGGATCAGGCAGCCAGACAGGTGGATCAAACAGCTGGGTAGTAGATCAGGTAGTGGGAAGTGGATCGGGAAGTTCAGACATGTAGATTGGGAAGCAAATTGTGGATCTCGGCAGGAAGTCTAGTTTTTCCAAGCATCCTGTAAATTATTGGGGCAGGAGAGGGAAAATTCTCAGATTCGAGAAATTTGTGAAATTCTGGAAAATGTGGTTGTATTTTATCAATCTAGTATTTTTCTGATAAATTTTGACTGTCGAAAATCCCAGATTTGGCTTTGAGGAACCTTTTGAAGAATTTCTTAAGCCATATCATTTACGAGATGAGCTATTAATGCTTTTAGGGTTTTTGTCCTTTTGAAGGTTTCCCCAGTGAAAATATTGTGTCCAAGTGTGATGATGTGATAAATGTGTTTCTGCTATACTGTTGATTTGTTTAAGTAGATCTGTAAAAAAATTAAGTTTATGCTAATGCTGAAAATTTAACATGGTATCAGAGCTTAGCATGTGAAAACATAGTAAAGGGACACTGTTGTTGTTTCTCACTAGATATTGGAATAATAGTTTCATATATAACATTTGGTTAAGTGACAGAGATGGTCATGAGTGGGTTCAAACCGAAAGAGAAGCTCCATAGTTCAACAAACTTCAACTCCTGGAAGGCTAGGTTGACAACCATTCTTGATGAGAATGACTTAGTTGACACTGTTCTTAATGTCACAGAAGATCCAACTACAAATGATAGTAGGCTTTCTTATAAGAGGAATAAATGTAAGGCCATAAGATTTATTTGTGATTCTATCAAAGAAGAATTGATGCCTAACATCACATCCTTGAATACTACTAAAGAATGCTATGATACATTGGAAAACCTCTGTGAAAAGAAGGCTCCCGGTCAAAAGAGAGGCTTGAAGAAGAGGCTACGGACTTTGAAGCTGAACAAAGATGAAAGTATTGGTTCCTACTTCACCAATATCAAACAGGTAAGAGATCAACTCCTTTCTATTGGTGTTACTATCGATGATGATGATCTTGTACAAACAATGGTTGATGGTCTCCCAAGCTCTTAGGAAACCTTCATGGCATCTGTATGTGGACGATAAAATCAGCCAACATTTGAAAGGATTTGGCATGATTTCATACAAAAAGAAGCAAGGAACACTGACAAGGTAATTAAGCGGGATAACCTTGCACTTGCAGCAAAGACCAAAAGGTTCAAGAAACCTTTTCCTAAGCAAAAGAAAGTGAAGAAACCTCAAGGTAGGTTTTCTGACATGTCTAAGATTGATTTTTATACTTGTCACAAGTTTGGACATTATACTACAGACTACAGGTAGAACAAGAAGAAACCCAAGGGAAGGTTTCAAAAATCTACTGCAAAAGCAAAGGAAGAAGAAGATGAAGAACCAAAGAAGAAGAAGAAAATCAAGACTAATAAAACTGATGAGCCTAGAAGAGAGTACTATTTGATTTCTGCTCTAACTGGTTCTTTCTCAGCTTGCTCCACTTCTTGGTTGGTGGACAGTGGTGACTCCAGACACATGACAAGTAACTGTGGTACCCTTACCAATTACAGAAAGAAGAATCTCACCACTTAGGTAGAACATGGACATGACTCCACTTACAAGATTGGAGTTGGCTCAACTTCACTCCAACTTGACTCAGGTACGATTCTTCATGTTGATGATATTCTTTATGTTCTTGGTTTAAAGAAGAATCTGTTATCTATTTTTGGTTTAGAATACAAGAGCCACAGAGTCCTCTTTATGGACAAGAAGGTCTTTTTATGGGAAAAAGACACAAATATGGACTCAGCAGTACAAATTGGGGTTCGAGAGGGAGATCTCTACAAGGCTTCAAAATTTTCCACTCATGCCTTGGTACATCATTCAGTTCATCCTTGGGAACTTTGTCTTAGGAGGTTCGGAAACCTTCACTACACAAGCCTCCCAGGATTGCAGAAGATGGTTACAGGTATGCCATAAGTTTCTCCAAAGCATGAAGGAATTTGCAAAGGATGTGCTCTAGGTAAGAACACTAAGAAATCCTTTCCTAGAAGCAAGAGTAGATCTAAAGGCATTTTGGATTTGATTCATTCTGACATTTGTAGGCCCATGTCTTCACCCTCCTTTAGTGGGTGTCTGTATTATGTCTTGTTTATTGATGACTAATCTCGAAAGTCTTGTATTTACTTCCTCAAGGCCAAGAGCAAAACCTTTGAAAAGTTCAAAGATTTCAAGACACTGATTGAAAATTAGACTGGAAGGCACATCCGTATCTTGAGATCAAATAACAGAAGTGAGTATGAATCTAATGAGTTTGATTATTTTTTATGAGAAGTAGGAATCAAGAAAGAGCTGATAGTACCTTACAACCCTCAGCAGAATGGGGTTGCAGAAAGGAAGAATAGAATGATCTATGAGGCTGCTAAAGCCATGATCACTAATCTAGATCTTCCTTTGTTGTTGTGGGCTGAAGCTACAACAACTACTATGTATATCCAAAACAGAAGCCTCATGCTATCTTAGGTGAGAAGAATCCTGAATAATTATTCACCAAGAAGAAACCTATAGTTGATCACATGAGAATATTTGGCACTCATGTGTATGTTCATGTGCCAAAAGAAAAGATGGCCAAGCTAGAGCCTTCTGGTAAGAAAGGATTATTTGTTGGTTACAGTGATTGCTTGAAGGATTATCGATTATATATACCTGGATAGAGGTACATTGAGGTCAGCAGAGATGTGATCTTCCATGAGTAAGCAGTGTTTCATAAAACACTAGAGCTTTCACCGAAGATGCAATTGTCCCACTTGAGTTTCCAAATTCAGAAATTCAGACGGAGGAATATTTTGATGATCAAACACCAGATGTTCCTGAAAACATTGAAAGACCACTAGAATAACTACTTGAAGTTCCTCCTTCCAAAAGGATACCTTCTTGGTACCGAGAAATGGTACAAGAAGCCGATAAGCATAAAGCTCCTCCAGGGACTTTTAGAGAAAGCATAAGACCACAGAAGTACTCCGATATTATGAGTCATCTTATCAATTCATAACCTTCATCATACAAAGATGCAGCAATTAAACAGGTATGGTTTGATGCCATGATTGAAGCGTATAAGTCAATCATGAAGAATGATGTTTTAGAAGTTGTTCTCAAACCTGCAGGAAAGTCACTAGTGACTTCCAGATGGATTTATAAGATCAAGCATGCTGCAGATGGCAGTGTGGAGAAGTATAAATCTAGATTCGTAGCTCGTGGCTTCACTCAGAAAGAAGGCATTGACTATTATGAGACATTTGCACCTATTTCTAGGTACACTACCATCAGAACCATCATTTCACTTGCTGCAGTTTTCAGATGGAAGCTACATCAGATGGATGTAAAGACATCCTTTCTCAATGGTAAGTTTGAGGAAGAAGTTTATATTGAATAACCTGAAGGATTTGTTACTCATGAGAATAAGACCCATGTATGTAAACTGAAGAAAGCCTTGTATGGGATAAAACAATCTCTGAGAGTCTGGTATGCCAGGATGGATGGATTTCTCCATTGTTTGGGGTTTTCCAAAAGTACAACTGATTCTAAATTGTACTTTAAAGTTGTTCATAATCATTTCTTAATACTCGTTCTATATGTAGATGACTTGTTTCTTACAGGTGATGAACAGTTAATAGACCAATGTAAAAGGGATCTTACCTCTAAATTCGAGTTTAAATATCTCGAATTGATGCATTACTTCCTTGTCTTAGAAGTCTGGAAAAATCCAAGTGAAATATTCCTGACGCAAGGAAAGTATCTAGTAGATATCTTGCAAATATTTGGGATGAAATACCGCAACTCCATGAGCGTACCAATGACTACCAACTTGACAAAGTTGCGGGATTCGGCCTCTAGTTCATGGAGTGTGGACTTTACTCTATACAGACAACTCATTGGTTCCCTGATGTACCTCGTGCATACGAGACCAGACATCTGCTACATAGTGAATGCAATGAGTTAGTTCATGTCATATTCGAAGCACATACACTTCGTAGCTGCTAAACATGTACTCAAGTATGTGCGAGGTACTATCACATATGGGTTTAGGTATACTTCCAGCAGTGGAGTATTGTTATATGGATATTCAGATTCAGATTGGATTGGTAGTGTAGTTAACCAGAAAAGTACCTCTAGTTATTGCTTCAGTATGGGATCAGCAATGATCTCTTGGTCCAGCAGGAAGCAGGGTTCCATAGCTCAGAGTATATTGCTGCAAGCAATGCCTGCAAGGAAGCATTTTCGCTCAAAAAGTTGTCATCTGATTTGTTCAAGGGAAATATTGACTCAATGATCATCCATTGTGATAATCATAGTTGCATAAATCTTTCAAATAATCCACTGTTTCATGAAAGATCGAAAGACATTGAAATGAGGTATAATTTCATCAGATACATAGTGCAGAGAGGTGCTCTGAAGTTGCAGTACATTCATACAGATGAATAGATTGCAACTATCTTGACCAAGCCTCTGAAAACATAAGAGTTCATGTACTTTCATGACAAGATTGGTATGGCAAAGAATGCCTCTCTCGCTGAGAGGGAGTGTTGATTTTTCTGAGCAACATTGAGAGACCTTCTCTTAGGAGAACGGGACCACCTGGTCCGGACCATGGTGAACACTCAAACCAATGTTGAGTGACCATTATATTGAATGGTAGATATCTCATCTTTGACCATGATATAGACCCATCTCTATCCTGGGTAGACTCAACCTTATGTTGAGTAGAAATCTGGTCCAGGACCACAATGTATACCAATCTGGGACTGGTAGACTCAGCTTAGTTATGAGTAGCCATTCTCTTGGAGAATGAAGACACTGTAAGCTATAGACTGAGTCTGGGCATGTGTGTGGCACTTTAACCCTTGATCTATGGGCTTGGTGTGCTTCTCCAAGGATTAGCTACCCTTGGTTAAGTTACCATAGTACTAGATCTAGGTGTCACACAGTGTGTGACATAAAAGCATTAATAACTCTCTTGGTTTATGATGATTTACTTTTTAAATAAAAAAGGACCACAGATAATGACCATAGGGGCACTTGGAAAAAGCCCAAAGTCAAAACTCAAAATAAATAAAGACTTTGTGACCACAGGAAAATGACCAAAGTAAAAGATCAAATAAAATAGGGACTTCTTATAAAAGTCAAAGGAAAAATAAAAGTACCTTTTTTGGTAAATGTGAAAGTGAAATTAGGAAAAGAATAAAAATATTTTTATTTTTATTTTTCCTAATCTTGTCCACTTACAAGTGAACAAAGGATATAAAAGAATATCAAGTATTCTCATTAGAATAGACACTTTTTCTCTCACAAGCGAAGAAGATTATCTTATTTTCAAACCCTCAGCTAGGTTTTATAAGAAAAGTTCATCTTCATCATTTTTACACAGTCATCTTCAGCATTCCGATTTTTTGCTAGCCTTCTTCACTTTCGGGAAGCTGAGATTTTTGGGGCATCCTCTTCTAATTTTTTTTGAGTTTTTTTTCATTTTTGGGCAGCCCACTTTAGGGAACTACGCTATTGGCATCGACAGGAAGCCTGCTATAGGAATACCCGTAAGGGTCTAGCCCATGGCCAACCCTTGGGCAGCCTAGGGCATACCCCTGTGGGGACACCGTGGCTACGGGCTACCCTACAGTAGTCTTGGATAGACAGTGCAAACCACAAGATGCTATACAATAGGCCTGGGCTGAATGTACAATCCGCAGGCTTCCATACAGTAGGCCCCAAGACCTAGGATAGGGCTCGGCCCAGCCTACGGCCAAGTTCCCAACCCTCAGTAGAAGACCGATCAGGCAGCTAGCAAGGTGGATCGGGAATCTAGACAAGTGGATTGGGTAGTAGATTAAGCAGTGGGAAGTGGATCGGGCAGGCCGGGCACGTAGATCAGGTAGCAAACAGTGGATCTGGGAAGACAATCTGATTTTTTTGGGAAACTTGTAAATTATTGAGGAAGGAGAGATAAAATTCTTAGATTTGAGAAATTTGTGAAATTCTGAAAACTGTGGCTGTATTTTATCAGTATGGTATATTTGTGATAAATTTTATGACTGTGGCAAAACCCAGATTTGGGTTTGACAAACTTTTTGAAGAATTTCTTAAGCCGTCTCATTTACGAGATGAGCTATTAATGCTTTTGGGGGTTTTATCCTTTTGAAGGTTTTCCCAGTGAAAATATTATGTCCAAGTGTGCTGATGTGATAAATGTGTTTCTACTATACTGCTGATTTGTTTAAGTAGATCTACAAAAAATTTAAGTTTATGCTAATGCCGAAAATTTAACAAAAACAACAGAAAGATATATTGTGTTCCTTTCACGTTGAGCAGAACATATCTTTTCAAATTCATTCCACTTTCCATCTTCATTTTTATAAGCATATTTATCACCTTGCATAGATGGATGTCGTAAATTTGAGGCATATCCATTTTGTGATATTCTCCCATCCCTGACCAATGTTAGGCTACTACTAGGTGTCTAAGAAGAAAATGCATTGATTGTATTCCTTATTTGCTTAAGTTTCTTATTGTTTGGTTGATCCCATCGTACTATTTTATTTTTCATTATGGTTTTTTGTTTCTTTGAAGACATGTTGGTTAGGATTCCCAGTCCTTTTTTGTGATCATTTGTTGTTTGCTTTTCCAATTGATTTAACCTTGCACCAACAACTGTAGAAGTTGGATTTCTTTTACAACTTGAGGAAAAACCTCATCTTCTTCGAATAAAACTTCCACATCCTTTGTTGCAAATTACAGTGGGGTTTGCATGGATTTCCCTTTAGATAACTAGGAAGCATTTCCATAGGAACCAAATCCATGGGCATGGTGTTCCCTTTTCTTAGCTTTGTACTCAAATCGATGGCTAAACTCAAAATGTGGCCTCCTTATCATTCATGATTTATACTAGATTACATACCTCCCTTTAACGTGGACACCTAGATTACATGTTTCCCTCATTACAGATCACACTTCCCTTAGATTTTGCAGATTGCAATTTCATCAAACATCATGTGGGATTCTCCTAGTCATAGTGCATCTGTGTGTAACTTTCTTATTTTTTTCATCATCAACTCCCTCACACTATTGATGGATGTACACATTTCCTACTAGATTTGGTTTTATAGTTTCGTATTTTTTACAAGTTGTCCATATCTCATATGCATGGATCATCCCTACCCTTTGCACATGTAGATTGATGACTCGTTTTGTTCAAATTAATACTTAGATATATGGGATACAATACCACACCAACAACCTCTTTCCTTTTTTGTAGATTTCAATTGGACCACATTAGGACCCATATGGATTGGACACATCAAAACACTTTCATTGGCTTGTCTCAAATAGTGTTAATACTCATTCTTTAAATTGATCGCAACCTCATTTCAAGAATATGATTCAGATAAGTACTCAAAAATGAGATTATCAATCATTGTAAAGCTCTTTAATCTAATGTTAGAGTCTCTATAGATAAAGCTACTAAATATGCATTCTAGTCTTCATCGAACATAATCATAATAAATAAAAGCAGGGGTTTAAATCATAAACTACTAAAGAGACATTCTATTTGCTAAGATTATTATCATGGAATTTATCTCCTACTGATTATCATAGAGGAAGGCAATGCTTAACCTTCATAAATTGAAGCACCTAAAGAGAAGAAAGGGATAGTGTAGGTAGTTGTTGCTCCTTGATCCTCTACTAACTCTAGCTTAAATTTTATTGGTAGTTGTATAACAAGACTTTTTATAATGGTGTGTAAAGAGAAATAAGCCTTTCTATTGTAACAACAAGACCTGCAAGATATTTCCTATTCCTAAGGGTTTCTGTGTCTACTAATACATTATATATCTAAGATGATGATTCTTGTCTAGTGGTATTTGGCTAGTTAGGCTAGTTGTATTTGTTATTACTCCTTTGATTCCTCAATGAGAAGTTCAATATTCTTTCTCTAGTCTGAGGTTCAGTTATAGGTTCTATGTTAGTAAGTGTCGAGGATAGTAATAAGGTTTAGTGCAGATACTAGTAAGTGTAGAGGTAAAGGATACATACTACTAGTTCCTACTCTTAAATTCTAAAGCATACTTCTACTTCTCTTAGCTACTCTAAAAACTAATACAATAAGTAAAATAACTCTTTGGACCTTGCAAAGAGTTATGGTACATTTGTGACTTATAATTTATCATCATACAAATACATTTAAAAATCAGATCATATGTACATACTACTCTAACAATTTTTAGAGGTGTTGATTCAGCTGATCATCATCATGGGTTAAACTTTGTGGTCTAAAAAGGTCACTTCAAGGCACATCCTTCCATCCATTTGGAAAAAAAACCTTGACTACTGGTACAGGACTTCCAATTTCTTCCTCACCCCTTCAAAAGTAAAAACTTATATGATTGTGGCTTCTTTGATGATCCAATGTTTGAGAAGGAGATAAGAGAACCACTTCAAATTATTTCCAAATTAGACCAAATCATACCACTAAATATGCATTTTATTTTCATATCTTCAGGTCTGAAAATGTTGCAACCGGTTTCCCTATTTAACGTGTTCTATTGTTGGTCCATATTCCTTAAGGTGTTGTCATGAAATGTGGGTACAATTCTATCAAAATTGACTTCAAATTTTTGTTACATATCCCTACTATCCTCTTTACCTTATGAATCAATAACTCCAATCCATGAGTAGTAATACTCCCTAATTTTGGAATTAAAAGCTCTGCCACCCTCCCTCCAATGTATGTTGAAATAATATGTCTATAGGACTAAATATAATATTTCTTTGAAGGAAATACCAAAATTCCTTTATCAAATTGCATTGGTTCAGTTGTAATACATCAAAAAATATTTGCTCTTCCATACATGTGGCAATCCCTAAAAAAAATAGACCTTCAAACTTCACTTCTAGTTTGAGATTGCAGAAATAGTACAGATCTGCAATTGGTTTTTAAAAATTATACAAGGCAGAGAAATAGACCTGTGTGTTGCAACTTCAAATTTGTTTGTCTCTAAAATGGTTATAGATGCTTCACAGATCTCGAAATGAAGCATAATGCTTGAGAGGAACCCTCCAACCACTTATACTAATCATATGTACCTCTAAAGTCAATAAAGGTTTGAACAACATTGGGGAAACAATTGTTTCAATATGCAATTCTCAATGTATTCCCCCATTCAATTCCCAAACAAGTTTGATATTTTATTCGATTGAAGTCATAGAGGTCAAATGCACGATTTCCTTGGAGATATTTGAATTTATAATAAGGCTTCAAAGAAATACAAGTTGGTATATGAAAAAATATAAATTCCATCATTTTATGAAGAGAAAGGGAAGCATATAAGGAATGGAGGGGATCCTATTTTGAAATGTTCAAGTAAGGTCTAAGATGCATTCTTATACTATTGGTTAAGTGTTGTAAGAAGGATCAATATTTTTTATACCTCCTTTATGATCAAAATGCAAATGTCAATTCAAGTGAAGGAAAAGTTGTATTTACACAAAAGGTTACACAAAAATTTGAGACTTGCATAGAATAGAAACCTAACCCCAAAAATTTTGGAAAAGTTGTATTTAAAATATACAAAAGAATGTCAATATTTAAATATCTATAAATTTTGTAAATGCCCACTATCAAGTTAAAGTGTTTTAGTGTGCCTTACTACCAAAGGATACATTTATTTCAACTCTAGACACAATGCATTCTAACCTAAGGCCATCAAGAACAAGGTAATTATAAATTACACTAACAAATTTTTAAATCTTGAGAATTGTTAACTCTATTGAACCATGAAATAGACATGAAATTCTACTTTATTCATATGAAGTCTCATGAGGTTACAACCACTGTCAAACACCCTGAAAATATTAAAATGACAATGTTAAAAACTAATGTAAGATGGTAGAAAGGGAAAGATAAGGAAAATCCCATCTTTTACTTTCATCAGTGAGTCCTAGAGATCATTTTCCAAGTAAAAAAGAAGACTATTTATGGTACAGTGTATGGGTTTCAAGGTGAAATGGGTTTGAAATACCATATGGAATTTCAATGGGTTTTTCTAAATTGTGAAATGCCCCTCAAAAACATTTGCCACAATTTTATCACATATGGCACGCATTTCCATCCACCCTTCCCTAATCAAAAAGTGGTGATCTTGGGCATTTCCTACAGTCCAAGTATGCATTAATCCTAGATCATTAAGCCATGCTAGGGTAAACAATAACTACAGAAGTAAAATATAATGATCATCTAACATCCAAATAGTGTGCTAGAGGCATTTAACGTTGGAATGTGACTTGATTGAAATTTCTTAATTGAACACAATTACACTTGACCCTTATTGATATCGTACATTATATTTCATATGTCATAAAAAATGTAGTTTTATATTGCAATAAGCTAGTGACATTATTTAAATTCCTTGTTAACCCGTAATGACAAAACTGCACTTTGCATATAGATAAAAGATAACGACCCCAATTGTAAATAAATTTATGTGTATCCTTATAGTAACTATAGATCAATTTGTATATCCCTTAACAAATTATGAACTTGATATGCTGGAGAGCCGCCTCATCCCAAGGTATTGGCAAACTAGCTCACTTGAACCCTTGTTTATATTCTTCCATGGATTCATAAGCTAGTAGGAGGAAGTCTAGTTTGGAATTAAGGATTCGTATCCTCTCCTCTTTATCCCAAGTAAAGTTAACGGAGAGCCATGTCACTATTACTAAGGTTGGTTCATAATCCTATATATCTAAACACCTTATTCTTGTTAGATACTCTTGGCTTTGTACCTTTATTTATGGTTATAAATTTTCAGGAAAGATCCATAGTGCTTTCATCATTAATCCTTCTCATATATAAAAATATTGAATCCAATATCTTTTGAAATACATAAATCACTTCAATATTATTGTAAAGGTTAGAAGCTTTATCGGGTTCTCTCCTATTAAATCCTTTCACCATTTTTTTTTATGACGGCACTTTACCTATACCCATTTGGTTACAAACCTTTTCTTTCATAAGTATACTGAAAAATGAAATTATCCTAGGTATTGTTGCTGCCTTTCACACACCTGGGGGGGGACGTGGAGGAAATATTCAAGCCACTAGGTGTGTCCTTGGGGGCAAGTCTCAAGTCAAGGCTATCACCTTGTTCTTGACTCCTCCATTTAGGCTTATCTCCTAACGAATCCAAGGGGGGTAGACCCTATTAAGTTACTAAGGAAGAAATATTTAGTATGATGATGTTAAACTGAATGAGTTACTTAGGAGTTTGAAATTTAACCATAAACAACACTAGATGACAAGATTAAAAAATGAGCACAAAAAAGCACAATGCTGAGACACAGTATATATATATATATATATATCGAAAGAAAATAGCCAGTGCCTTAAAATGGAGTCATAAAATAATTAATGTACATGCATGTGCTTTGAGTGAATGTTTTGTGATTGCCTCTTGGTACATTTTAAGTTAATGTGAAATATGAATGGATTAAATTAGGTGAGGGGGGGACTCCAGATATACCCGAGGGGTACTTGGAGTATGTCCAAAAATAAACCTTCACGGATACCCACAAGGAATGTGTGGGATGAATGGAGTCTCTGAGACTGTGTTCATAATACCCCGAAGGTGTAACAAATATCGGTGCCTCGAGGTCACTTTTCAGGAGTTCCCACTTCCTTTGGGTATTTTTCCACCATTACGGTTTGATCGAGGCATTGGATTTTCGCCTGAAGGTGGTTAATTGGGGAAGGTGAAGACTAATTAATCTAGTCACTCATGTTTATTTTGATGAAGATTGACTGATCGTATGAACTACATACAATTACATGGAATACACACTGGATTCTTGTCAATTTTAGTGAGTTTTAAAGGATGTGTTTTCTTAGAAAAAAAACCCTCTAGGAACCTCTTTCAGTCCAAGTGGACCTCAATCGGGGAATCAAGGAGGGGGTTGATTTTAGAACAATTGTTTACAGAAATTAATGATAAGCAGAAAAATAAACTAATAAAACCATAGGTTCTTTAATTATTCCTACCACGCATCTCTTTCCCCTTGCGGGTCAATCGGGAAGTCGTGGGGTAAATATTCAAGTTACTTTGATAATATAATATGGAATATATGATAAAGTAATCAAATCATGTTATTATTCATGAATGAAACTAATATAAAGTGAACAAAATTAATACAATGCAAAAAACGACAAAAAAGGCACGAATCCCCCCAGGGGGGATGGGGAATGGGCTCAAAAGAGCCTATTCAGAGAAAAAATTTATTATATGTTGTTAAAATATCATTAAAATTATTTGAATACTCTTGTATATTATATAGGATGAAGCCAAGATTTTACAAATTGCCCAAAATTAAAATTACAGTCAAAAGGGAGACCCCTAGGGGGATTCGGATGATCCAAAAGTTACTTTCAAACAAAAGCTTATCCTCTTTATGTTATTCCTGATAAAACATATAGAGTTTATTATAATGAAATATTCCTAAAACAACTTTTAAATTACCTTTGGTTCAGCCTACTTTAAACCAATAAAAACTAAGTTAAAACTAGTTAAAATGGCAAAAAAGGAACCAAGGAAAGCAAGCTTTCCTTGGGATGTTGGCTTGCTGTTTTGGAAGCCAATGAGAGTTGCACTGATTTCTATATTTTATCTTTTAAAAACGTAACAGAAATCTAATGCATGCAAACTATGGATTCTCTTTAAATTGCCATGCAAAACGGACGATTTCCCTAAACTAGATCTAGAATGCTTAATGAAAATTTGTAGGAATGAGATCTAGATTATGAGCCTTGAAATAATATATCTATGTAAGTTTTAATTTAATATTATAGATATGAATAATGAAAAAGATTTTATACAAAGTAACCAGGTAAATTTTGGATTTTTAGGAGGAAGAGAGAGAAAGAGTGATGGAGGCCTTGAAGATCAACCGTGGAGCTTTCTGGTGGAATGTCAAGAGACTATTCCTTGGAGAAAGTTTTGGAGAAAGTGAGTAATAAAACTATATTATCACCCTCTCCAAGCTAGGAACCTGCAACTTAATCCAAAGGCTTGCCAAAATGCTTGTGAGATCTGGTTAATACATAAACAGAGATATTAGAATAGCATGCATATAAACATATAAAACATGTTGAATCTAGATCTCTAAACATGCATAAAAAGGAAAGAGATAGCCAATAAACTTATCAACAAACTCCTTTCCTATCAATATCATAATAAACTTATTATCAATCTTTATCACTGGATCCACAAAAAATGAGCAAGTTATGAACATAGATACAAGTTACCTCAGTAAAACATGGCAATGTTCATCCACACATACAATAGCATGACACCATATTGCCTCCAAATATTTTCTTTATTTCAAATGAAAAATAGCAATAGTACAATAGCTACATCACCTCAATCCCAGTTCTAAGTAGCTTGGAAGAGGTAATATGTGCTTTATTTCTAGCAAAAAACGGAAGATCTAGCCTAGGGGGGCGCAAATCCCAAGGAGAGAGAGACTGTAGCTGCATGTGGAGTGAATCTGATCATGATCGAAGTCTATCTGAGTATTATCTGAGTCCCACTGAGTGAAACTATCAATAGGAGAGCTGATCTAACTGACGCCTCAACTTGCTAACTAAAGCATCCACCAAAACTCATCCAGATGAGCCCACACGTGTGGAGGAGATAGGGAGGGTGCAATTCCCAATATTGCATGCATAAATGTACTCTCTGTTCATCCCATATCACCTCCTTTTGTAAAGGGATAATCATATCCAATCAATCCCCAGCCGATGAGACTGATTTCAGTCAAACCCGAGCAAATCCCAATGATTTAATATTTGGGGTTTTCTCCATTATTTAATTAATTTATTAACTAAAATAATCAATATTTGACTTTTAGGGATTTTTGACCTGAGTGATCGAAAAATCACTCAAAACTTAGAGAAAGTGGGTTTTTGGGTTTACATGGTGCTCTTAGCTTGAAAATGAGCACCCCCATGAATGAAACTGATTTCTAAGCCCACTTTTATTACAAAACCAATTTTTCCAATTAGACTATTAAAAAATAGCCTAAGTTTTGGAAAAATTAAAATTAAAAAAACTTTAAAAATTAAAAAAAAATTAAAACCTAGGGGGACTTAGACATGTTCATATGACTCGACCATAATGCCTAGCATGTTTATACATTGACACATAGACTCTAATAACCTCAATAGGCCTAAATTCCAAGTCGACCACCCTAACTTTGGAGGTATTGAGTGAAAAAATAAGAAATTATCAGTCATTTATTCAACAACCAATAATAACCAAGGGAAAAAACACCCTGGGCTGATCGGATTGAAAAATGAAGTCTAAGAGACCAAGTCTTTTACAAACACTATCATGCTAGAACATTTTATTAAAACTCCCCTATGGGGTATGAACATGTGATATAGTACAACAAGCACTTCCCATAAGCACTTCCGAAGGTCTTCTGAAGTCCAAACAAATAATCTTTGTCGGGTTCACCAGGCTCACTTGATAAAAAACCACTAAGTACAACTTAGGTGGTAGCATCTGGATCCAGCTATGGGATGTGTGCTTGATCTATTCATAGGGAAAGTAGAGGATACAAGAACACAAGAATCTCTGGCTTATACACCCTGTAAAAACATCTCAACTTGACAAGAAAACCTCAGTAGCACAAGCTTTATATAAAATCCAAATGAACCATTAAGCTGATTTATTTAAACAAAATAAATGTAACTAACTAATGAAATAAAAATTTTACTATAGCTAAGTACTAAACATAAATACGGAAAGTAAATGCTCTCTTTTAAGGAGCTTATTTTCCTACTCTAAGCATGATATGAAACTTGTTAGGTGTAATAAAAAATCCAATGTAACCACCTAAGAATTTTATTAACATAAAAAAAATTGCCTTGTCTTTGGTTACCATCCAAAGTAAGGATACCTTATTCAGAAAATGCAAACCTGCATGATGATCTGGAAGGCGCGGGATGGATTGGAAATCATAGGCATGAATAATGTCTTCAAACTTCCTCCCAAACTCGTAAGTGCTTGCGCAAGCTGCTTCTATCCATGACTGGATAGGGTTGATGTACAAATATGAATGATGAGGTAGATTGAATACACCATCATACTGATCATCAAGGCTTACTGGATGATAACTCACTGCATAAGCCCCAAGCGGCTCCAAATCATAAGGAAACTCTATATGTGAAGATGATAGTTGAGACTGATATTCTACTAATTGCATCGCATTTGTCTTTTCACAACACTGCTTCTCAATGTCTTCATTATTGATACCTTTGTGCGGATCTACATGATATGACTATGAATGATCATATAAGAGTTTTGAATGCTGCTTTTCCATACTAGTATTTTCATAGGTCTCTATATCCATGCTTCCCTCTATGGAAGTATAGTAGATTGGAATTCCACAAATTTCTAAATAGACACTCCCCTGACTGGATATAGCATAGATGGGATTCTCAATAATATATTCACAAAAATTCCAATAGTTATCACTGCCATCTATGTTAGATGTGATGGATTCCCCATTTCTGATATCAAGTTCTATTTGTCTTCATTAACGATTCTAATATATGGCTCAGACTGATCATATGGATAAACTGTATGCTCCTTTTCCATATCAAAATTTCCCAAGGCCACAAGGTCCATGCTCTCTCCTTTAGAAACGCCATAGACAGGAGAATCAACAAAACCATCAAAAGTTTTTGGTTTATTATCAACATCTTTGTCGGACATAAGGGAGTATTCGTCACTTGTATCATGCTCCAAGTTATACTTGTCCTCATTTTCATACTCATATTCTTCAGAAAAAAGGTCACAAGGCAGTAAACCTTCCAGACCGTCATCATTATATGGAGAACACATAGGAGTCCCATCATGCACATTACGGTTTTCATCATAAGTTTCACTATAAGATTCTGCAATGGTTTCATCCTTAGGTTTGTACTATTTAGTTGGTGACAATGGGTAGGCCTGTCCTACCATGTATACATGATCAGGCTCACTTGAATTTGTTTCCTGACTACTGACCTCAGTAAGTCCATGCTCCATGACTTGATTTGCAACATAACAAGTGCTTTCTTGGTGGAATTGTTCACAAGGTCTACACCATTGAAGTACTTCTTCTACCATGTTAGCTGAGTCTAACTGGTTTGGACTCCTAGGCTCTTGCTGAGGAGCTTTCTCTTGATACGTCTGATTCTGTTTAGGTTGAAAGTTCCTAGGTCCATTATTCCTTTCCATTGTGATTGTTATATTTTGAATATGATTCAATTGTGCATAATGATTTTCCATTAGTTGGTTTTGACTAGTAACCAAGGTTTTTATCATGTCCGTCACCTTTTCCATGGGATCTTTATAATTTCCCTTTTCTTCTTATTCAGCGGCTTTACCCTTCTCTTTGTTGTAGGAAGTGTTTCCCCTGGTGTAACCTGGAATGTTGGACTTGCCTGAATATTGCATATTATTTTCTATTTTCTCAGCTAATTACTAGGTAGTTTTTAGGTTGGCTGGTTCCTTGTCTCTCAACTGGTACCTTAAGTCACCGGTGAAAGCTTCAATGTAAGATATGAGGATAGAGGCATCTTTTGGCTTGATATCTCTAGGAAGTTCCACAACCACATGCCTTAATTTAGTGTTAAATTCATCCATGGTTTCGTTGTCCATCTTCTTTATGCTATGAAGGGAAACAAGCAAATGTCTTGGTTCCTTCTTTTCTCCCCATTTCTTCTTAAAACCATCTTGGAATTCACTGAGAGTTTTATATGAATCATCATCTAGGTCGAGGTACAATTATTCAGCATCATCTTCTAAGGATAAAGCAAAGAGCTTCATTTTGACATCGTCATGATCATGGGATACATCATTGCAATAACTAGCCAAGTGCTTTTCAAAATTTCGAAGGTGAGACTTGGCAGTGATGGTATTATTGCCCTGAAATATGGGGAGCTTCTTGATAGCATCTTTTGGAATGGCATGGGGAGCACCTGCTATCTGAGAAAAGTCAAGGGGTTTGAATAATTCCGTCATTTCTTGAGATTGTGAACATGACTCTCTACAAATATGTGATGGATATCTGAGAGGGATTGGTCTCCTAAATCTTCAAGGTTTCTATGATAAGTATGCCTATTCAATATTTCTCTAATAAACCTTTCAGGCTCAGGGAGAGGATTGAATAATTACTAGCGGTTTCTTTGGGTATAAATTTTTGGAGCGATGTTAGACAGTGGAGTCGGAAAATGGATCGAGTTTTAATTTTTTATGTTTTTTAAAGATAAGATCAATCAATTTTTTTTTTATCTTTTTAGTTGTTTAGAAAAAAGTTAAGCTAAGTTGTACTCAGGAATAAAAAGATTTATACCCGTCAACGATGCCAAAAAGTGTTTCCGCCTTTCAAAAACCTGGGAGGGGACATGGTAGAAATATTCAAGCCACTACGTGTGTCCTTGCGGTCAAGTCTTGAGTCAAGGCTGTCACCTTGTTCTTGACTCTTCTGTTTAGGCTTAACTCCTAACGAATCCAAGGTGGGTAGACCCTATTAAGTTACTAAGGAAAAAATATTCAGTATGATGATGTTATACTAAATGAGTTACTTAGGAGTTTGAAATATAACCATAAACAACAATAGATGACAAGATTAAAAAATGAGCACACGAAAGCACAATGCTGAGACACAATATATATATATATATATATATATATATATATATATATATATATCGAAAGAAAATAGTCGGTGCCTTAAAATGGAGTCATAAAATAATTAATGTACTTGCATGTGCTTTGATTGAATGTTTTGCGATTTCTTCTTGGTACATTTTAAGTTAATGTGAAATATGAATGGATTAAATTAGGCGAGGGGGGGACTCCAATAATACCCGAGGAGTACTTGGAGTATGTCCAAAAATAAACCTTCACGACTACCCTCAAGGAATGTGTGGGATGAATGGAGTCTTTGAGACTGTGTTCATAATACCCCAAAGGTTTAATAGAGATTGGCGCCTCAAGGTCACTTTTCAGGAGTTCCCGCTTCCTTTGGGTATTTTTCCACCATTACGGTTTGATCGAGGCGTTGGATTTTTGCCTCATTGTGGTTAACTGGGGAAGGTGAAGACTAATTAATCTAGTAACTCATGTTGCTTTTGATTCATCTTGACTGCTCGGATGAACCACATCCAAGTACATATCATACACATCGGAGTCTTGTCAATTTTAGTGAGTTTTAAAGGATGTGTTTTCTTAGAAAAAACACCCTCCAGGAACCTCTTTCAGTCCAAGTGGACCTCAATCGGGGAATCAAGGAGGGGGGGTTGATTTTATAACGATTTATTACATAAATTAATGATATAAATCAAAATAAAATAAGTAAACCATGGGTTCTTTAATTATTCCTACCACGCATCTCTTTCCCCTTACGGGTCAATCGGGAAGTCGTGGGGTAAGTATTCAATTTACTTTGATACTGTAATATGGAATATATGATAAAGTAATAAAATCATTTTATTCTACATGAATCAAACTAATCTATAGTGAACAAAAATAAGACAATGCAAATAATGACAAAAAAGGCGCGAATCCCCCCAGGGGGGATGGGGAATGGACTCGAAAGAGCCTATTCGGAGAAAGTTTTTATTATATGCGTTAAAATATCAGTAAAATTATATAAATCCTCTTGTATCTTATACATGATGAAGTTAATATTTTACAAATTGCCCAAAATTAAAATTACAGTCAAAAGGGAGACCCCTGGGGGGATTCGGATGATCCAAAAGCCACTTTCGAACAGCAGATTATCCGCTTTCTATTATGCCTGATAAAATACAGTGAATTTATTATAATGAAATATTCCCAAAATCACTTTGAAAGTACCTTTGGGTCAGCCTACTTTAAACCAAAAAAAACTAAGTTAAAACTAGTTAAAACGACAAAAACGGAACCAAGGAAAGCAAGCTTTCCTTGGGATCTTGGATTGCTATTTGGGAAGCCAATGATATGTGCACTGATTTTAGGATTTAATATTTTAAAAATAGAAACATAAATCTAATGCATGCAAACTATGGATTCTCTTTAAATTGCCATGCAAAATGGATGATTTCCTTAAACTAGATCTAGAATGCTTAATGAAACTTTTTAGGAATGAGATTTAGACTATGAGCCTTGAAATAATAGATCTAAGTAAGTTTTAATTTAATATGGTAGATATGAATAATGACAAAGCTTGTAAACAAAGAAACCAGGTAAAATTTGGATTTTTAGAAGGAGGAAGAGAGAGAAAGTGTGCTGGACGCCTTGAAGATCAATCATGGATCTTTCCAGTGGAATGTCGAGGGACTATGCCTTTGAGAAATTTTTGGATAAAGTGAGGAATCAAACTAGATCAGTGTCCTCTCCAAGCTAGGAACCTACAACTTAATCAAAAGGCTTGCCAAAATGCTTGTGAGATCCGATTAATACATAAACAGAGATATTAGAATAGCATGTGTTATGAAGAGAAATTCCTATGGATTGGGGTACCACAATAGACAGCTTGACTCCAGAAATCAATCATTTCCTATATGCAAGAGAAACCAAATATCTAACACTAAACGATCTCGATTCGTACCTTATTCCAGACGGCTGATGTAGATCCCCGTTGACCTTTTCCACTCCAGCTTGTATTGATAAATTGCTATCTCAACACTCAGCAAACAAGACAAGCATGCTATATATAATTGTGTTAGACCTACTCTAGCATATATAATCAATAACATATAAGCATTTAAAAGCATCCATGGATCAAATACTCATTTAAATACACATTATTGGACAAGAAAAGATATTTCTATTGATATAAAATAGAGATTACAATAGTGACAACCTCTGTCGGCACGCTTACGAGTTGGAGAAACTGAGTCCCCCACTTGGTCCTCCACCACTTCAATCCTCTATCTCTCGATAGCAAGCTCACAAGAAAAATGCAAGCTTTGGAAGAACATAAAGTGCTCCAAGGGACAAAGGGATGCAGACTCCAGTATAAGCTCCGACAACAATGGACTATAGTTTTCTTGCTCTTCAATTCCTCTCCCTTCAATGTATTTAAAGGGTTCCTTATATAACTCTATTGTAGCTGCAACTATTTTTCCAAAAATTTTAAAATTTTGGACCCTCCTTGTTGATTTTATCTTGCCTGGTTTTATTTGGATTCCTGAACTAGGTTGTCCCTATGCTACAATTTTGATTTTTTGAGTTTGATTCAAGGTAAACTATTTTCTTTTGTTTCTGGGGTTGAATGATCTAAAAAGGATTTGTCTAGCTAATACTTTTGACTTTGGAAATTCAAGTTTTGATTTGTAAATGTTTTCATCTATCGCTGTTGGAAATCTTTTGTACAATGCATCGGGGCCGTAGTTCCCTACAAAGCCGCCATTGTAGAAGCTAAACGATGAATGTTCCGATGGATAGCTCTTTTATGTTCTATTGCCGCGGTTTTATTGTTTTAATTTTATTTTCTTTGCGCTAGCGGAAGGGTTTTTGACTAATGATTGGAGGGCTAGTATTTTTTGTCGCTGACACAACGGCGACATTGAGCTCATCATCACCGACATTCAGTCATTGAAACTTCCAATCGCCGCGGTTTTCATTTGAAAGCAGAAGCCGTAGTCTGTTTTTTTCCCGCCATTGCGGCTGAATAGCACACTATCTTTCCAATGTTTAGTTGATTTATCTGCTGATGCATTTCTAGTTAGTTCACCATTCTTCCAATCGTCGATGATGTCCTATTGTCGTGGAATCCATAGTCCTTATTCCTTTCGCCGTTGCGGCTCCTTAATGCACTAACCATCCGACTTATAGTTTTTTCCACCCGCCAATGAGAGTGTTGTTTTCTCCCAATGTTTAGTATGTTTCCCGCCGGTGAGGGTTTTCCCGCCTTTCTCATGTGTTGTTACTTTATTTTTTATGGTGATTACTTTGTCATATTTCATGCCTCCATCGGAAGATGTCGTATTGGTCCAGGTACAGCTGGGATTGAGATAAGGAGTTTGTTTTTTGGACTTATGATTTTAGTTTGGACAATGGATTTAGTGGGGTTCAAGATACGAAGTGCAGGATTTTTTTTGCATTATCATTTTTCTCTTCATACATCAATATCTTTTATAGTTCATTTTACAAGATGTATGTTTATTTTGTGTTACTTTGTCAAATGCTAAGCGATCTAAGAATTGGTTATTCATGACAGGGTGATTGCTGCTAGAAGACAAAGCAGAAGAAAGGAGGCAACAAGAAAGAGAAGAAGAAAGTAAGGGTCTGAGATCTCAAAAAGATAAATAGCAGCAGAGGCCCAGGCTTGGGAAAATTTAATCAGTTACCAAGCTGGTTCCTTTTTATAAGGTGCTCTCAATTTTTTAATTCGAAATGTAATGTATTGTATAAATCATGAGCACTCACTAAAAGACAGAATTATGGGACTGAACAGTTTGGGGGAGCCCAAAGTCACCAAAGGGCAGCCCAAGAGTTTTTCTTGTAGTATAAGTATAGGAGAGTTAGATAGAGGATGGACTTTTTCCCAATGAGATTTGTGAGAACATGTTCTAAGAAGAACTGTTTCCTTTTGCAATAAGAATTACAAGTTTCCTGTTGGAGAAAGCTTGGTGGAACTTTTCAAATGCTGTGCTATGGATTTGTTGAATGTGAACTATTCGTTTTCAGCTTTGTGTCCATTAACTGTGAGATCATTCTAACCCTTCGAACCTATGTTCTTGTTATGAATGCTCTCTAGTTTATTCTATGAAATTTCCACTATGAGTAATGAAGGCTTTTCATAAACAATGAGCTATCTTGTTGTTCATTTATCTATTTATGTTCATGTGTTTTGAAATAAGTAATAGCTATTTGTGATTTTTCTTAATGCATGAAGAAAAATACATTACTCATTGATGAATGATAATCTTGCTCCCTAGGGATAGGTTAGATAGTTAGTTTTAGTTTCTTGTTGTGTGTGATTTAGATGCGAGAGAGTTAAGACGAGAGGTAAGAACCTACGCATCACATTGTGACCGCTCCTCGTATTCTCTATCAATCTGCATTCTTAGATAGGAACTTGCATATCAGACTAAAAACTAAAAAACTAAAAATATACATGGTGGATGGGGTTGTAACTGGTAAAACCTTTAATTTGTTACTTGACCTACGGTAGCCGGATAGTAAACCAGACGGATTCCCCATACCAAACAATAATGGGCTAGTTGAGAACGTTTATTGGGGAGAATCCCTAATTGTTGTTACTTGTGATTTTCCAGGCCTCAACATTTTTTGGTGCTAGAAGGAGGACAGCCAATGCATGGTTGGCCGAGGAAACTTATTTTCTCAAGATTATTCCACTGGTGATAGTTCTAAAAGCAGTTTGTTTCCCAATCCAATTCTTGAAGAGAAGGGTAAAGAGCATCTATATTCTGTCGATAACGAAGTTGTTAATGATCTGAGAAGACATACTAGGGCATATGTGAAGAATATTGGAGGACTACCAATTATTCCTTTCTTACCCAGAAGAGAATACTGAAAGAAAGACCGCCCTATATTGGAAGACGTAGTGTTGGTTGGAGATTTTGAAGAGCTAGTGGAAACAGCCTTACAGGAAGTTGTTCAACCTCTAAATCAGTTGGGCCCAGATACACCTTACGGTTCACCTGTTCATACCCCTGTTCACTCACCACCTCATTCTCCACCCAGACTCATGGCAGGCGTAAATGAAAATCAGCCACCCAACCCACCAAATCCACCACCTGCTTGGAGGGCTAGGTCACCTTTTAAACCTGGTACCCCCTTTGCATTACTTACCTCAGGATTTTGAGAAAATGTTGCCTAATTTTGACCCAGGTGAAAATATTTTAGCATATGATTATTTGCAAAGCTTTTACTTGGCTATAGAAGGACTAAGGGCTAGAGCACATGAAGATGTAGTTTGCAGATTGTATCCACATACCTTGAAAGGAGTAGCAGCCTCATGGTATTTTTCTCATCCTGCAAACTCAATCCTAGACTAGGACACATTCAAAAGGATATTCAAAACTAAATATGCAGCCCAGAAAACTCATGCAGCCCTAATGAAAAGGTTATGCGATTTGAAGAAAGAAAGAAAAGAGAAAGTGCATAGTTTCACCCAAAGGTTTGCTTCTTATCTTAAAACAAATTCTGCAACTGATAAACCCTCTGATAAAGTTCTAATTAAATACTATACTTCAACTCTAGGGCTTGATTTGGCCATGTTTTCCAAGATGAGTCAAACCTATGTTATCAGAAACTTATGAAGAAGCAGAGAGAGTAGAAGCTCAAAGAGAGAGCATAGAAGATTATCATGAGCAGTCGGGAGAAAAAAAAATTGGTGAGAAATCCTTATTACTGTCTAAGCCTAAGGAGGAGTAGTCACATGACTTTGAAGGGGTGGTAAAGATGATGCATAAGCTATCCAACAGAATAATAGATTTGGAAAAGGAAAAAGAAGCTCAGAAATCTTATAAGCCTTACTAGAAAAGAAGAGAGGACAGCAATCAATCTAAACCTCCTCCACATAGTCCTGCATCAATGAACTTAATAGAGGTAGGGATGGATAACTTTTGCACCTTTCATCAGCAGCCCCATTCTGAGAAAAATTGTCCTCAGTGGATCAATTCAATGACATTAGTAATGAATCAGCTATTGGAATCTAAACTGACAGAAGCTGATGATGAGGAAGAAAAAGGTAGTAAATCCACAGAAAAACAAGAGGATGATGCTTTGGTTTTATGGGACTATGTCTCGATGTTTGATACTGAAGAATAAGGTTATCTGAAACAGGAATAAATATCAGAAACAAACGTGACAACAAGAATTCAAGGTTTTATAAAAGAAGACAGATCGGTACTCCCGAAAATCAAGAGACTTCAAGAGAATGTAAAGAAAATTCAGAAGAAAACCACAGCTGATAAAATACCTGAATTCACCATTACGAGTCAAAATCCGAAGCAAATCAACATGCCTGTTAAGCCCATTGAGGAGAAGACTGATGATGTAAAAAAGAATCTCAAAGAACATAAGATGGAGTATCATATTGTGGAAGATATTAAGAGGGCTAAGGAAAATATCTCACTGTTTGAAATGTGTAATGTGCCTCACCAAAAAGAAAAATTGGTAAAAGCACTAGAAATACCTGAAGAGAAGCTTCCCACTAAAAATCAACCTAAAGAAGAAGAAATTGGTGAAGCAAGTGTGGGAAGTAAGCCTAAATGAAAAACCCCACCTTTTCTCCTTACTTTTGAAATTTTCAACCATAACATGCACAACTGTTTAGTAGACTCAGGGCCATCAATCAATGTTATGCCACTTTCAGTCTGCAAAAGGATAAATGGATAGCCTAAACCATCTACCTAGTGGGTTATTCAATTAGATAGAACAAATGTGAATGTAATTGGGGAAATGGAGGATGTTCTGATTTGATTATCTTCAAATGAAAAGGTATGTCAGTTCATCGATATTGTAGTAGCAGACATACCTGAAGCTTATGGACTTGTTTTGAGTCGGGATTGGTCAGCAAAGCTAAATGGATATTTTTCCTCGGATTGGTCACATATGTGGTTTCCTTATAAGGAAATCCCCAATCAAATTAAAGTATGAAGAGAGCCCCACATGAAGAACAATGTTACTTAGTTGGAGGGTAAGAATGAACCAGTGAATTCTATATTGGGGAATTACTTCATTGATCTAGAACCGGGAAACTACCAAGCAGAAGAAGCCAGCGACACACCAGACACACAGCCCGATCTCCTTTGGTTTTCACGGGCTGATGAATTTGACTGTAAAATAGTAGACTTAGTTTCAGATGTAGTTGTTGATTCAAGTACAATAGAAGTAGATAATTTTTGACACTTTTTTTTTATGGATTTAAAACTTTGGAAGGATAAGGAGTTGGCTATGTCGTGATTGATCCAAAGAAAAATAAACATTTTATTTCATGTAGATTAGAGTTTAAATGTACCAATAACATAGCCGAATATGAAGCATTAGTTCAGGGACTAAGAAAACCAATTGAATTAAAAGTAGAAAATCTGAAAGTGTATGGGGATTCTGAAATAATTGTAAAGCAAATTCGAAAACAGATACATTGCATCTCACTTCATTTAAAATCTTATCAGAATGAAGTGTGGGATTTCCTGACAAATTTGTATGCATTTAATATTGTATCCATTCCTAGAATTAAGAATACAGCAGCTGACTTGTTAGCTACCTCAGCTGCAAGGCTTGTACCTTCAAATAACAAGTGTTCTATTGAATTACTTTTCATGCCTTTGGTTCCAAACATGATTGCTAATCTATGAGTTTTTGATGATGATCAACAAATCTTGGAATGTTTGATAAATGATGAAACTTTCAAAGGGGAAATTATCGATGACGAAGAACACCAAGCTGAGTTAAAATTCGACAACTTCATTCCTAAAGGGGTCAAGACCTTAGAGCGGATGTTTGATTTAGACAACAAATTCTGAAGACCAGCAAATGTCAAGACTCAAAGCTCATCTTTTCAATTCAAGCTGATAAATTTGGGAACTGAAGTTAAAACCAAATATGTAAATTTGGGAAAGTGTTTCTCCCTGGGTGAAAGAAATAAGTTCATTAGTTTGTTCAAACAGTACAAAGATGTTTTCTCCTAGACATATGAAGAGCTTAAAACATATGACACCAAGATCATACAACACATCATTCCTATTAGATCTGGAGTCAAGCCTTATCAGCAACCTTTGAGGAAGATGCATCCAAACCTGGAGCCTTTAATTCAAAGTGAAGTGAAAAAATTATTGGATCCCAAAATTATATTCAAATTCAGACACTCGGAATGGGTTTCAAATTTGGTACTAGTAAGGAAGAAATCTAGACAAATCAGGCTATGTGTGGATTTTAGGAACCTAAATCGTGCTTCAGACAAAGACAACTATCCAGTCCCACCCATGGAACAGATATTGCAGATGGTTTCGGGTTCTGAGTTATTTTCGTTATTAGATGGATTCTCTGGCTACAATCAAGTGTTAGTAGCTGAAGAAGACAGACTTAAAACTACATTCCGAACAAAATGGGGAACGTTTGCTTACAGAAGGATTCCCTTTGGACTCATCAACGCTGGAGCTACTTTCCATAGGGCTATGGATATAGCTTTATGGGGTCTAATTAGCCATAGTGTCATAGTGTATCTTGATGATGTCATGATATTTTCAAATAAGAGAGAAGAACACACATTCCATCTAAAACAAATTTTCGATCATTGTCAAAAATACGGCATCTCACTGTATCCAAGGAAATGTGTGTTTGCTGTTATAGAAGGAAAGCTAATGGGTCACATGGTTTCTAAAAAGGGGATCTCCATAGACCTAGAAAGGATCAAAGCTATCGAACAGATCCCTTTACCCCATAACAAAAAAGGTATGCAATCATTCATGGGGACAATAAATTTTGTGCGAAGGTTTGTGCCAGATTTCGCTAAAATTGTTAAAACTTTGCAGCAAATGGTGAAACAAAGTGTACAATTCAAGTGGAATGATGTAGAGAATAATCCATTTAGTAAAATAAAGACATATATTGCTCATGCACCCTCTCTCAAAAGTCCAAATTTTGAGAAGGATTTTATTTTGTACACTTTCACATCTAATGATTCATTAGCAGTGGTGCTTACTCAGAAGGAAGATGGGGGAGATGAGTACCCCATATCATTTATGAGCACCGGTCTGTAGGGGGACGAATTGAATTACCCAATTGTGGATAAACAAGATTATGCAGTCTTCAAAGCGGTAAAACAATTTAGGCCATACATACTTAAAAACCGGACGAAGGTAATAGTTCCACACCCTGCTGTAAGGTCTCTTTTAATACAAAAAGAATTAGGAGAAAGAAGAGGAAACTTGGGTACAGCTTTACAAGAATATGACCTCAAATTCAAACCAGCGTCCATAGTTAAAGGACAAGGACTGTGCAAATTAATGGCTGAAGGTAAAAACAAAGAAAACGATTGGGAAAATCAAGTTGAATTACATATAATGGATGTATGTCCTCTCTTCACAGCTCTAGATTCTTGGTACCGAGACCTTGTTCATTACCTTCAGGAAGGATTGTTACCAAAACATTGGAATGCCAAACAACTAAGAGCATTGTGCCTTAAATCAGCTGCATATCAGATCATTGATGGAATTTTATTCAGGAATAATTATGATGGAGTCCTTCTTAGATGCTTAGAGAAAGAAGAGGCAAAAAAGGTCATAACAAAGTTACATGATGGGCCTGCTAGAGGTCATTTTTCCGGAGAAACAACAGCCCACAAGATTCTCAGAGCTAGATACTATTGGCCCACACTATTTAAGGATGCACATGCCCATGTAAGAAAGTGTGATATCTACTAGAGATGTGGAGGAAGACAAGCCAAAGAAACAGGACCATTGAAGCCTGTGATGATAACAAATCCTTTTGAGCAATGGGGTATTGATATCATTGGAGAAATAAAACCAAATTCTTCCTTGCAACACAAATACATCTTGAAGGCAACTGACTACTTCATTAGATGGGTCGAGTCAATTCCGTTATGTAAATTGAATGAAGATGCAGTCATGGACTTCTTGCAAAATCATATTATGACCAAGTTTGGGGTTCCAATTTCCCTGGTTTTTTATAATGCTACTTATTTTTCTTCTATTAAATTAACTGCTTTTGCTCATGAAAAAGGAATCAAGTTGCATTATTCTGCAAACTATTATCCACAAGGAAATGGTTTTCCAGAATCCTCCAACAAGAATCTGATTAGGATCTTAAAAAAGATTGTCATAGAAAATCAGAGAAGTTGGCATTTAGCATTACCGAATGCTCTTTGGGCTGATAGGGTCACACCAAAAAATTCCTTAGGAGTGTCACCATATACCCTTGTTTATGGAAAAGAAGCCATCCTACCTCCTAACATTATGCTACCATCTTCCATAATAGCTCAAGAGACTAGAGGCACAAATAATGAAATCCCGCAAATTAGAATCTATAAGCTTTTGAAGGCAGAAGAGTCTAGATCCAGGACCAGAGAACGTTTTAAGAATCAACAGGAAGTAGTGAAAAGGTGGTTTGATAAACATAAAGCTAGAAAAAAGGAATTTGAAGTGGGAGACCCAGTTCTTAAGTGGGATCACCCGCTTGATGAAAAGGGGAAGCACATGAAATTTCAATAGTTATGGGTAGGCCCTTTTTAGATTGCAGCAAAACTTGGCCCCTCAACCTACAAATTGCAAGATATACAGGGGTGGGAAGAGAACTTACCAGTTAATGGTTTAGTTCTCAAACCTTATTTTTCCTTATTTTTGTTTTTATTTTTTGTACATAAATAAAATGATTTGGTTGTTTATTTTTTTATTTACTTCATTTTTGTTTGTTTTTTATTGATTTTAATAAAAGAAGCAAACTTTGGTTGCATGGAGAGCTTTAGAATTCTGGATTAACTGAAATCTTTGGTTGTAAGACTGTGTACTATTGATTAATCTGAAATAATTTCTTCTTGTTAGCAGTTTTTCCTAAATGGCTATGAACACATTAAAGTCCTACCTATTCCTTGTAAAATAACTCAGGATCAAAAGTTCTGGAATACTATTTCAAGGATCCATCCATCTGACATTTAAAAATGTCCTAGTGTTATAGCTCAAAATGACACATCTCTTCCTGTGACCACTTTCCCATGATTCCGTCGCATGTCGACACTTCCATGATGACACTTCATGAAAGTCAATGAATGTCACTGAAAAAAAAACCTATATTAGAGGACCTATATCTTTAGTTTTGTAACTCCATTTACCCTCATCTCTACACCATTGGAAATATATTTTAGTTAGCTAAAACTTTCCAGAAGACACCAAAGTCTGAACATTCCTAGAAATACCCTAAAAATGAGTTTTTTGTCTGTACGCGACTTTCCCTTGAGGAAACCCGCGTACGTACGCGACTTTCTCTCTATAATACCCACGTACGTACATGAGTTGCTATATATACGTGACTTTCTGTATTGGGAACCCGCGTGTATTCCTCGTGTACATGACTATTGTTTCTGCAACCTACGTACACCTCTTAAAAATGTCAAAAAACACGTCTTTTGAATTTCAGGTAGTTTGGGTAGTTATGCAACTGACTCCTTCAGTTGTAAATACTTTGTCTTTTCCCCTAACTCTTCTTTAAGCATATAAATAGAGGTAGGGAGGTCCATGAGAGGAGACTTGAATCTTTGCATTGTTATGCTGGAGGAATTAGAGCTCTCTTTTCCCACACCTTTGCCCTGGCGGTCATCCCCTTGTGTTGCAGAGATTGGAGGCTGAGTTCTTTGGAGAAGAGAAGTAGCAGAACCAGATCAAGGTTTCATGAGGTGCCGAACTTGAAGAGAAGGTATACTTGTACTTGTTTTCAAGATTAATAAAGATGTGATGTCCTTCTTCTTCCCCAAATTATTGTTCAATGTGTGATTGGATTTCTGTTTATGATCATATGATGATGTTAATCAAATTATTATTTCATGTTTATTTGATTATCATTGCTTTATATGTGGTCATATTGTTTTGAGGAAGGTATAATTTGTTTTGCAGGTCTCTTGGAGCAAGAGGAGCAAGAAGAGGATTGAAGGGCTGCTTGGATCAACCTTCGTTTGGCTAAGGTATGAACCATTCAAATATCTGAAACTTGCTTATATATGCTTGCTGAACATTGTGCATCTCTCTTTCAACCCCAGTATGTTGATGGCCTCTTAAACCCTAGCCATAGGATACTTTCCTTTACAACAGAACTAGCGACTCCGTTGGGGAGAGCCTTGTCTGTTTGGGGTTTCTATTTATTTCTTTCAGTCTTTTGCAATGTTTAAGGTCCTTCTTGCCAATTAGGATCACTTTATAAGTCTGATAGCACACTTCTCCATCCTTCCTAATGCATTTTTTGACCTTTTTTGGCAATTTTTCCACCCATACGTGACTTGCAGACTGAACAATCGCATGTCTGGTTTTGTACACGCGACTACCTATACTGTCAACCCACGTATTATACACGACTTGTCAATTATGCAACCCACGTGTGCTTATACACGCGACTTTCTTTATTGGCAACCCACGTATGACACGCGACCTGTCAGTAGTACAACCTGCGTGTGCCCCTAAAATAGTGTTTTTTTTCCTCATTGTTGTTTTTTCTGCTGTTGTGGGTTGTTTGGTAGGTCTTTTGGTGTCCTCTGTAGGTGCATGACTCCAGGGAGTTAGTGTCATCCCTTTTGGTTGTTATTTATCTATGTGGTAAGCCTTTTTATAGCATTAGGGTTTGTTCTTTGCTCTTTCCCCCCGCCTCCTTTGCTTGGCATGATTTTTTGGCTTATATTTCTGGTCAGCCTCTGTTAGTCATCTTTTTCTGGGTTCAGAAGCTTGTTGGTGTTTGTTTCCTTCTTCTTTTGTTGGTTAACTTCACCATGCCAAAATAGTTGACTTGTTTTTTAGGCAAGCCTTCCTACCAAGTAGGGTTTATGCTGACTTTAGTTCATTCTAGAGTTTGTTTGGTGGTTGTATAGAAGAGTTCCTTTTGCTTTGTTCTTCTTATCTACATACTTTGTTTTGTAGGTATTTTTTCTTTTTCATTTATAAAATAAAAATAAAAAGAACATATACTTGTTTTTGCTGCCTTCCCCCACACCTCCTTCTTTGGCTTGACCTTGTTGGACAAGGTACTGAGCAGCCTCTATTTGTAGGTTTAGATTGATACTTCGGACTTCTTGACCTTTATTTATGTTAGTCTTATTTCTCAGTATCTTCATTCCAAAGTTGTTGGCTTGTTTACCTTTGTCAACCTTCTTTTCAAGAGAGGTTGATATCCAACTTTAGGGAAACCTAGGGTTTGTTTGTGGGGTGTATAGTAGTTGTTTATTTTCTTTGCTTATAGTATTTGCTTGCATTTAGGTTGTTTTTTATTTTGCATTTATAAAAGAAAAAGACAAAAACACATGTTTGATTTATATGCATGTAGATTAGGTTTTTTGGTCTAGATTGCATGGCATATCATTGTTTTTGAAAAAAATAAAAATAAAAAGAATTTGTTCTTTTGTGGCTTTCAAGTTTCTATTTGAAAAAGAAAAGAGAATACTTTTTTCTTTTTGCATTTTATTTCTCTTTACTTAGTCATTTTGTTTCAACTTTGGGTCAAAACACCACATAAGTTTCACACCATTTACCCTCTGACTTAAAATAGCCCTTAAAATAAACGATATAATTTTAAAAATTACTAGTAAGTTTTATTTTATAGGGTCATACACCAACTAGCTTAGGCTAGACTTGTGGGATAGGGATTTTTTAACTCTCCACAAGTATTTAAATCTCAGATGCAGTTGGTCAATCACTAGGTACACCATTTTCTATGTTGATTGTATCTGGGAAGCTCCTCTCAAACGGGAGTTAAGCATGAGGCCATGTGGAGGCTTAAACTGAGGAGATAACCCTCTGATTCATTGTCAAAGCGTAGACCTAGGTTTTTGTGCATCTAGGGATTCTGTCTTAGACAGGGTTTTAAGATTTTCTACCCTGCCCATGCGTACGAAACAGGCTTGCGACTATCCCTATAGACTGTCAATATAGTTAAGGTAGCCTTTTGTCTCTTTGACATCTAGGGTTCATACACAGGTACACCGGAAGGCTATTTCTAGTTGACCTTGGATGGACTTGGAAGGTAACCCCAGTAGAAGGTGTAGGAGGGTGGTGGGTGATTCCTCCGCTTATGCCTAAGAACATCTACAGGGACACCAAGTAATTGTCTATCAGCTTTATTTTGGAAAGCGTATCTTATACTTATTTCTCTATTTGGCTTTAGGAATTTTTAGTGAGTGCTGTGTGGTTTGTCTATACTTAGTGTGCCTTTAGGTGTGTGCTTTGTAATTTTGGTTTCTTATCAACCTCAAACTTTGTCTCCTTGTTTGAAACAATGTTTAACACCCCTTTGAACACCAACCAAGAGATCCCCATGATGGGAACTCCTTGTAATATTCCTCTGACGGGGAATGTTGGTGTTCATTTGATGGCCACCTTGAATCTACATGGATTCACTCTCAGGTTACTGGTGTGGTTGTTTTCCACTCAAACTGTCCTAAAAGCTCCTTATGATTCTCAAGTAAGCTCCTTATATCAAAGGCATCAAAACAATGCTTCCCATTCACCTGTAGTTGATTCTCCTCCTCCTTCTACCTCATGCGGTGAAAGTACTGATACTAGTAACCGACAGTCTAAAAGGAGTAAAAGAAGGAGGAATATGAAGAAGGCACATAATAAAGGGGGCACCTGTTCAACCTCTACAAAGCATGTTGAACCTCACCACCCAACCTCTGTAGTTCATGCTGGGGGCACTTATCCAACCTCTGTAGGTCATGTTGGATCTAAGCACTCAACCACTGCAACTCAAGTTGATCTTCACCACTTAGCCTCTGCAATTCATGCTGGAGGCACCTATCCAACCTCTGCAGGTCATGTTGGATCTAAGCACTCAACCTCTACAAGTCAAGTTGATCTTCATCATCCAGCCTCTGTTGGTCATGCTAGTGGGATTCTTCCAACCTTTCTAGGTCACGTCGGATCCAGTCACTCAGCCTATGTAGTTCATGCTGAGTGCACCCATTCAACCTCTATTGTTCAAGTTGAACCTCCCCATATAACCACTGCAAGTCATGTTGGATCCATCCACCCAGCCTCTGTGGTTCATGTTGGGGGCACACACTCAACTGCTGAAAAGCATGTTGATCCTAACCATTCAACCTCTGTTGTAAATGTTGGTGGTGCCCATCCAACCTCTGCAAGTCATTTTGGATCTAGTCTCTCAGCCTCTACAAGTCATGCTAGGGGCAGTCTCTCAACCTCTGTGGTTCATGCTAAAGACAATCCGTCAGCCACTGCAAGTCATGTTGACACTGTTCAAAAGTATACTCGTTCAAAACACAAGCCCAAGTTTCCTTGTAAGCTTTGTGAGGGAGACCACCTTACTTATAAATTCCCTTCTATCGTGGAGGTGCGAAGAGTTTGGTTTCATGGTCATCCCGTTTTTGAACATTTTGAAGCTTTTCAACAACCATCCTCTCTTATTCAAGTTGGACCCAATCACCCGGCCTCTGTTGTTCATGCTGGGGGGAAACTCTCATCCTCTGCAGGTCATGTTGAGAGAAAACAGTCATCCACTGCTAGTCATGTTGACACCGTTGAGAAAACTGGTCATTCGAAGTGCAAACTTAAGTTCCCTTGTAAGCTATGCGAGGGAGATCATCTTACTCACCAGTGCCCTGCTATCACAGAGGTGCGAAGAGTGTGGTTTGAGACTCAAGAATTTCCTTCTCCTGAACAACCTATAGTTTCTCAACAACCTAATCAACCTTTGGTTGATCAAGTGGTCAAACCAATCTCATATTTGGTCGATCCCACTCTTCTTTTAGAGAGAGATCTTGATGTGATTGAACCAATTTCATATTTGGTCAATCCCACTCTCCCTTTAGAGAGTGACTTTCATGAAGCGGTTGAATTGAATTCAGTATTTATCAATCCCACTCTTCCTTTGGAGAGTGAAGTGTATACTAGTCACATTTTTTTCACTTCTAGTTTAGAACTTACTAAACAAGGGGGCACTGAAGTTGCTTCGAATCAACCCCCACCAAGCTCTCAGATTGCTTCCTTTGCTTGGGATAGCCTAGTTGATCCGCACCTTCCTTCTGATGCACATTTCCAGATAAAGGTCAAATTTCGACAGTATACAATTGCTCGTTGTATTGTTGATGAAGGATCCTCAGTTAGTATTTTTTCTGCTCGTGCTTGGCGAGGCATGGGATCTCCAATCCTTGTGTCGACTGCTAGTCAGTTATTGGTGTTTGATAGAAGAACTTGTGTAGCCTTGGGAATTATTACTCAAACACCTGTTACTTTGGGTGGGAAGACCGTCTTAGTTGGCTTCATGGTGATAGAAGACCCCTTGGACTTCAATATGCTCCTTGGACATGATTATGTCTATGCCATGCAAGCTGTGGTGTCAACATTCTTTCGTGTGATGTACTTTAATCATGGAGAATAAATTGTCACTATCGATGAGTTGGATTCCGAATTCCACTTATGAGCCTGATCCCGACTTCCACGCTTTTAGCTCGTTGTATAAGCCCTCATATTTGTTCTCATAGTCGCTAAGCCTTGTATCATTTTGCCTTTGCAACTTGACACCCTTTACCTTGAGGAGACATTCCTTGAGTGTCGTTATCCTGCTCATGTTCCTTGCGCTTGGAACTAGTTTTTCCTGTCTATGACACTCGTCTCCTCGCATTTAGAGCATTCTTTCTGCTCTCCTTCAAGCTCGTTAAAAATAGTAAGGAGGTCATGAGTTGACTTTCCCAAACTCGTTAAAACTTCACGGGAAATATTTTGAGTTTCTTTAGGCCCAGGTCTAACACCTCAAAATAGACTTGACTGCCGAGTAAACTTGTCCATTCAGGCTCGTTAAGAATATGTGAATGGGCATCCACATTGGTGGTAGGTTATCTCTTTCTCAGACCATGTGGAATAATATGAGAAAGGAACACTCTCTTTTCTTTTGAATTGAGAAGAGTATTCTCAGGCATAGCTTTATCGCTTTTCCAGACCTGAGGGACTAAAATTACGGAAAAGGAACCCCCAGTATGAGCTTAGTTTTCTCTTTTTCATGCTCTGGACCAAAACATGAAAAATATTTTGAGTGTAATTTATGTCTTTGTCATGCTTGTTAAACCCTAAAGAACAAAGCATCAAGTTTATTGTTGTAAGCCCCTTTTCTTGTAATCAAATGGATCTTTCCGAGTGAACTTTCCTTCCTTCACACTCGTAAAATTTAGGCTATATGTTGCTTTTGAAGGAGAATTGGGTAGGTGGTAATTTAACCTTTTTCAGACCTTGCTGACTAAGTACGAAAAAGGTGCACCTTTTCTTCTTCAGAATTTAAGAGAGTTCTTCTTTGGTATGTTTTATACTTTTTCGGCCTCAGGAGACTAATTTGTATGAAAAATCACCCCCCTGGAGTCTTCTTTGGAGTTTTCAGACTCTCTAAACTATGAAAACACTGTCGAGCATGTACTAGTTCGGACTCGTAAAATCCACGAATCAGTGTTGTATCAAGCATTCTTCTTTCTTTTCTTCGATCTTGCCAAAAATGAAGATGGTCCCGAGTTTGCTTTCTTGGACTCGTTAAACCTTTACAAGAAAGAGGGAAGGGAAGTTCATTCACATGTTTTTTACATCATGGCAGTAAGCCTTATTTCCTTGAACAAAGCACCAGTTTTGAGTCTATCAATAGTTGGGTCCTAGTATTTTGACCTTATCCTGATTCAGAGTCTCTTACTGCTCCAGTTGGTCTCTTTTCCAATTATATGGGGAATCTGTCAATGTCTCCTACATTGCATATTTGTTTCGTTGGTCCTTTTGTGTCAAAAGCTACCTAAGTCACTTTTGTGTCGTGCTCACTGTTCAAGGATTAAACCTTTGTCGGCCATTCTGCAGTTGCCTTGACCTTTTGTGTCAGCCATTCCTTAGTATCAGTTCATTACATCATGTCTTCGGCGTTTCTTGTCATGAAATTCAGTACCAATTCCAGATCCATTTAGTCTTTGACTTACCTCATGTTGGATGATGAAGGAAGCCTTAATGCCTTCCTTCCAATGGATCTCTTCCTATCGACTGCAACACGTCTTGCTCTGGGGATGAGATTTAGAGTTTTATGACAGTACCTTGGGGATTGTAGTCATCAGTGGCAATTTCCCTCGCTATTGGGTAGTGGGAATACATTAATGTCTCCTACTCAATGGATTCTTCAAGTGTTCGAGTTCAAGTCCTTGTAATCACACTTGTTAGAATGTACTAGGTACCTTGGGGACCATTTTCATTAATGTTGGTTTCCCTCACATTTGTTAACGGTTCTCATCATTGACCTGTAATCAAACGGTTTCCTCCATGTTCGACTTCAACTCTTTTATTCGCATGGTTAGGATTCGTACCTTTTGGGTGGTTTGGATTGAAGACCTTGGGCTGACAGTAGCATCGTCATTTTTCTATTGCCCAAGTTACGCAAGACCTTGTTATACTTTATTTGAAATTTTGCTAAGACATAGATCCACTTTGTATTTTTGTGGCTATGATCGATTGTTGAGCATGGATCCACCTTGTTCATTTGTGTCCATGGCTCCTTTAGATTTGATATGGCGCCTTTTTGCATATTGAGCGACCATGATAGTTTCATCAATTATACATATGTTGGATCCGCCTATATATTTATGGTGATATTTTCTTTATGGACTTGTATGACCCAGCAATCAGTTTTTTCTGACATTTATCTCTCTTACAGGTACCTTTGTTCGAGCCTTTTGATCTTGGATTCTCTACTCTCTCCATACTCAGCTATTTCCTTTATAATGTATTTTGGATGTCGTCTTCCCCTCTAACCTCACACATTAGGGGGCATATTTTATAGCTCAAAATGACACATCTCTACCTATGACCACTTTCTCATGATTTCGTCGCATGTCAACACTTCCATGATGACACTTCATGAAAGTCACTGAATGTCACTGAAAAAGAACCTATCTTGGAGGACCCATATATTTAGTTCTGTAACTCTGTTTAACCTCATCTCTACACCGTTGGAAATATATTTCAGTTAGCTAAAACTTTCTAGAAGACACCAAAGTCTGAAAATGCCCAGAAATACCCTAAAAATGAGTTTTTTGTCTGTACATGACTTTCCCTTGAGGAAACCCGCGTACGTACACGACTTGCTCTCTATAATACCTGCGTATGTGCACAAGTTTCTATATATACATGAAATTCTGTATTGGCAACCCATGTGTATTCCTCGTGTACATGACTATTGTTTCTGCAACCTGCGTATGCCTCTTAAAAATGTCAAAAAACACATCTTTTGAATTTCGGGTAGTTTGGGTAGTTATGCAACTGACTCCTTCAGTTGTAACTACTTTGTCTTCACCCCTAACTCTTATTTAAGCATATAAATAGAGGTAGGGAGGTCCATGAGAGGATACTTGAATCTTTTCATTGTTATGCTCGAGGAATTGGAGCTCTCTTTGCCCACACCTTTTCCCTGGCGATCATCCCCTTATGTTGCAGAGCTTGGAGGCTGAGTTCTTTGGAGAAGAGAAGCAGCAGAACCAGATCAAGGTTTCGTGAGGTGCCGAACTTGAACAGAAGGTATACTTGTACTTGTTTTCAATATTAATAAATATGTGATGTCCTTCTTCTTCCCCAAATCATTTTTCAATGTGTGATTGGATTTCTGTTTATGATCATATGATGATGTTAATCAAATTATTATTTCATGTTTATTTGATTATCATTGCTTTATATGTGGTCATATTGGTTTGAGGAAGGTAAAATTTGTTTTGCAGGTCTCTTGGAGCAAGAGGAGCAAGAGGAGCAAGAAGAGGATTGAAGGGATGCTTGAATCAACCTTCATTTGGCTAAGGTATGAACCATTCCAATCTCTGAAACTTGCATATATATGCTTGTTGAACATTGTGCATCTCTCTTTCAACCCGAGTATGTTGATGGCCTCTCAAACCCTAGCCATAGGATACTTTCCTTTACAACAGAACTGGTGACTCCACTGGGGAGAGCCTTGTCTGTTTGGGGTTTCTCTTTATTTCTTTCAGTCTTTTGCATTGTTTCAGGTCCTTCTTGCCACTTAGGAACACTTTATAATTCTGATAGCACACTTCCCCTGCCTTCCTAAGGCAGTTTTTGACCTTTTCTGGGAGTTTTTCCACCCATACGCGACTTGCAGACTGAACAGTCACGTGTTTGGTTTAGTACACGTGACTGCCTATAGTGTCAACCCACATATGATACGTGACTTGTCAGTTATACAACCCATGTGTGCTTATACACACGACTTGCTTTATTGGCAACCCGCGTATAACATGCGACCTATCAGTAGTATAACCCACGTGTGCCCCTAAAACAGTGTTTTTTTTCCTCATTGTTGTTTTTTCTGTTGTTGTGGGTAGGTCTTTTGATGTCCTCTGTAGGTGCATGACTCCAGGGAGTTAGTGTCATCCCTTTTGGTTGTTCTTTATCTATGTGGTAAGCCTTTTTATAGCATTAGGGTTTGTTCTTTGCTCTTTTCCCCTACCTCCTTTGCTTGGCATGATTTTTTGGATTATATTTCTGGTCAGCCTCTGTTAGTGATCTTTGTCTGGGTTCAAAAGCTTGTTGGTGTTTGTTTCCTTCTTCTTTTTTTGGTTAACTTTACCATGCCAAAACAGTTGACTTGTTTTTTATGCAAGCCTTCCTTCCAAGTAGGGTTTATGCTGACTTTAGTTCATTCTAGAGTTTGTTTGGTGGTTGTATAACAGAGTTCCTTTTGCTTTGTTCCTCTTATCTGCATACTTTGATTTGTAGGTATTTTTTCCTTTGCATTTATAAAATAAAAATAAAAAGAACATATACTTGTTTTTGCTGCCTTCCCCCACACCTCATTCTTTGGCTTGACCTTGTTGGACAAGGTACTGAGCAGCCTCTGTTTGTAGGTTTAGATTTATACTTGCGACTTCTTGACCTTTGTTTATCTCAGTCTTATTGTTCAGTATCTTCATTCCAAAGTTTTTGGCTTGTTTACCTTTGTGAGCCTTCTTTTCAAGAGAGGTTGATATCCAACTTTGGGGAAACCTAGGGTTTGTTTATGGGGTGTAGAGTAGTTGTCTACTTGCTTTGCTTACATTATTTGCTTGCATTTAGGCTGTTTTTTATTTTTCATTTATAAAAGAAAAAGACAAAAACACATGTTTGCTTTATATGCATGTAGATTAGGTTTTTTAGTCTAGATTGCGTGGCATATCATTGTTTTTGAAAAAAATAAAAATAAAAAGAATTTGTTCTTTTGTGGCTTTCAAGTTTCTATTTGAAAAAGAAAAGAGAATACTTTTTGCTTTTTGCATTTCATTTCTCTTTGCTTAGTCATTTTGTTTCAACTTTGGGTCAAAACACCACATGAGTTTCACGCCATTTACCCTCTGACTAAAAACAGCCCTTAAAATAAACGATATAATTTTAAAAATTACTAGTAAGTTTTATTTTATAGGGTCATACACCAACTAGCTTAGGATAGACTTATGGGATAGGGATTTTTTAACTCTCCACAAGTATTTAAATCTCAAACGTAGTTGGAAAATCACTAGGTAAACCCTTTTCTGTGTTGATTGTATCTGGGAAGCTCCTCTCAAATGGGAGTTAAGCACGAGGCCACGTGGAGGCTTGGACTGAGGAGATAACCCTCTGATTCCTTGTCAAAGCATAGACCAAGGTTTTTGTGCATCTGGGGATTCTGTCTTAGACAGGGTTTTGGGCTTTGCTACCCTACCCATGCATATGAACCAGGCTTGTGACTGTCCCCCCAGACTGTCAATATAGTTAAGGTAGCCTTTAGTCTCTTTGACATCTAGGGTTCATACACAGGTACACCGGAAGGCTATTTCTGGTTGACCTTGGACGGACTTGGAAGCTAACCCCGGTAGAAGGTGTGGGAGGGCGGTGGGTGATTCCTCCGCTTGTTCCTAAGAACATCTACAGGGATGCCAAGTAACCATCTATCAACTTTCTTTTGGAAAGCGTATCTTATACCTATTTGTCTGTTTGGATTTAGGAATTTTTAGTTAGTGCTGTGTGGTTTGTCTGTACTTAGTGTGCCTTTAGGTGTGTGCTTTGTAATTTTGGTTTCTTATCAACCTCAGACTTTGTCTCCTTGTTTGAAACTATGTCTAACACCCCTTTGAACACCAACCAAGAGATCCCATGATGGGAACTCCTTGTAATATTCCTCTCATGGGGAATGTTGGTGTTCCTTTGATGGCCACCTTGAATCTACCTGGATTCACCCTTGGGCTACCGGTGTGGTTGTTTTCCACTCCAACTATATTGAATGCTCCTGATGCTTCTCAAGTAAGCTACTTATATCAAGGGCATCAAAACACTGCTTCCCCTTCACCTGTAGTTGATTCTCCTCCTCCTTCTACCTCATGCCGTGAAAGTATTGATACTAGTAACCGGCAGTATAAAAGGATTAAAAGAGGAAGGAATAGGAAGAAGGCACATAAGTAAGGGGGCACCTGTTCAACCTCTGCAAAGCATGTTGAACCTCACCACCCAACCTCTACAGTTCATGCTGGGGGCACCTATCCAACCTCTACAGGTCATGTTGGATCTAAGCACTCAACCTCTGCAAGTCAAGTTGATCTTCATCATCCAGCCACTGTTGATCATGCTGGTGGAATCCTTCCAACCTTTCCAGGTCACGTCGGATCTAGTCACTCAGCCTATGTAGTCATGCTGAGGGCACCCGTTCAACCTCTGTTGTTCAAGTTTAACCTCCCCATATAACCTCTGTAAGTCATGTTGGATCCATCCACCCAGTCTCTATGGTTCATGCTGGGGGCACACACTCAACTGCTGAAAGGCATGTTGATCCTAACCATTCAACCTCTGTTGTTCATGTTGGTGGTGCCCATCCAACCTCTGCAGGTCATGTTGGATCCAGTCTCTCAGCCTATGCAAGTCATGTGGGGGAAGTCTCTCAGCCTATGCAAGTCATGCTGAATACAATCCATCAGCCACCACAAGTCATGTTGACATTGTTGAAAAGACTACCCATTCAAAACACAAGCCCAAGTTTCATTGTAAGCTTTGTGAGGGAGACCACCTTACTTATAAATGCCCTTCTATCGCTGAGGTGTGAAGAGTTTGGTTTCATGGTCATCCCATTTCTGAACATTCTGAAGCTTTTCAACAACCAACCTCTATTAGTCAGGTTGGACCCAGTCACCTGGCCTCTGTTGTTCATGCTAGGGGCAAAATCTCATCCTCTGCAGGTCATGTTCAGAGAAAACAGTCATCCACTGCTAGTCATGTTGACACCATTGAGAAAACTGGTCGTTCGAAGTGCAAAATTAAGTTCCCTTGTAAGCTATGCGAGGGAGATCATCTTACTCACCAGTGCCCTGCTATCACAGAGGTGCAAAGAGTGTGTTCCAAGACTCAAGAATTTCCTTCTCCTGAACAACCTATAGTTTCTCAACAACCTACTCAACCTTTGGTTGATCAAGTGGTTGAACCAATCTCATATTTGGTCGATCCCACTCTTATTTCAGAGATTGATCTTGATGTGATTGAACCAATGTCATCTTTGGTCAATCCCACTCTCCCTTCAGAGAGTGAATTTCATGAAGCGGTTGAATCAAATTCAGTATCGATCAATCCCACTCTTCCTTTAGAGAGTGAAGTGTCTACTAGTCACATTTTCTTCACTGCCAGTTCAGAACTTATTGAACAAGGGGGCACTGAACTTGCTTCGGATAAACCCCACAAAGTTCTCGGATTGCTTCCTTTGATTGGGATAGCCTAGTTGATCCACGCCTTCCTTCTGATACACCTTTCGAGACAAAGGTCAAAGTTGGACAGTATACAATTGCTCGTTGTATTGCTGATGAAGGAGACTCAGTTAGTATTTTTTCTTCTTGTGCTTGGCGAGGCATGGGATCTCCCAGCCTTGTGTCGACTACTAGTCAGTTACTGGCGTTTGATAGAAGAACTTGTGTAGCCTCGGGAATTCTTACTCAAACACCTCTTACTTTGGGTGGGAAGACCGTCTTAGTTGACTTCATGGTGATAGAATACCCCTTGGACTTCAATATGCTCCTTGGACTTGATTATGTCTATGCCATGCAAGCTATGGTGTCAACATTCTTTCGTGTGATGTACTTTAATCATGGAGAATAAATTGTCACTATCGATGAGTTGGATTTTCTTGATTCATCTCCTGACCCAACTAGAGACCAAGTCTTTCCTTTATTGATTCCCAGTGTGTCTATAGACACTACCCCACCACAGGTGAGCTATGTGGCCTCATGTCCTTTGTGTTCAATTGCTACTAAGAAGTAGCCTCTGTTTTCATGCTTACCTTCTCGGGACTTGGTCCCAGCAGTTGACCGGGTGAGTCATCCTATACAGACCATGGAGCATGCTCTCCACTCTGTCAATCCATTTGAAAGTTTAGACATGTGTCCTATCTCAGATGATCTCATTATTTTGGATCAAGTCTTCTTAGAGTCTTTGATACAGTCTGATCTTCTCTTGGATGTTGGTTTAGTTGTGACTAAGTCTAACCCTGATTTTCCTAGTAAGCCTGACCTTTCTTCTTATGTTGGTCTTGTTGAGTCTTTTGACTCTTCCTTCGAACAGCAAGTCAATAATCCTGAGGTGCTTGATTTTTCTTTTGAATTTTTCAACTCCCGTGATATTGAGTTTGTTCCTGCAGGCTCTATCTCCCTTTTTGATTTTTGCTCTCTTTCTGATGTTGATATTACTGATTATAAACCCTCGAGCCTTGGTTCTATAGAATCTTCTTCGTTCGACTCTGCCTTGACTTTACCTTTTGTAGAAGATAGCAAAGTCATGTGTGTTTCTACCAAAGTGACCTATGTCAGAACTTTTCTTCTGAATATGATCCTGATGCTGTTGTTTCTTGGAGACAGGATTTGTAGTTGGATTCACAACTGTTTACTAGCCTCACCTTGTTTTTCAAGTCATAATTGCATTTGCATGTGCCCTTCTTGCCCTTATGAGCCTGATGTCGGCTTCCACGCTTTTAGCTCGTTGTATAAGCCCTCATCTTTGTTCTCATCGTCGCTAAGACTTGTATCATTTTGCCTTTGCAATTTGACACCCTTTACCTTGAGGATACGTTCCCTGAGTGTCTTTATCCTAATCATGTTCCTTGCATTATGCATAGGTCTGTTCCTTGTGCTTGGAACTAGTTTCTCCTGTCTATGACACTCATCTCCTCGCATTTAGAGCATTCTTTCTGCTCTCCTTCAAGCTCGTTAAAAACAGTAAGGAGGCCAGGAGTTGACTTTCCCGGACTCGTTAAAACTTCACAGGAAATATTTTGAGTTTATTTAGGCCCAATTCTAACTCCTAAAAATAGAATTGACTACCGAGTAAACTTGTCCATTCAGGCTCGTTAAAAATATGTGAATGGGTATCCACATTGGTGGTACGTTATCTCTTTCTCGGACCATGTGGAATAATATGAGAAAGGAACACTCTCTTTTATTTTGAATTGAGAAGAGTATTCTCAGGCATAGGTTTATCGCTTTTCCGAACCTGAGGGACTAAACTTACAAAAAAGGAACCCCCGGTATGAGCTTAGTTTTCTCTTTTTCATGCTCTGGACCAAAACATGGAAAAGATTTTGAGTGTACTTTATGTCTTTGTCATGCTCGTTAAACCCTAAATAAAAAAGCATCGAGTTTATTGTTGTAAGCCCCATTTCTTGTAATCAAATGGATCTTTACGAGTGATCTTGCCTTCCTTCACACTCATAAAACTCAGGCTATATGCTACTTTTGAAGGAGTGTTGGGTAGGTGGTAATTTAACCTTTTTCGGACCTTGCTGACTAAGTACGAAAAAGGTGCACCTTTTCTTCTTTGGAAGTTAAGAGAGTTCTTCTTTCGTATGTTTTATACTTTTTCATCCTCAGGAGACTAAATTGTACGAAAAAGGACCCCCTGGAGTCTTCTTTGGAGTTTTCAGACTCTCTAAACTATGAAAACACCGTTGAGCATGTACTAGTTCAGGCTCGTAAAATCCACGAATCAGTGCTTTATCAAGCATTCTTCTTTCTTTTCTTCGAGCTTGCCAAAAATGAAGATGGTCCCGAGTTTGCTTTCTTGGACTCGTTAAACCTTTACAAGAAAGAGGGAAGGGAATTTCATTCACATATTTTTTACATCATGGCAGCAAGTCTTGTTTCCTTGAACAAAGCACCATTTTTGAGTCTATCAACAGTTGGGTCCTAGTATTTTGACCTTATCCTGATTCAGAGTCTCTTACTCCTCCAGTTGGTCTCTTTTCCAATTATATGGGGAATCTGTCAATGTCTCCTACATTGCTGATTTCTTTCGTTGGTCCTTTTGTGTCAAAAGCTGCCTAAGTCACTTTTGTGTCATGCTCATTGTTCAAGGATTAAATCTTTGTCGTCCATTCTGCAGTTGCCTTGACCTTTTGTGTCGGCCATTCCCTGGTATCAGTTCATTACATCATGTCTTCGACGTTTCTTGTCGTGAAATTCAGTACCAATTCTAGATCCATTTAGTCTTTGACTTACCTCGTGTTGGATGATGAAGGATGCCTTAATGCCTTCCTTCCAATGGATCTCTTCCTATCGACTACAACACATCTTGATCTGGGGATGAGATTTAGAGTTTTATGATAGTACCTTGGGGATTGTAGTCATCAGTGGCAATTTCCCTCACTATTGGGTAGTGGGAATATCGTAATGTCTCCTACTCAATGGATTCTTCAAGTGTTCGACTTCAAGTCCTTATAATCACACTGGTTAGAATGTACTAGGTACCTTGGGGACCATTTTCATTAATGGTGGTTTCTCTCGCATTTGTTAACGGTTCTCATCATTGACCTGTAATCAAACGGTTTCCTCCATGTTTGACTTCAACTCTTTTATTCGCATGGTTAGGATTCGTACCTTTTGGACGGTTTGGATTGAAGACCTTGGGCTGACAGTAGCATCATCATTTTTCTATTGCCCAAGTTGCGCAAGACCTTGTTATACTTTATTTGACATTTTGCTGAGACATAGATCCACCTTGTATTTTGTGGCTATGATCGATTGTTGAGCATGGATCCACCTTGTTCATTTGTGGCCATGGATCCTTTATATTTGATACGGTGCCTTTTTGCATATTGAGCGACCATGATAGTTTCATCAGTTATACATATGTTGGATCCACCTATATCTTTATGGTGATGTTTTTTATATGGACTTGTATGACCCAGCGATCAATTTTTTCTGACATTTATCTCTCTTACAGGTACCTTTGTTCGAGCCTTTTGATCTTGGATTCTCTGCTCTCTCCATACTCAGTTGTTTCCTTTATAATTTATTCTGGCTGTCGTCTTCCCCTCTAACCTCACACATTAGGGGGAATCTTTTAGAGCTCAAAATGACACATCTCTGCCTATGACCACTTTCCCATGATTCTGTCGCATGTCGACACTTCCATGATGACACTTCATGAAAGTCACTGAATGTCACTGAAAAAACACCTATATTGGAGGACACATATCTTTAGTTCTGTAACTCCATTTAACCTCTTCTCTACACTGTTGGAAATATATTTTAGTTAGCTAAAACTTTCTAGAAGACACCAAAGTCTGAAAATTCCTAGAAATACCCTAAAAATGAGTTTTTTGTCTATATGTGACTTTCCCTTGAGGAAACCCACATACGTACGCGACTTGCTCTCTATAATACCCACGTATGTACGCAAGTTGCTATATATACGTGACTTTCTATATTTGCAACCCACGTTTATTCCTCGTGTACATGACTATTGTTTCTAAAACCCGCGTATGCCTCTTAAAAATGTCAAAAAACACGTCTTTTGAATTTCGGGTAGTTTGGGTAGTTATGCATCTGACTCCTTCAGTTGTAAATACTTTGTCTTCACCCCTAACTCTTCTTTAAGAATATAAATAGAGGTATGGAGTTCCATGGGAGGAGACTTGAATCTTTGCATTGTTATGCTGGAGGAATTGGAGCTCTCTTTGCCCACACCTTTGCCTTGGCGGTCATCCCCTTGTGTTGCAGAGCTTGGAGGCTGAGTTCTTTGTAGAAGAGAAGCAGCAGAACTAGATCAAGGTTTCGTGAGGTGCTGAAATTGAAGAGAAGGTATACTTGTACTTGTTTTCAAGATTAATAAATATGTGATGTCCTTATTCTTCCCTAAATCATTGTTCAATGTGTGATTGGATTTCTGTTTATGATCATATGATAATGTTAATTAGATTATTATTTCATGTTTATTTGATTATCATTGCTTTATATGTGGTCATATTGGTTTGAGGAAGGTATAATTTGTTTTGCAGGTCTCTTGGAGCAAGAGGAGCAAGAAAAGGATTGAAGGGCTGCTTGAATCAACCTTCATTTGGCTAAGGTATGAACCATTCCAATCTCTGAAACTTGCTTATATATGCTTGCTGAACAATGTGCATCTCTCTTTCAACCCCAGTATTTTGATGGCCTCTTAAACCCTAGCCATAGGATACTTTCCTTTACAACACCTAGGGAGTGACAGCAAAAGACCCATGGAAAGGAAGCAGGGTAAACAACATATTATATATAAATGATCCCATGCCAAATATTTGAAAGCCAAACGAAAATAAGAGTCAAAAAACTCCTAAAAAAGAAATATGTATCAAAACAAAGTACTGAACCATATGAGTACAAAATTGCCAAAAGTTCTTCTCCGTCTGTGAGATGAAAATTAAATACATCTCTCACACAAAAGGAAACTATGGATAGAGGAGCCTGAATAAAAAAATTTAGAAAGAAAGGCATGTAGGAGGACTCAAAAGAAAGGACAAAAGTCCTAAAGCACAAAAAGTGCAAAATGGCATGGGAATGAGGAACAAATGAATATTTATGTTTACCATATGTTACAATCCTGTGGTGTCCAAGCTAGAATCTACCCGAAGACAGAGGTAAAAATGAAATTCATATTCCTGGCCTCAAAATAGTTGTTTGTACTTTTAAATATTGGTTCCCATTATCCCTGAATTGGACTAACATCAATGATTAAAGTACATGCATTTGTCATTTAGGAAATCCAGACATCTAGAGGAATTCAACATGCTATTCTTTATTGTCAAAACAGTCTGTTGCTCAAAGAAGAAGTTTTTCAGAGATATGGGTTCACCAAATAGTCGCCAATTGTTGCAGCTGTAACTGTTTTTCCCAAATTTTTAAAATTTTGGACCCTCCTTGTTGATTTTATCTTGCCTGGTTTTATTTGGATTCCTGAACTCGGTTATCTCTCTGCTACAATTTTGATTTTTTGAGTTTGATTCGAGGTAAACTGTTTTCTTTCGTTTATGAAGTTGAATGATCTAAAAATCCTTTGTCTAGCTAATACTTTTGAATTTGGAACTTCAAGTTTTGATTTTTAAATGTTTTCATCTATCGCTACCGGAAATCTTTTGTAAAGTGCATTGGGGCCATAATTCCCTATGGAGCCGCCGTTGCGGAAGCTAAATGATGAATGTTTCGACGGATAGCTCTTTTATGTTTCGATGTCATGGTTTTAATGTTTTAATTTTCTTTTCTTTACGCCAGTGGAAGGGTTTTTGACTATTGATCGAAGGGCTAGTCTTTTTCTTTGCCAACACGGCGGCAGCGTTGAGCTCATCATCGCCAACATTCAGTCACTAAAACTTTCGATCGCCGCAGTTTTCATTTGAAAGAAGAAGCCGTAGTCTATTTTTTTCCCGCCATTGTGGCTGAATAGCACACTATCTTTCCGATGTTTAGTTGATTTATCTGCCAATGCATTTCTAGTTAGTTCACCGTTCTTTCAATCGCTGATGATGTCCTATTGTCGCGGAAGTCATAGTCCTTATGTCTTCCACCGTTGTAGCTCCTTAATGCACTAACCATCTGACTTGTAGTTTTTTCCGCCTGTCAATGAGAGTGTTTTTTTAAACTGATGCTTAGTATGTTTCCTGCCGATGAGGGTTTTCCCACCTTTCTCAGGTGTTGTTACTTTATTTCTTATGGTGGTTACTTTTTCATATGTCATGCCTCCATCAGAAGATGTCGTATTGGTCCAGGTACGGCCGGGATTGAGATAAGGAGTTTGTTTTTTAGACTTGTGATTTTAGTTTGGACAGTGGATTTAACGGGGTTCAAGATACAAAGTGCAGGATTTTCTTTGCATTATCTTTTTTCTCTTCATACACCAATATTTTTTATAGTTCATTTTACAAGATGTATGTTTAGTTTGTGTTACTTTGTCAAATGCTAAGCGATCTAAGAATTGGTTATTCATGACAAGGTGATTGCTGCTAGAAGACAAAGCAAAAGAAACGAGGCAGCAAGAAAGAGAAGAAGAAAGTAAGGGTCTGAGATCTCAAAAGGATAAATAGCAGGAGAGGCTTAGGATTGGGAAAAGTTAATCAGTTACCAAGCTGGTTGATTTTTTATAAAGTACTCTCAATTTTTTAATTTGAGATGTAACGTATTGTATAAATCATGAGCACTCACTAAAAGACAAAATTTCGGGACTAAACGGTTTGGGGGAGCCCAAAGGTCACCGAAGGGAAGCCCAAGAGTTTTTCTTGTAGTATAAGTATAGGAGAGTTAGATAGAGGATGGAATTTTTCCCAATGAGATTTGTGAGAACATGTTGTAAGAAGAACTATTTCCTTTTGCAATAATAATTACAAGTTTCTTGTTGGAGAAAGCTTGGTGAAACTTTTCAAATGTTGTGCTATGGATTTGTTGAATGTGAACTATTTCGTTTTCAGATTTGTGTCCATTAACGGTGAGATCATTCTAACTCTTCAAACCTATGTTCTTGTTATGAATGCTCTCTAGTTTATTCTATGGAATTTCAACTATGAGTAATGAAGGCTTTTCATAAAAAATGAGCTATTTTGTTGTTCATTTATCTATTTATGTTCGTGTGTTTTGAAATAAGTAACAGCTATTTGTGATTTTTCTTAATGCATGCGCAAAAATACATTACTCATTGATGAATGATAATCTTGCTCCCTAGGGATAGGTTAGATAGTTAGTTTTAGTTTCTTGTTGTGTGTGATTTAGAAGCGAGAGAGTTAAGACGAGAGGTAAGAACCTACGCATCACATTGTGACCACTCCTCGTATTCTCTGTCAATCTGTTTTCTTAGATATGCACTTGTATATCATACTAAAAACTAGAAAACTAAAAATATACATGGTGGAATGGGCCATAACCGATAAAACCTTTAATTTGTTACTTGACCTACGGTAGTTGGACCATAAACCAGACGGATTCCCCATACCAAACAATAACGAGCTAGTTTGGAACGTTTATTGGGGAGAATCCCTAACTGTTGTTACCTGTGATTTTCCAAGCCTCAACAAGCTCTTCAATGGGGTAATGGAAGGTCGAATTCGAGCGATATCAAGGCATATGGAAGGCCAAGAGAGAAGTGACTCGGATCCACATCAATGAAAACTCCAAAATCATTTGGCCTTTTTCACAAATCCCGTTGTATGCGGGTCTAAGGGTCAAATCTGTGTATATATGCGAGAAAGGGATTAAAAGTCGTGTATGGAAATTATTGCATATTTTTAGGGATGATCTAGGAAACATCAAAGGTACCAAAATGGTCCAAGGGTTCTAAGGAGTGTGCAAAGGGATAGGGAAGGCCATAAAAGGGTAATTCACCATGTGTGGTAAAATCAACTGTAATAGATGCCCCCTAATGTGTGAGGTTAGAGGGGTCATACGATGGCCAAAATACATTATAAGTCCATCCTAGAAGTGGAGTGATGAAGAACCTAGTGGAAGAACTAGCCATCCAATCAATACAATACAATGATCAAACTTTGCACATAACTGCAAGTAGATGTAGTAGTCCCGGATACATAAGAGTACAATGGCCATGAATAGGCATGATACAAAATATGATATGTGTGGTCATCGCCACGTACAATATAGATAGCTCATAATATCCATGATGAAGATATACATAGGATCATGATCTCCATGATGGCTGAAAATATCTGACATATACTTGAATCAAGTCACGAGAGCTGAAATCTCTTGAACACTGGCACAATCAAGGAGGTAGCATATATAAGATGCCACCAATCTGGAAGGTCTTCTACACAAACCTCTATGAGTACATGTCCTACTATGTGAATAGAGGTGTCGAGGTCGAACATAGTAGTCCATTGTCTGATTACTAGTCATTGATGTATACTGTTAACAGATACGAGATCACCCAATGATAATGAAAATGGGAATCAAGGTACTAGAGTGCAAAATAACAAGTGTGAATAAATTTGTTGAGGTTGAACACTTGAGAAAATCCATCGATCAGGGGACATTAGTGCATTCCCAAAAAACTGTCCATGGCGAGAGAACCTACCACTAATGACTACAAATCTCAAGGCAATCAAAAATGACTCTAGATTCCTATCCCAAACTAAATGATCTAAAGTTGATGGGATGAAATCCGCCGAAAGGAGGGCATTAAGGCATCCCACATCATCCAACACAAGGTACTCAGCAAAGCTGTATAATGTGGAAGGACTCAATCATAATGTGCATGAACCAGTAACTGTACTGGGAATGGCCAACATGCAAAGTCAAGATAATTGAGGAATGGTCGACTCAGGTTTCAAATTCCTTTAAACAAGAGCATAAAGGTAAATGGTGACTGAATCTAGGCAGCATAGACTCGATACACATTCTGGGACATCTCTGCGACACAGGAGGCATCGACAGAGGATCCATAGGGACCGAAAGCTTAACCAGGCGGTGGAGATAAACTCAAAGAAACGAGTACAGCTCCTAAAGTCAAACTATTAACCCAACCAATAGATGTGATATATAGTGCTCTATTTGAAGGTGACATGACTCGACTGCTACCAAACATAACGTCTTTTCTTATCCAGCTTTTTGGTTTTTTGAATTTTTTTTATTTTTATTTTTTCATATATTTTAAAAAGCTTGAAAAAGAATAAAAGTGCTTTATAGTTACAGACTAGGAGGAGATGAGTGTCATGGGGAAAACAAACTAGTTCCAAGCAGTGGAACATACCTATGCTCAATGCAAGGACACATGTGTAGGATAGCGACACTTGGGGGAAAGTCCCCTCCCGGTAAAAATAGGGAATCAAGCTGCAAAGGATATACAAAATAGCTCTGCATGGCTAGACATGAGACAAGCTCGAGCTATATGGCTGATACTCAAATTCAGGGAAGCTGGCATAAGGCTTAATGAGGTAGGAAAAGCTCATGATAATCCAATTACAACTTGACATAAGGGAGTCTTGGGGAAATAAGCTAGAAAAAGATCAAGAGGAGTATGAGGCTCTTGCAAAATGGCATGGTGATACTATACAATGGACTCCCACACCCTAAAGGACAAAGTGTTGGCATGGGTACCAAATGCAAACAAGGAACTAACTAGGTAACCCATGTAAAGTCAAACTCTACCATTCATATCATGTCACTTCTAAAATAGCAAGGAGGCTCCGTGACAGGATAGAATGGATTCGTACCTAAGGTTATAATGAAATGGTCATAAGGTCATGAAAAATGCAAATGGAGGTGAAATCTTACCTATATTCCAGTTTAAACATCATACCTAATATCGGCACAAACGGGTCAAAACAATGGTCGAAACTGCACTCAAAACGGTCTCCTACATCATCATATTAGTCAAAAACAGTCCAAAAGTGTAAGAAACGGTTCAAAACTATAGAAAGGGGCTAAAGATTTTCAAAAATTTGAAAAATTTCTATAAATAGTAAAAAATTTAAAACATTATATATCATTTGAAATTTTTACCCAATTGAGCTCAGAACTTCAAAAGCAAATTCCAGGAGTTTCGTCCGGCGGAATCCGACACCGTTTTTTCCAAGTAACTTCCCATGCCCTGCCCTTCCATTTGCATGTAAATTTTTTGAAATTCCATGGTCAAAATCAATTTCTATGCCATTCTAAGTTATGCTCTTCATCCCACGTGGAAATCAGGGGTTTTCGCATATAGGGCTGGCTATACGTGAAAAAATGGCCTAAAGTCACATACATATGCGGCTGTTTTACAAACTGTCGCATATGCGGCCGCGTTTAATGTTTTTTAAGACAAATAATGACCAAAATTCAATGTAAATGTGCAGGATGGTTCTAGAATGGAGTGAGAGAGAACACAGGGATGTAGAAGAGGTTGTACGGGGCGATCTAATGGCTCAACAAGCTCTTCATGCATGTGGGCTCTACAATTTTTGGTGTCTTGGGGGCTTAAGGGCCAAACCAAGACTACTGCAGATGCTAGTAGACTACTGGGATCCTGACTCAGAGTCTTTCTAGATTGATGGGATGTCCCTCACCATAGAGGTGGAGGACATATACTTCATTACAGGACTATCCCGACGAGGGGAAGTGGTGAACCTACGTTCTCGCGGGGCCGAAGGTGGCCTCACCATTGATGAGTATATTGTTATATACTTTTATCTGGACACGGAGAAGGTTGGGAGTTAGATCCCAACAAACTCCATATATGTACTGGGCCTAAAGGCCATACTACTAACACTCGGCAGGATAGCAGGGCTAGCCTCACTCCACCAGGCCTCGCGTCCCTTGATGTTGAGTGCATGAGACCCATAGTTTATGATTGGAGTACTATGCTGTTGAGTAACATGAAGCAACAGCTTAACGACTACAAGATGGGAAGAGTATGAAACTTTGGTTTCAATAGTATACTAAGCACGTTATTCTTTGAGCATGTTTCGGGACTCAGCCCTAGAGTTGACGTTCCACTTCACGGGGTTCGAGATCCGACCCAACGACATTGGGCAGATGCGATGCGTAGACTGGGTAGAGGTAGGGTGTCCAACCCCTATCCAGCTGATTTCTTTCCATGGTGGTGGTGGCATATAGTTTCCATCGATGATTACCCCTATCCGGGGATAGATTTTTGAGGAGATCCCAACATGCCCTTACCACTAGGATCAGCATACGGTTCCATTGGTAACGAATCCCAACCGTCTTTTTAAGTTTTTTGAATTATTAAATTTTTTTTTGTTTTTTGATATATAGACTCAAAAGACATGTTTTTGCGTGACAACACATAGTGACATCCTGTCATATGTATGCAGATGTAGGACCACGGTGGCCTGACGGTTTCCCTCATCATAGACGGAGGGGACGAGGAGATGACATCATGGGTGTGGATGCAGAGCGGATGCTCCAAAGCATCCACACAAACTTTGTGCGTCTGACACATAGGGTACCCATGGTGCAAATCAAGAACTTTCCTGAGGCCATGCAACGTCAGGTGGTGGGTGTACCATGAGCATAGGTGCGATTGTTTCGACGGCTAGCTAGAGTTGTGGTGACTTTCCATGATCAGAACCCCCCCCCCCCCCTCCTCCCTAGGCTTAGATACCTAGGAGTGATACATTTTTGTACTACCGTGTATTATATTTTGGTGGATCGAAAGCCCCATTTTTGTATTATGACACTTATGTACTATCACATTTTGGATGTTTAATGAAAAACTTTTATGATGATCAGATTTTTTTTTTACATGTGTAAAAATGTATGTTTTTGATGAGCTTATGGTCTGTGAAATAAATGCCAATCTAACACATAGTTAGCATATGAGTCAGCAACTTGATTATAAATTCTTGGAACATGTATGTGTGTTATGTTGTCAAATTGTCGTTCTAACAATCTCACACGTAAGAATCTTCATAATAATGTTGGATCCCTAACATGATATAAGCCATTCAGCTGTGACACTATTAATTGCGAATCAAGATGTACCTCAAGAGAGAGAACACCATGCGAAATGGCATCCTGTAGAAGCTCGATAACGGCACTATATTCAGCAACATTGTTTGAAGAGGGCCGTAAACATATGCCCCCTAAAGACAATACCTGACCCATAGGAGTATAAATCACCCAAGCCGCAAAGTTTGAGTGTTGAGTGTGACGGCTAGTACCATCAGTGAATCCTATATAGATGGAACACTCCATTGACATTTTCCATAAGAAATGAAAGCTAATCAACAACCCAATCACCATAAGAAAAACCTAACTATGCAAAATATTGTACAATAATATAAAATAATTAGCCCTGGCTGCGAATCATGCATAGTACTTTTTAAGATAGAGCCCATTTCTAGGCTCCGCCAAGGCTGTCCCCTCGTAATCTACTATCTCATAGGTGCCCTTCTCTAACACACTTTTGACAATGTAAGGACCATGCCACATGGGGTTAAACTTTCCTGCCCCCAAGGGTTCTTTAGCTTGATCCCATAAAAGGACCAAATCTCCTTCACTAAAATTCCTCAGACAAACAGAATTATCATACTGGACTTTAATGCGATGCTTATTTACTTCTAAATCCACTAAGGCATCTCGACGCTGCTCATCAAGCTGCTCTAAGTGGACCAAATGTTCCTCCAATGGGGAAGTGTCTAGTAAGAGCTCTATGGCTAGCTTTAATGAAGGGATTTCACATTAGCCGGCAAGACAAACTTCACTCCGTGCATAAGCTGATATGGAGAAAAACTGGTGGCAGTCCTAACCACGGTTCTATAAGCCCACAAAGCAGGATATAACATGATATGCCAATTGGTATTGCTTTGTGCGATTGTTCGTTGGAGAATGGACTTAAGTGATTTGTTCACTGCTTCAACCTATCCCTTCAATTGAGGGCAATAAGAAGAGGAATGCTCTTGCTTATACCCTAACTTCAAGGCCAACTCGTCCATCATCCGATTCTAAAAGTGCCTACCATGGTCAGTGACAATCTCCTTTGAAATACCAAACCTAGTAATGATCTGGTTGAATACAAAATGCATAACTGTCTCACCATCGAATTTAACCATGGGCATAGACTCATCCCATTTCATGAAATAGTCAACAGCCACTATAATATAATGATGCCCCCCAGCTGAAGCTGGGTTGCAATCCATAAAATCAATCCCCCACTTAGTGAAAGGACCGGCGGTGATAATCGGATGTAACGGGGCAGGATGTGATCGCATATTGCGTGCAAACACCTGGCAAGGGTGGAACTTCTTGACCGCATTGACACAATCTTTAAAGATCAACGGCCAAAAATAACCCACGCTCAAGATCTTTTGGGTTGTAGAAATCCCAGATAAATGACCACCACACGCCCCTCCATGGCAATCATTCAGCACAAGCTCAGCCTCCTCGTGAGTTAAACAACGACGTAAAATGTAATCTACTCCGAGATGGTACAATGTGTTATCCACGATAAGGTAGTTCTTGGATACGTGACGTAACTGTTGTCGTTCATCCCGTGAAAGGTGAGTAGGGACCTTCAATGTTTGTAAATATATGATGATATCCCCATACCATGGATCCAAAGTTGAGATCAGGAAAATGTGCTCATTGACAAACGTATCTTCACAAACTTCCTCCTCCTCCTTGCTTGGGAAATCAGATATAAGCTCCACAAAAATTAACGATTTTTTCAATTTTGCCGAAACAAACTCGAGATCGAATTTTTGCAAGATGACAATCCACTTATTATACTTTCCCCCTATCATCCTTCTAGAAAGGACGAACTGAAATGGATTGACATGGGCTACCACCAAGGTCTCGTGAAGGAGAATATAGTGTCTCAATCTTTGAACCGCATGAACAGTAGCTAAGGCAAGTTTCTCCACATGGGAATAATGGATCTCTGCATCTATAAGGTTTTAGCTCAAATAATATACGACATGCTCATGGAGCTCCTCATCCTCTTGAACCAAAACCATACCAATCGTCTCCATGGACACGGTCACATAAAGAAAAAAGTCATAGCTATAGTCGGGTGGACTAATCACAAGGGCCGATGCTAAGGCTCATTTAAGTACATCAAAGGACTCCTGGGCTCGCTCATCCCAGCAAAAGGTAGTGTCCTTCTTCAAAAGATACATAAAGCCTCTAGTCAAATTGGCAAAATTAACCACGAATCTCTGCAAGAAATTTGCCATGCCCTGCAAACATTGAAGATGTCTAATGTTTCTTGGGGGAGACAATTGAAGTATTGCCTCAACCTTTAAGGGATCGACTCTTATACCCTCCTTGGAGACAATGAACCCTAATAAGCGACCAGACTTCATGCAAAAGATGCATTTATGAGGATTTAGCCTAACCAAATAATGGCGGCATCTTTCGAACACTAATCTCAAATGGTAGGAATGACGCATCCTCTGACGAGAATGAGTAGCAAGGTCATCCAAAAAGACTTCAATAATCGATTTGAGATCATGGAAGATCAAGGTCATAGCCCGCTGAAATGTGGCTCAGGTGTTTTTAAGGCCAAAAGGTATTTTCCTATATGCAAAGGTACCCCAAGGACAAATAAATGTGATTTTATGTTGGTCCTCGGGTTTGAACTACATCTGATTGTATCCGAAAAAGCCGTCCATAAAGGAAAGTACCTCGCTTCCCGCACACTCGTCCAAAATTTGATCAATAAATGGTGTGGAAAAATTATCCTTAGGATAGGAATGATTCAAGTCAGGGAAATTAGTGCATATACGGATCGCTCCCTACTTCTTATCAACCGGAATGGGGTTTGAAACCCACTCCGTCAAGGGAACAAGATAGATAAAACCGACATTTAACAGCTTTTTTATCTCATCCTTAATTGCGGGTGCTTTTCTAGGATTCACCGCATGCAAGCATTGTCAAACAGGTTTAGCATTGGAATAAGTTTTAATTTCATGTTCAAAAATGCGAGGGTCGATACCTGGCATTTCCTCATATGACCAAGAAAATACATCACGAAACTCTTTGAACAGCTTGATATACTCTTGAATCTCAGCATGGGAACATTCTGCCCCAATATAGACATTCTCAATCTTGCCAGGATAGCGAGAGATATTGATAGGGATGGTAGGAGATATATTCGCCGTGTTTCCATCAGCCATCGAACCAGGAGATCTCAATGGAACCACAAGACTACCAATTATCTCACTAAGAATCTCCCTAAAGTCTTCACACTCCAAACGGTCAAGCTTAGGAAGAAAATAAAATCTATGATGTAACTCTTCCCAAGGTGGCTCAACCCCAGACATGGCCTCAATAATAGCTTTATCTGATGGAAATACACTATCAAGGAAATCATGTGCGTGAGAAGACTCAACTGCCCATGCAGGAAACACATATGGGTCCTCCTCCTCCATCCGTGAAGAGGAAGGACTACGCTTTGCAACACATTCAAGATTCGCTTGATATGTTATCATTGTTGCAGGAAACGGCATGTCCGTTTCAATGGGCTTACTTGAAGGACTCGGTGTAGGAAGGATCCAAGGATCTTCCATATGGGTAGTGCAAAAAGACACCGATCTCAATGAAGATGAAGCCCCACCGGAACTAGACTCGATCATAAGAATGGGTGTAGGACAACTAAATCTTCCCATAAGGGATGGATACATTCCAACACCCACACTCCCAGTTGCCGGTTGAGAATGATCGATAATCGGGATAGAAGCTCCCGATGATGCAGTAACACTCAGATTTTTGAATGATGTCTGATCAATCGTAATAATCTTCAGATTAAATCGAAAGCATACAACTAAAAATAGAGAAGAAGCTATGGCTTGCATACTATACATCCAATGCCTACCAAGTAATAGATTGTAGTCAAGGGGTGCATCAACCACCTTGACCTCAATCGCGACGGTCTTCCCTCCCAAACGGACCTTAAGAGAAGGAATAATTCCATGCGGCCAAAATGATCTACCATCAAAATAATTCAACATGGTAGCGGATAGTAGAGAGCTCAAGGGAACCCAAACCCTTCCAACATGACAAAGACATCACGGAAGCAGCAGCGCCCTCGTCAATCACAGTGCGCTTGAAGATCTTGTTAAGACATTTTGCATGAATCAAGAGAGACACATAGTAAGGAAAGAGAGGTTGTAGTCCCATGGTTTCAAATTTGATGATAGAGGAAGAGTTATCATTGTTAACACCAAGAGAAGAAACAAAATCCTTCCTTTGCGAAGGACAACTCTGAAGTACTTCAAGTGCAGACATCGCACAAGGAGTGTGGCCCAAATCCTTGACAGCTGAATAGTTCTAGGTGGCTCAGGCATTAGGATTGTGTCCTGAACACTTTAGGAATCCCTTAGGAATGCGAGGTGTGAATTCAGTTTTATCCATAGGGTTTTCAATACGCAAAGGGCTCTTGGGTGGTGTAGGTTCCTTTCCAAGGTCTGGTTGTGACGAACCATAGTCCTTCGCATGAGTCACAACCTTAGTAGCACGCACCATATCGATGCAGCCATGACCACTACTAGCTTCCGGTGGATCTTGATCTCCACCATACTGATCATGGGTCCTCAAGTTCATGTTTCGATTATGTGGTAAATGGTTGGTCATCATAGCTAGGCCCTGTGCTATGAATCTTGAGCCGTCTTCCATACGAGGGCACAAGTGAGTGAGGTGGTCATCCTTACACAAATTGCAAGGAAACTTAACCTTACGTTTAGAATGCTTGTCCCCCCTAGAATTGTGGGCATTCTTGTCATTAGAATTAGCATTTTCATTCCTATTCCCACCCTTACGATTTTTTTTACCCTTTTTCTTATTCCTTCCTGGTTGCCGATTACCCTTATGGTCTGACGATTGCACCGAAAGCACATTCACCGTTTGGGAGGGTTGAGACAAAGCCGTGGCTTGTCCCGAGGCAGATTGGTTGATAGACAATTGACACACCTATTTCACTATCGAATCTACAGGTTTGGTACTCGTACAACCAACAATGCCATTGGCATGTGGTCCAGGTTTGACCTTAGGGTCAAAACTAGAACATGGAGCATTAGGAATGATCTCATATAAAAACCCGGATTGAGCATAAATAAAATCCAATTCCTGTGCCCTAAAAATGGCTTGTTCCTCGTTCTAAACTCTTTACGTAGAAAAAACCTTCGCTATATAAGGTAGTAACGATTTAAGGAACCACTCAAGGAGAAACTCCGGCAGTATGAAGGATTTAATCAATCTCTTCCGTCTATGCCACTCTCGGATATGGTCTGAGATATGTGTGGCTTTGTCTTGTCGAAATGTCGATAATAGTTCTGCACCAATGTCGTAATGCACTGGTAGTTGGAAGTGATTAACAAAAGTCATATCTAGGTCTTCGAACAAAATGAATGCCCCCCTATGTAACTCTATGTACCATTTTTCTGCAGGCCTGGTGAGGGTGCATTGAAACAGCCTTAAACGAATCAAATCATTGTGTAAGGAATTAGAAGATCACCAAAGGTGAAATGTAGTAACATGTTCACTAGGATCTTCTCCTAGTTTGCCCTCGAATTTGGGAATGTCTGAGGGAAGCTTGGTAGGGATAGCCGGCCAAGCCGGGTCATAAGATACCGAATCGTTCGTTAGTCTCGACAAGTCAAGTAAATTTAACGTTGTGAGGAAAGGGATCCTTGGTTCAGCAGGTCAATGCCACGCTCCCTGATAGCTTTGGTTCACATAAGACTGATTACCGTAACCACCATGGCCATGGCCATAGTATCCTCCTCCCATTTGACCCATGTAGGGTGGCATGGAATCACCATAATGTGGTGTACCTTGACTATTTGGGGCTACAAAGCCATAATTCGGGGATTAAGCGGGTTGTTGATACCCATAGCCATAAGGTGAATAACTTTGTGCATACTACGGTCCATAATATTGTCCATGGGAAGCTCCATAATATGTCCCCTAGGATGTCCCATGAGAAACTCCATAAGTAATAATATGGGGAACTCCCTGTGATAGACCACAGGACGTTCCAGAAGTAAGAATGTGACCTCCCGAGGCAACTGGAGGTACTTGACTCTAAGACACAACTATGCAAGTAGTAGCAGTATGAACATGACTATTAGCAACATTCTCACCCAAAGGACCATGTGAATGAGGGAGAAGAATAGCATTCGAAGAAATAGGAATAGAGGACGAAGGGACACATGAATTCATGTAAGTGGTATTCCCTATAGTCATTCCTCTTGGTTCTGGTATCCTAATAGGACTTTTAACACCAGGTCTAGAACGAACATGTGATGTAGCCTCCACTGCCAAGGTGGAGGGTGCAATGTGACTCATGTTCCCAAATCTCTCCACATGGAAAGGAATAGGAGTGCCCCCAAGCATAGTGTTAGGTTCAAACTCTAACTTGGCATGGTTGTCGGATCATGTGCAGGCATACCAGACATGCCATAACTAACATAACTAGTGCTTGCAAGTTCATGATGAGTCTCGTTGCCCGACATCCAATAATGGCGACCTTTGAATGAGGGATCATACCTAGAGTGTGCAGGTATACCAGGTGAAGGATCATACCTAGAGTGTGCAGGTATATCAGATGAAGGATCATATACAGGAGTAGGATCTTCTTCCCCAACTTCATGAGGTGGAGAAGACAACTTAGGAATTTCATCTTCATGATCTCCCATCGTGTGTGAATCAATGTGAGAAGTAGTCCTCCTGCACTGTCTGTTTCTCTCTCCCAAAGGAGGAGGATATGTAGAAGGCAGAAGTCCTGCTAAACAATGAGAATGGCGAAGTATCACACCCAAATCTACAATGACTCAAAAAATGAAAAAGACTCTTCTAATTACGCAAACCCTAAGCAAGCTAGTGTGCACAGAGCATACACCTATATAATCTAAAGCCAATCACAAGAAAATAAGGGTAGGATATGTGAGCTCCCGAATGAAGCAGGTATGTCTCACCTAGGAGAGGCTTGAGACTCCCATACACAACAAGCAGAGGTTCATAACCAATTATTGTGGCCCTCAGCTTCAATGCATATAGCGACTGTGCTATCTGACCCCAACCTAGCCAGGACACCTGCAAAACAACCCCTATGAAGTACCCCCTTGATAACCTAGGTAAGGAAACTAAGGTCACCTCAATATAATCAATGCTTAGGAAGACAGTCGCAGGCAGGATTGACTGTATGGGCAGAGTAGCAAAGCCCGAAACTCTCGAAAGAGCCCCTAGATATGAATACAATCTTAGAAATATCTTCGATGCTACTCAATTATGACTAGGGTTCATACCAATCAATAACCACTCACACTGCCTCGGGCTTAACTCCCTTGTAAGAGGAGGATCATGAGAAACACTAATTATACCAAGGAATTTCACACTCTCACCTGGACAAACACATACATGTTGTTGTTTAGTGGTCTTGGAAAATTTACTCACAATGAACTATTCCAAGACCCTAAAACCTAATCTTGTTGGTGTACCCTATAAAAGAAAATAGTGTAATCCATTTTAATTAAGCATTGATTTTATTTGGCTTATTACTCAAAAAGGTAGATGGTCGTGCAACAAATTATGTTATGATGCAACATGAAGTAAAATGCACACCTAACAATCAATGCAAATGCATTGTGTCGAATGAAAAATAAGGTATGCTACTACGTGAAATGAAAAATTTTCTTCAAATGACAAATGCAATCATTCCTATATGAAATCCTGACTAATACTTATCTAAGCAAACCTAGTGCAAGTACCATGCAAAATGATGTAAAAGAAGGAAATATTTTTGGATTTTTTGAATAAAAATGAGATAACAAAGCAAAAGAATGACTCTACTAGCCCCATACTCTGCAAGCACTATCAAACGGTAGCCATGCAAAGCAGTAAGGTAAAAGAAACATAATGCACTAATCCCAAAATAGAAAATTGAAAATGCAATGACGAGAACATTCCTAAAAAAAAATTACCCTAAAAAGCATCTCTGGTCAGAAACAGAGGTGTATACAGACTCTAGAAGCATCTACGAAGACTCAACAATCATCAAAACTCACCCAGCAACACTAAATCTTCCTCTAAAAGGAAAAACTCAGGGCATACACGACTTTGTCCAGAAAACCTTCGTATGTACGCAGATATCTCAGTCAAAACCTCCTATACACATGACTTGTTGAAATATTGTGACTTTGAAGAATATTCCATATGTATCTTTTGTGTTCCCTGATGGTCCTACTGGGACAACCACGTGTATTACTTTGTACCCCGATGCTTCTAATCGGAAGAACTAATAAGAGTCATGAGTTAGTCCCCTCTAATTGTAAAGGTGGGTCATTAGCACCCCAGTGTGGTTACTTGAGCCTACATGTGTAACTAGAGCCTACATGATTTAACTTGAGCCTACATGTCGAATGAGTTAATTAAAGTGAATGGATGAATATAAATAGAGGTGTAGTGATCCTCATTTGAAACACACACTCTCACTTATGTAGCGCACTAGTGGGGAAGAGAAGAGTAGTTGGAGAAGGAGGAGGATCATGCTTTGATCTCCTTGTTGGTTTTATCTTTTATCTTTTGGGGCATATATATTGAGAAATATTTTTCTAGGTTTTTCCCTTTAGGGTTTTCCCAAGATAAATCTTTGTGTTCCTTTTGTATTGTTGTGCTTGTCTATCTTTCAATGATCCTGTTTATATGCTTTTGTTATGAAAATGAAATGAAATACTAATGTATTAGCTAAGCATATGAAAATTAAACATGGTATCAGAGCCACCCTAAAAAGAAGACATTGTGCAACTATAGAATCTAGGGCTTATTACTTTTTGGTTCTCTCTCTACAAATCGATCAGCAAAAGAAGGCTAGGGTAACTCTCCATTTAAGGCCGCATCTTTCTGTAGAAGCAGAATTCAATTCCGAGCATTTTCAGTTTTCGGTGCAGGAAATTAGGGCTTCTTGTAGAAGAAGAATTTTTGAGTGAGCCTAGAATAGGATTTATATTCTCATCAAAATCGAATTTTAGAGACCTGGATCAATATTTTTGGTTGGGTGAAACTCTGGGAAAGTCAAACCCTAGTTTGACCCCAAGCTAGAAAAACCCTAAATACTAAAACTGCTAAGTTTTGGTACATTCACTATATCCTGAGATTGCCGAAGTTTCAGGATCTAAAATTTGGAGAGGCAGAAGATGAAATCCGAATGTACACTGTTTCCAAACATCATCCTCAGATTCGCTATATTCTGGAAGATATGATCCCTCCACGTTAGGGTTCCAGCCTCTTCCAGAATTCATCCCTAAATAGGACACCTAAGGATAATTGCTATAGCTTGGGATACAGAGGTCCAAATTGAATTCCTGAATATTTTCCAGAAATAGCATAGAATGTAATTTTTGTGGCCCAAATTTCAGAATCATAAGATGAAACAGTGACACGTGGCAGGCCGTACAACTTTGTTGTTCTGAACATTCCTGTAACAAGTCACCTTGGGAAAAGGATCATAAATCCCAATTGGTGAAACCAATTATTATGAAACATGTGGTGCTGGATCAGGTAAGTGTGAGGTTACCTCAGTGAGAAATTTCAGACATAGAGGAGCATTAATTTTGGAGATATCATAGAAACAGTGATAGGAATTTCTGCAGAAGAAATTGGAAAACTAGGGCTTCCTGTTCCGGGAGCTTCCCTCCACTGTTTTTAGAAAAGGAGTACATTGGATAGCTCCATTTCAAGAGATATATCTTTCTATCCAATAATATATGAAAGATTCCAAATTTTGAAAATTAGGGGTTCTCTGACAAACCCTAGATCAGCCAGCTTCAGAAGCAAGACAGACACCTCAAATCAGTAAGATCTAATCTTTTACTATTTGCATTTGAGGTTCTCATTTCAAAGTGATCTATCACATAAGCTTGATGATAAGCTTGGTGAAGTTAACAACTTCAAAGCATGAAAGTATTTGATCTCTCTGAAGGAAATGAATTGGACACCTACATGAGTAGAGAGGTTCTAGTTCTAGAGGGAGATGACCCTCAAAGCCTTACACCAGAAGAACTTGGTCAAGGCCAAGAAGATCATTGTTGATTCAGTCACGGATCAACTTGTACCACAAGTGTCTTCCCTAAAGACACCGAAAGAGATGTTTTATTCCTTGACCAAGCTATTTGAAGGAAAGAACATACATCAAAATATGACCTTAAGAAACAGGTAAAAGAAGAAGTGAAGAATGCAGGAGTGGTGATAGCCACCATGAATAGCCTCCCAGGATCATGGGATTCTTTCATGCGAGGAATGTGTGCCAGAAGGAAGTGATTACTTTCAATCAACTCATAAGAAGAGAAGAGAAGATGGGAGCAACTAAATATCAAGCTCTCACCATTCAAAGAAGATCCCTCAAGCGATGAGGAATGTGAAGAACTCAATTCTTGAAGAACCTCTTATCCATCTTATCATTTGGATAAGAAATGATGATGTCATGAATGAAGAAGATGATGAAGTAGAAGGATTAAGAAGGAGTCTACCCACGAAATGAATAAAAGATAAGTATTCATTTGTCATTGCATGATATTGTTTTGTTATGCATTTGATTATATTTAGTTGATGTGTTATGCATGATAGATTGTTTGCATTAATGATAGTATATTACTAATATGCATGTGATGGGTAAGTGGCTCATGGTGCTATACATCTCTCCATTGCTATTTATCTAGAATGAAACATCTTTATTGGATTAGTGCACAATCTCAATGATGTCATGGAAGAGATGGAAGGCATCTAGAAATTTTCCATGAGATATGGATGAATGTTGTATTGACTAAACAGTTGCATGATGCATAATAATTTGTCGTTATGCATATGTTTTATGAAATAGTTATAACCATGCAACTGGTGCATTTGAATTGTAGGAAAGGTCCTGTACAACCTCCTACAAGAAAAGAAGGATGAGACTTGTTCCGAAGAACAAGTGATGACAATTCAAGATTCACTCCAATAAACATGAATCTGAAGCTCCCAGGTTCAGAGACACCATGACGAAAGAAAGAGCTTCAGAGAGCGGTAGATCCACCTTGAAGGATGAAGACCACCATGGGTATGAGAGATAACTCAAGATGAAGAAAATAATGCTATGAAAGAAGCTATGATCAAAGAATAATAGTTGATCATGGGGAATGATGTATACGATATGATTTTGAGACATAAAGGGAAGTACGTAGTATCTATGGATCTACAAGAACAAGTGTACAAAGCAAGGTTTGTGATTTGCCTCTGAAAGAATAGACTATGACATAACATACTCTATTGACCAGACCTACTAGAAGTATATATCAAGCATAGAACCACCTGTACAGAATGAATAAGGAAGATGATAGTCCACTTCAGGGGGAGTGACTATAGAAGATATCTGAGTTCGACATGATATGACATGATGGATCGAGACTTTACCAAGAGTAAAGTGGGTTCCAACCTTCAAGGTTGAATGAAGAAAACTAGGATATGTTGATGACCTGACAAGACGAACTCATGGAAGATGTTATGATGAAAGAATACTAGAATGATGTTTGGGATATGGTACTCAAACCAGAAAGTAACAATGTGGTATCTTCCAAATGGATTTGCAATATAAAATATGTTGCTGATAGAAGAAACAAGGTACACTTCCTTTAGAACTATCATGGTAGTTTCTGCCATGATGAAGTAAAGACAAGCCTTCCTTAATCGTATGATTGAGGAAGAGTTTTACATCGAATAGTCACAAGGATTTGAATTTGAAGACAGATGGAATCAGGTATGCAAGTTGAAGAAGGCCCTCTATGGCCTAAAGCAAGCTCCCAGAGCTTGGTATGGAAGAATAGATAGTTTCCTATAAATTATGGGCTTTACTAAGAGTAAAAGATGATCCTAACATTTACCTCAAGGTTGTAGAAGATGAACATGTCATCTTGTTATTATATGTGGATGACTTATTCTTGACAAGGAATGAGAAACAAATTATGGAAAGCAAGAAGAAACTAGAAGAATAATTTGAGATGAAAGACCTTGGGTTAATGCATTATTTCCTAGGTCTGAAAGTATGGCAAAGTTCAGAAGGAATCTTTCTCAACCAAGGAAAGTATGTGGTAGATATTTTAAGATATTCAATATGTTGGATTGCAAAGCCATGGCCACACCCATGGAATCCAACGTGAAGCTATTAGCTGATGACCCATCAAAGTTAGTGGATGTGACTCACTACAGATAGATCATTGGGTCATTGATGTACCTAACAAATACCAGACCAGAAATTTGTTTTTTTATGAACACCTTGAGTGAATATCTTGTTCAACCAAGATAGGCTCACTTAATAGCTGCAAAACATGTGATACGATATCTGAAAGAAACTATAGACTTTGGTCTATTCTATGATGGTAGCCATGAGTATAGATTGTATGGCTACATAGATGCAGATTGGGCTAGAAGTATCTCAGACAGGAAAAGCACATCAGGTAGATTCTTTTTTTGGGGGTCTACTATGAGTTCATGGTTTAGCAGGAAATAGTCCAGTGTTTCTCTTAGCATGGCTGAAGCAGAATACATAGCAGATTGCTCTACTAAGTTGTGAAGCCATATGGCTCTGGAAGCTGATATCAGGTCTCTTTGACCTGAAGATGGATACTACAATGACTCTATGTGATAACCAGAGTTGTGATGACAGAGAACCCTATGTTCCATTGTAACACAGAAATCCGATATTTCTACATACGAGATAAGATGCAAATGATGATGTTTTAGTATTCCCATACTGAAGATATAGATGATGTTTCAATATTTACATACTATAGATGCAGATGATGGTGATTCCGTATTTCTATACTGAATATAGAGATGATGATGCTTTTAGTATTTCTATACTGAAGATATAGATGATGATGCTTTCAGTGTTCACATACTAGAGATACAGATGGTGATAGTTCAGTATTCACATATTGAAGATGTAGATGATGATGGTTTAGATGATGATGTGCTGACAAAGCCTCTGTCTCAAGTAAAGTTTGAACACTTTCGAGACAAGCTTGGTGTTGTTCAGAAAGACCTTCCTTGAAAGGGGGAGTAGTGATGTTGCAGTGGGATTGTATCATCCCTGGGCACTTTCCCTAAAGTGATCCGGTGACCTCGGTCCTCGAGAATGAAGTGGGATTGTATCATCCCTGGGCACTTTCCTTAAAGTGATCCAGTGACCTCGGTCCTCAAGAATGAAGAGGGATTGTATCATCCTAGGACATCTGTCCAGAATAGATCCAGTGACTTCGGTCCTCGAGAATGTAGAGGGATTATATCATCCCAGGACATCTGTCCAGAAGTGATCTGGTGACCTCGGTCCTCGAGAATGAAGAGGGATTGTATCATCCTAGGACATCTGTCCAAAATACATCCGGTGACTTCGGTCTTTGTGAATGTGCTGGGATTGCATCATCCCTGAACTTCGGTTCAAAATGTATTCGGAGGTCTCGGCCCCCGTGAATGTGGTGGGATTGCATCATCCCTGAACTTTGGTTCAAAATGTATCCCGAGGTCTCGGCCCCCGTGAATGTGGTGGGATTGCATCATCCCTTAACTTTGGTTCAAACTGTATTCAGAGGTCTCAGCCCTCGTGAATGTGGTAGGATTGCATCATCCCTAAAATTCAATTCAAAATGTATCTGAAGGTCTCAGTCCCCGTGAAAGTGGTGGATTGCATCATCCCTGAACTTCGGTTCAAAATGTATCCATAGGTCTCGACCCCCGTGCAAGTGGTGGATTTCATCATCCCTGAACCTCAGTTCAAAATGTATCTGAAGGTCTTGGCCCCCATGAAAGTGGTTGGATTGCATCATCCCTAAACCTCAGTTCAAATTGTATCCGAAGGTCTTGGCCCCCGTGAAAGTGGTGGGATTGCATCATCCCTGAACCTCCATTCAAAATGTATCCGGAGATTTTGGTCCCCGTGAATGTGGTAGGATTGCATCATCCTTGGACTTAGTCCTAAAGTGATAGGGACTGATTATCCCGTAATCAGTCCGGTAACTTCGGTTGTCGAGAATGTGGTGGGATTGCATAATCCCTGGACTTTAAGTCCAAAAGTGAACCAAAGACTTTTTGTCTTTGAGATGTGGATTGCAGGTTGCTGTTGAAGGTGATGACGTACTGATCGAAAGATCAGGGTATGATGATGATGTCGTACTGATCGAAAGATAAAAGTGTGATGATGACGATGTACTGATGGAAAGATCAGAGTATGATGATGATGATGATGTACTGATCGAAAGATCAGAGTATGATGATGATGATGTATTGATCGAAAGATCAGAGTATGATGAAGATGATGTATTGATCGAAAGATCAGAGTATGATGATGATGACGTACTGATCAAAAGATCAGTATATGATGATGATGATGTACTGATCGAAAGATCAGAGTATGATGATGATGACATACTGATCGAAAGATCAGTGTGTGATGATGATGACGTACTGATTGAAAGATCAGAGTGTGATGATGATGTACTGATCGAAAGATCAGAATGTGATGATGATGATGCTGTTCGAGAATTGAAGTATGACAATGGTGATGATCATGATGTTACTGATCAGAATATGATGATGTTGCTGATTGAAAGATGAAAGTACTGAAGATGTTGTTGATCAAAATGCTGAAGATGTCATTGCTGATCGAAAGATCAAAGTGCTGAAGATGTTGCTGATCCAAATGCTAAAGATATTGTTGTTGATCGAAAGGTCAAAGTGCTGAAGATGTTGCTGATTAAAAAGTCAAAGTGTTGAAGATGTTGCTGCTGATCGAAAGGTCAAAGTGCTGAAGATGTTGCTGATCGAAAGGTCAAAGTGTTGAAGATGTTGCTGAAGATGTTGCTGATCTAAAGGTCAAAGTGTTGAAGATGTTGCTGATTGGAAGGTCAAAAGATGTTGATGTTGATCAAAGAGTTGATGTCGTTGAATATTGAAGACGAAGACTATATGATGTTGAAAAGCTTCCAACAATTTATAGATGCGTTACCCTGATGATGTTGATGATGTCCTTTATCTCTCTCCTACTATTTTTGTTGTTGATGTTGTTGTAGAATACCCTTCTCGTTAAGGGGGAGTGTTGAAATATTGTAACTTCGAAGAATATTATATATGTATCTTTTGTGGTCCCCGATGGTCCTACCAGGAGAACCACTTGTATTACTTTGTACCCCGATACTTCTAATCGGAAGAACTAATAAGAGTCATGAGGTAGTCCCCTATAATTGTAAAGGTGGGTCATTAGCACCCCAATGTGGTTACTTGAGCCTACATGTGTAACTTGAGCCTACATGATTTAACTCGAGCCTACATGTCGGATGAGTTAATTAAAGTGAACGGATGAATATAAATAGAGGTGTAGCACTCCTCATTTGGAACACACACTCTCACTTGTGTAGCACATTAGTGGATAAGAGAAGAGTAGCTGGAGAAGGAGGAGGATCAAGCTTTGATCTTTTTGTTGGTTTTATCTTTTATCTTTTGGGGCATCTATATTGAGGAAGCTTTTGCTAGGTTTTTCCCTTAAGGGTTTTCCCAGGATAAATCTTTGTGTTCCTTTTGTATGGTTGTGCTTGTCTATCTTTCAGTGATCATGTTTATATGCTTTTTGTTATGAAAATGAAATGAAATACTAATGTATTAGCTAAGCATATGAAAATTTAACATGATTGTGAGGAAAAAACTTACGTATAGACAGAAAAAGAGATCAAAATGAAGGCAAATAGATCAGCTGAGACAAAATTCACACCTATCAGACACTAATAGGCAAACATGCCCCCATACCCAAGTCAGAAATAGAGAAATCAGAGAAATTCAAGAACATTGAATGCCAATAAAAAACCACCAAAGGAAAAATGACTAGGAACTCCCCAGCGGAGTCACCAATTCTATTACGGAGAGAAATTCCTATAGCTTGGGGTACCACAACAGACAGCTTGACTCCAGAAATCAATCATTTCCTATATGCAAGAGAAACCAAATATCTAACACTAAAGGATCTCGATTCATACCTTATTCTAGACAGTTGATGTAGATCCCCATTGAGCTTTTCCACTCCAGCTTGTATTGATAAATTGCTATCTCAACACTCAGGAAACAAGATAAGCATGCTATATATAATTGTGTTAGACCTACTCTAGCATATATAATCAATAACATATAAGCATTTAAAAGCATCCATGGATCAAATACTCATTTAAATACACATTATTGGATAGGAAAAGATATTTCTATTGATATAAAATAGAGATTACAATAGTGACAACCTCTGTCGACACGTCTGCGAATAGGAGAATCTGAGTCCCCCACTTGGGCCTCTACCACTTCAATCCTCCATCTCTCGATAGGAAGCTCGCAAGCAAAAGGAAAGCTTGGGAATAATACAAAGTGCTCCAAGGGACAAAGGGATACAGACTCAAGTATAAGCTCTGGCAACAATGGACTATAGTTTTCTTCCTCTTCAATTCCTCTCCCTTCAATGTATCCAAAGGGTTCCTTAAATAGCTCTTCAATAGGGTAATCGAAGTTCGAATCCAAGCGATCTCAAGGATTATGGAAGTCCAAGAGACAAGTGACTCATATCCACATCAATGAAAACTCCAATTTCATTTGTCCTTTTGCACACATCCCAATGTATGCGGTTCTAAGGGTCAAATCCATGTATATACGCGAGAAAGGGATTAAAAGTCACGTATGGCAATTATTGCATATTTTTAGTGATGATCTAGGAAACATCAAATGTACAAAAATGGTCCAAGGGGTCTAAGGAGTCTGTAGAGGGACAAGGAAGGCCATAAAAGGGTAGTTCACCATGTGTGGTAAAATCAGCTATAACAGCATGCATATAAACTTATAAAACATGTTGAATCTAGATCTCTAAATATGCATAAAAAGGAAAGAGATAGCCAATAAACTTATCAAAAAACTCCTTTCCTATCAAGATCATCATAAACTTATTATCAATCTTTAGCACTGGATGCACAAAAAATGAGCAAGTTATGAACATAGATACAGGTTACCTCAATAAAACATGGCAATGTTCATCCACACATACAATAGCATGACACCATCTTTCCTCGAAATATTTTCTTTATTTCAAATGAAAATAGCAACAATCCAATAGCTACAACACCTCAATCCCATTTCTAACTAGCTTGGAAGAGGTAATATGTGCTTTATTTATAGCAAAAACAAGAGATCTAGCCCAGGGGGGCACAAATCCCAAGGAGAGAGAGATTACAACTGCATGTGGAGTGAATATGATCCTGATCTGAGTCTATCTGAGTTTGATCTGAGTCTCACTGAGTGCAACTGTCAATCAGAGAGCTAATCTGACTGACACCTAAATCTGCTAGCTGAAGCATCCACTAAAACTCATCCAGCTGAGCGCACACATGTGGAGGAGAGAGGGAGGGTACAATTCCCAATATTGCATGCATAAATGTAGTCTCTGTTCATCCCAGATCACCTCCTTATGTCAAGGGATGGTGAGATCCAGTCAATCCCAAGCCGATGAGACTGATTTTAGTCAAATCGAAGCAAATCCCAATGATTTAGGATTTGGGGTTTTCTCCATTATTTAATTAAATTATTAATTAAAATAATTAATATTTGACTTTTAGGGATTTTTTACTTGAGTGATGGAAAAATCACTCAAAACATAGAAAAAGTGGGTTTATCGGTTTACATGGTGCTCTTGGCTTGAAAATGAGCACCCCCATGATTGAAACTAATTTTCGAGCCCACTTTTATTAGAAAACCAAATTTTCCAATTACACTGTTAAAAAATAGCCTAAGTTTTGGAAAAATTAATATTAAAAAAACTTAAAAAATTAAAAAAAAATTAAAACCTAGGGGGAGTTAGACATGTTCATATGACTAGACCATAATGCCTATCAGGTTTATACATTGACACATAGACTCTAATAACCTCAATATTCCTAAATGCCAAGCCAACCACCCCAACTTTGGAGGTATTGAGTGAAAAACTCAGAAATTATGAGTCGTTTATTCAACAGCCAATAATAACCAAGGGAAAAAAAACCCTGGGCTGATCAGATTGACAAATAAATTCTAAGAGACTGAGTCTTTTACAAACACTATCATGCTAGAACATTTTATTACAACTCCCCTATGGGGTATGAACATGTGATATAGTACAACAAGCACTTCCTAGAAGCACTTCTGAAGGTCTTCTGAAGTCCAAACAAATAATCTTTGTCTGGTTCACCAGGCTCACTTGATAAAAAAACCACTAAGTACAACTTAGGTGGTAACAGGTATTAAGAACAAAAATTAAATAGTCAATGACATTTTTTAGTCAATAGTTGGATTTTCTAAATAATGACTTGTCTCTTTTCAGCGGGTTCATATAAATACTAACCATCATAAAAGAGTTGGATGTATCTCACATGTTATCATATTCAGATCAAGTTTATGAATGGTCAACCTGCATAAATCATGGCTGCCCTTTAATACTTAGTGGATGGTACAAAATAAAATGAATATACATCATGAAATTTGTTCAAAATCTATTCAAATTTCAAATCAATTCTTCCAAACATCCTTAATAGAACAATTCAATAAGGTAAGAACCTAGACAAAATAAAAAATATCCATCATCACATTCATACTCACTCGTAGTTTATGATAAAGAAAAAGAGACATACTTTCAGAACATCATATGGGAGGGGGATTCAGGAATCACCTCATCCCTATCATAAATGGAAGACAACCATATCCATCATCATCAAGTGTCCTTAGTTGTCTAGTATCACCTTCACCTTCTAAACCTCCAAGTTCAACCTCTTGAGTAACATCCTTTCCAAGAAATCATGATGAGATGAGACTTTAGTTGAGATGTTAGTTGTTGTTACAACAACAAACATCTCAACCAAAACTATGGGAATCAAATAAGTAACAATAAGGTATGGAATTCTGAAATAATGAATAACCCACAAACATAGTTAACAACAACATATCATGATCTTGGATGATCCCATAATAAAAGAAAGCACAAAGAAAGAACTACCCAGTACATTTTCTTTTATTTTTGTGTATGAAAAAAGGGAAATAAATAACAAACAAAAAATGATTGAAGAGACTATAGACCAGTCAAATAGAATAAAAAAATGCATACCTATAGGGTTGAAATTTACCCAATGTGTCTCCATTTGTGGATGATGAAGAGGATCCCCATATACCTCACATGTATCGGTAAGCAAGAAGCGGGATCCAATTCATTTTTCCAGACCCAACATGTTCAATGCCTGCATCACATCTGTCTTGTATAAAAAACAATATTAAGGAAAACTTCAAAAACTAGATATAGTGAACGAGAACAACAAATTTAGGAACCCAACCACAACAAAGGGATCCTCATATTCACTTCTAGGAATTGAATTGATTTGAATTATTATTAATATTTAGAAATAACCTAAAGTGTGGACAATGAGACTACCAAAAATATTTGGCCATTATAAAGTATCATGAAAGGGTTCCTAACACAACTCCAAAGAAGCTAATAACTCAACTCCAAAGACAATAATAGCCTGGAAACTGGGTCATTTTTTTAATATAGATAGGAAAGAACAATAATTTGTAGTCACACAACTCCCATCATTAACGTGAATCATTGTAAGTTGGTCACCCTAGGTCATCAACGCAAAATATTGAGCATGTCCTACCAATATCATTGGAACCTATTAGGTGTTAAATAGATGATTAAAGACATGTTAAATATTTGAACCTATAATTAATAATGTGTTTGCAGGTGAAAAAATCACCAAGACTTATCTCAGGACCACTAGTTGAGAAATCAGTGCAAACCTACCCTTTAAACTAAAAGCTCATATCATACTTTAAGCTCAAATCCATTTCAATGCAAATATATAACAGACATAGGTTGATCTTTTTACATGGGAATTGTAATAAATAAGACTAAGCAATTTATGACATCAATGAAAAATGACTTATCAGAATCGATACGAAAATAAGGAAACATAGTGAGGTGTTCTACACAAAAATAGAAATTAAAACTAACCAAAACAACAATAGATGTCTACAAGGAATTGGTTTACTGGTGTGATTGAGGGACTATTAATCCATCCACCATGGATCCATTCTCATTTTGGTATGCCAATATAGAATGAGTTTGAAAGGCATGAGACTGGTTAAAATTCATGGACAATTTTGAGGGGATTAGCAACCCCTTAGACATGGAACCTAAGACAAAGGAAGTCCATTGTTTCCTAAATAACTTCCCGAAAACAAATGGACATCAAGCAGAACTTCAAATGCAAAGGAGGAAGAAAAAACTTGCCTACAAGGATATAATTTTCTTCACAAGATTGTATTTGCAACAAATAGGAAATGAGGGGCATCCTATATGGTAAATATGATCGACCTCCAACAATATTAACTCAATGACATCATGGAATATGAGTTCATATCAAGGATTATTGAAGTGATGCATAACATTCTCCTTTCTACCAGTAAAGAAATTATTGATAGCAATCACATTCTTTCCCCTCTCTAAGAGAATATCAACCATGTGGATGCCCACAAATCCAACCCTCCTTGTGACAACTATTCTCAGAGGGTTCCTCCTCACACCCACCACAATCTTGATAACTGTGGTTGTGTTTTGAACCCCATAATGTTCCACTATGTTGGAGATAAATTTCTAAGAGCCGCCTATTTTTTTCCTTATCTCTCACTTTGCAATATTGGGTTGCAAAACGAATATCATAGAGGATATCAACATACCCACCAATATAAACAGAAAACGTTGCTCTTTGAGTAAGTAGTACATCAATATTGGCAATGATTTGGGATTCTCAACTTTGGGGGAATAAGGATATATAGATGCTGGTATCTAGACTTGTTATTCCCAACGGTGATTTAGGATTGATTAATGTGCATTTTGTTGATATTTCCCTACCAATCATTGTGAAAAATAAGAAACCCAAAACAAAATTTAAATACAAAAAATCACAGAGATGTGAGAAGCATGTGAGAATTCTTAATAACCATCAGCCTAATGGACCCTTTTGTTGGTGGGATTGACTATAAAATGAAAAATTGTGAAACCCTCTTCATATGAAAGGCATGATTCTATCCTGATTGTAGTTGACAATATTTTGTAGTACCTCACCATAGCTTCCCTAGCTTCCATTTTTGCTCTATTTTTATTGGAAGGAGGTCTTCCTTTCTATGTTTTTTTCACAACTGTCACGTCCCCGTCCCTCAACCGACGAAGAGGACGCGACGAACATCAAACACAACCGGGCAAATGGCCCCATGAACATAATCAAAGAAATCAATGCTGGACATAAAATTTACAAGCATACACAGATGCAAAACTCTTCAATCATACAGCGGAAGCAACATAAATACATTCCAGCATTTAACATGTTCATCATAATTCCGTATACAATAGATATACATTGCAGAGATGAATTAGTCAGCAGCACTTATCTGTGGATGAAGAATTAACTGGCAACCAGCTACGTCGCTGTAACGTTCCACCCAACCATAGGCCAGTGTGCTCATTAGTCTCTCAGCAACGCAGCCACCCCCGAGCTGGGCATGATTCCTCCGGAATAAGGGTCAATTGCAGGCTTATACATAGCCAAGGGGCACAAACAGCAATCCAACACAGCTGGGTTTCACAGGCTTTCAACAGAAAATCCAAGCCAGCACAGTCCAAGGCTCAACCACTGCATACCAGCAGCAAAACAACTTCATTCACTGCTCTGTGATGAAGGCATAAACAACAAGGTGGCAACCCCAAACCAAAATGAGGCACAGCTCAGCCTGCTAAGCAACTCAGAGCTGGTTTTGGCCCTAACGTGGCCAAAACAACCCAGCTGCAACCCAAACAAGGTACTTCAGCCACCCAAACACACAATGAACAATAACACAAATCATAGACCACAACGGATAATCAACATCACTCCCAGCATAGCCATGGGAACTCAACACAGACCACAATGGATAATCAACAGCTCACCCCAAATACCCAGTGGCCCGAAACACAGTTGGACACCACAGCCAACAAAAACGCATTAGCATACACCTTACCAGTGACGTGGGGAGCAACAACCCATTTTGCACAACCAAAGCTGCTGGGAAAACGTATGTGGACCATAATGCAGACGAATTCACAGTTTCCTGACCTGTGCGTGAGGAACAATAATACGGAACCCCACCTTCAGCCCGTGAGGAAACGATTCAGCCACTCCATTCACCAATTTGCGGAGGAAAACGACGTGGGTAAAACCCAGGAAATTCCTGTACGCAAAAATGAGAAACAGGAGGGAAATTCTCTGCGTGAGAATGCACAGCAGTCAGGAGGACGCGAATTGCAAGTGCCTGAGCGTTTAGCAACTTGTGAAGAGGAAGAAAATGCCTGCGTGAGACCAAAATCACCTAGAGCCTGTGCGTGAGGAGCCAACACACCAAAATCGTGGTGAGAGTGAACTGACCAGGGAAGGGTGCGTGAGGGAGACGAATGGGAAGACGTGGGTGGAGTGAGCAAGTGGGTAAGGCTGACAGCCTGCCACAACCACCACAACTTCAGCAATAACTCCCCCAACCACCAGCTGAAGCATTAAAGAGGTTAACAAGGGAAGATGGAAAATCAACAAGGTGACAAAACATGGGTTTTTCCCCCATAACCAAGGTTTGACATCCCCCACCCCTTATCCTTTGGAACCATGCCCTTTTCATTCAATGTTGCACTGCCATAGCTGGTTGTGGTTTATTTTAATTGATGTGCGTGTTTACATGATGCCATATTAAAATGTGCTGGATAGCACAACATACCATCGGCAATTATCCCCATTGCCGAAACATACACAGCCAAATCAATGGTGGGGCTTTTGCCTTGAGCTCCTCACCACGATTGATTACAATATATACATCATGCAAACAGGGTCAAAACTGGAGACATTACATTCCCCTCCCCCTTGGAATAACACCGTCCTTGGTGTTCCATTACATATATACAATACATATACAATTACACATCAAAATTCAAAATTGCAAATCTATCCCACGTTCAATCGTTTACTTGGAACGTTCAAGACCAAGCCTCTCGGCTTCCATGGATTTTTCCTGCTGGTTCTCAGCTTCTTGCTGATCCCGAAGTTTAGGAAATTTGCGGCTATTGCCTTCATCATGTTCCTTCATCGGACAGTCCCAGCGTAAATGATGTCCTCCGCATCTCCAGCATCTCACTGGCTGCTTCATCTTTACCTACTCAATTTCCTTTGAGTCTTCATGCCTGGACCGTCTCTTATTGGGTCGCTTGGACGAATGTCCCATCGCTGATCCACCTTCCTTTCCTTTGCCAATTGCTCCCAGAAGGCTTTTCACCTCCCTTTGCAAACCAATAGAGTCTTGCAAAATCTGGCGGTTCATTTCACTCTGCCTTTTCTGTATCCTGAGCATCTCCCCAATATTCTCTTGGGTCTTGGAAATCATTTGAAGGAGACTTCTAGCCAAGTCCAACAACTTTTGATCTGCTGCCATAATCAACGTGCACCACCTGATTTCACTTTTCTCACCTGTGAAATGCACCATTGAAATTCTATCAGACCAAGCATAATATTAAAATCAGTTAGTTAATTACCCAATTGGCATGACAGTCC
>LPNX010320153.1:189995-241879 GCA_001517045.1 Pseudotsuga menziesii
ATTTCGAGCTTTCCAGGACAGTCAAATGTCCACAGGAACCCCTATGATGCTCTCATTGTCCTCGCTCCCAGCGATACCTATATCCAACATTGAATAGATTCAAATGTTTAGTTTATTCTCATTAGTTTTCATCTCTAGAACAAGAGCTTAAAACATCATATCCAAATCATATACACATGTATATTCACAAGCAAAATAATCCAATACGTATCTGTATTGTGCATTTCCTCGTTCGTCCACAGGATCCTGCTTCGCTTTGCAAGCCTTGGGATCTCCTATGGACTCAGATGTTAGGTCAGCATGCAGGCTTCTCCTCAACATCGAATAATTAATGTCCAGCCAGTACATAACCATGTCAACTGGGCTTGGAACTTTATCATGACCATTTCCAGGTCTAGGATCTACTATAGATCCTTAGGCATATCACAGCCCATCATACGCTTATGTCAACAATGACACATACACTTATATCAACATGCACTTATACCAACATACATTTATATCAACAATACACTTATATCAACCATTTACCTTCACCTTTACCTGTCAACACAAGCAACACAAGCAATACAAGCCAACTCATCAGCATCATTGCTCTAAAACTGTAATCACATTTCATATCATTCACTATCAAATATTGAGACACCAGGAGTGCGTCCACTCCCTAGAGTGTAATCAATATTGAAAGCCCTTTCATGACTCGACATCGGAAAAGTGTGCACTCTCTTCCGGTGTGTGCCATGCAGGTCCTATTCATACTCAAGCAATCGGTCATCATGGAAATAAATCAAAACATGTTCTGCATATGGAAATTTAATAATTAAACATGCATATTCATAGCAAGGGTTACAGAACACTTATCCATTTTCCGTCGCAGTATGCCTTTAGATTTGTTAGGCACCATCAAGGAGTTGGGAAAAACTGAATGCTAAGCTGGTGAGCTCGCTGCAGAGCTAGGAACACCTACACAATAACTAGCCTGACTTCTATAACATCCACACACACACACAGCACAAGGAATCAGTCCCTTCTCTGCTACACAGTCCCTCAGGCCCTGCATCCCCTTCTAGTGCTATCCCGGGGTTGTGGAGGAGAAAGCCAACCCTCTAGCTCTGTCTGTGTGGTTTCCAAACACCAGGTTTAAGCAAACCAAGGCCCCATCCCTGTTTCCTATTCACATTTCATATCCACACACGTCTCACTGACATAATCCAAACCATCTCACTCATGTTATCACCAAACATGCAGTGCAGATGAGACATTTTCAAAATGTCTAGTGGAGTTTCACCCGAACCCCATTTCCAAGATAAGGGAAAACCTTCCCATGAAGCTTGGCTCTTGCAGGTCATCACACATGATCTTCCTGCAGTGTGTAATCCTGACACATTCATCAATTATCCAAACAGTCAGTCATTACCTGATACTACAATCCAAATTGATCGTTCCGTAACCAAGCAATGACATTAGCAATCGAATTCAATAAGAATTTGTGATTCTATCTACTACATAAATTGACTTGCTCATTTGTGGGTCTCTTGTAAGCAGCATTACTATGCCCATTATAGTTTTTATGCTTACTATCATAACATGAATACCCACTTACCATGTGTCCCTCCTGACACAATCTCACACAAGCCAACAATGATTAGTAGCCGTTAGTACCTCTTAAATCCGAAATCCACAGTTCGAATTTAACAACACGTACGAACTAATTTTCACAACCATGAGACTTTTTCTCATAAATGGTAGATTCTGGCAGTGGTTAGGAACTTACCTCTCACTGTCATGTTTGAAGTAATCTACCTGAACATAAACTTCAAACAACCAAACACAAGCTTATGCAAGCCAACAATGGCTAGTGGTTGTTAGCTTCTCAAATTAGAAATTCATAATTCGAATCCTAACAACCTATTATGCATATCATATGGTATATTCAGGAATTGGTCAGGATCTTATCTCTCAATGCCGTGCTTGAATAATCTACCTGAAACATAAGATTCAAACATCCAAACACAAGCTTATGCAAGCCCAATAGTGACTAGTGGTTGTCAGCAATATTTGAAATTCACAATTCAAATTTTAACAAGCTCTTTCACATGGTAGATTCTGGCATTAGTCAGGGTCTTACCTCTCAATGCCATTCTCAAAATAATCTACCTGAAACATAAGCTTCCATCAACCAAACACTTGGTAAGTATGCATATACTATCTCATTGCTACAACCATCACTGAAGCATTTCCAGAATTTATAAAATTCAAATACTTCAAAGGTTAGTCACATCAATGTTCTCAAAGCTCATTTACTTCGTGCAATCATCATCATACTAACATTGCAAGGTATAGTCACAGCATTCATGCAATTAAATGGAGTGGTTAGATACTCCTTACTTCACAAGCATATCATTCATACCACCTTGCTCTTCAATAGAGCATTTTTGGAAGCCAATTGATCATGACTATCCTACATTCATAACAACCTCTGAAACAGTTCCAGAATTATCATTAATTCACCATTTCAGCCATTAGTTCTCCATAATATCACATGCATTCATCTCAATGCATTCATGCTATGCATCATAACATTTGCACCTTTACTTAGGCAATCAGTCACTCACACCCTTCAAAAAATACATTCAAGGCATAACAACAAGATTCATAAAAATCTTCTTAATGCAAGTCCATTCAACGCTACCTTACATTGGTTCAGGAATACTTATGCATTCAACCATACCATGGCCTAACCATGACTACCTCATATAGGATGCATTACTATAATCAATATCATTAACATGTATAGGCATGACACCTTTCTACATTCCAATATTCACATGGTATGAGGTCTCTTACCTGGACCAATCCATGGAATTTGTCATAAGCAACTCTTACTTGCAGGGGTCTTACTTACACCCTTTCTATGACCAATTTGGTTGGTCCTTGCAGGAGATTGCAGCATTTGCTCACCAACTTTTGTCATGGACTTGTTGCCTTATCCCTTCTCCAGAGGGTTGCTGGTCTCATTCATCAGCATCAGCAACATATTCATCCGGGTCCATGTCATCGTTGGTTTGTTCACTAATGCCAACATCAAAACAATGGTTATCATTAGTGGTTCATTGTACATATATATATTTTTCAATATTCTTACCAATCATGCAATGTCTTATGCATGTAATACATATCCTCATGCATTTCATGCATAAAACTCAGGAAATGTAACATAGTTAGCAAGACAGAGTTTTAAGAGAAACTTCCCTTTGCAAGTCTTTTATCCTATTATGGAATTCCTTTTCCACCCAGCAGCTGATTGACTTCACAGTCCTTGCTGCCCCTGGGCATGCAACTGCCCAGATTTGTCCATTTGATAACAGCGGCCATCATTAGCACTTTTCTGCTTCATGCTCAGATTCTGGTCACTTATCCTTGCTCTTTGCTGGATAAGCTTTCCAACACCTATTCACACGTGTCATTCCGACCTCAGATGTGAAAACCACACCACTTCCAAGAATGAAGACTTTCACTAATCTCGGCACTTTCATTACACTACTGCAAAATAGAATTTTCACATTCTTCTAATGATCTCAGAGCCATTTTGGCAGCTACATTTTCGGCATCCCTTTATGAATTCTGGGTTTGATCCATTTTCCCAAAACACAGGATTTCCTTCTCACAAGAACGACTGTCTCAAGGGACGACGGGGGTTAAGGGGGCTTGCCCCCTTGTGGCTTCCCTGCGCCACTGTAGGGCGGGTCGAGGGCAGCGCCCTCATTTTTTTTTTGTAAAACTATGATTTTCACACAATCTGGCGCGTTAGCTCGCTGCCAATTTCTCATTTTCAACCCCTGAAAATCCTCAAAATTTCACTGAGAAACAGCTGAAATCGGCTGAGAAATCTCATAGAAAAACTCAAAATTTTCCCTGTACAAATCGGGTGTCGGCTGACTCTCTGATCGGCTGTCGGAACCATCATTTCGTCCGCTGAATCGGCTCCCAAACCGATCTCGCAGCCACAGAATCGGCTCCTCGAAAGCTCTAACCTTCCACAACGGCGGCTCTCCAGGAGTTTCAACCCTTCCGCAACTGCGGCTCCCCGGAAGCTCCAACCTTCCGACGTATCGGTTGACTTCACATCGGATGCTGAACCACTTTTCATCCGCAACGGCGGATGTCTACTTTGTCAACTCTTCCGATCGGCGAACTATCCTTGAGCCTTAACCCTTTTGACGTGTCGGCGATCGGGGGAATCTCCCATCGGAAGACTTAACCATTTGGGCTTCTGCAACGGCGGAGGGAAACTTCATCAGTTCGCCCGCAACGGCGAATGCCCACTTCGCTAGCCCTTCCGATTTTCACTTACGTCGGACGTCGGCGGACTCTCGGAACATCGGACGTCGGCTGACTCTCGGAACATCGGACGTCGGACAACTCTCCCTTCCGATTTCTCCAACACTTAGACAAATTTTTCAAATTTCCAAAATTTCTTCTTCGTCGGCAATCGGACGACTCTCGCATCGGATGCAATATTGCTTCGCCGTCCGCAATGGCGGATGGAAGACTTTACTAATCCTTCCGCAACAACAGAAGTTCACTTCACGAACCCTACCGCAACAGCGGACAGGAGATCAATCCCGCTTCCGATTTCCCACACTTAGACAAATTTTAACCTTCCTGTGGCATCGGCGATCGGACGGCTTTCGCAACATCAGACGTCAAGCCACTTTCCTTTCTGATTTGTCCAATACTTAGACCATTTTCATGGCTTTTTCCCCTTTAACGTGTCGGCGATCGGAGGTCTTTACGATCGGCTGCGGGATCGCTTTGCCGCCCGAAACGGTGAAAGTTCCACTTCGAGAACCCTTCCGCAATGGTGGACGAGGGACTTCACCCACCCTTCCGCAACAGCGGAAGTCCACTTCTCCAATCCTTCCGCAACGGTGGAATTCCACTTCCTCCAGTGGTCCGACCGTTCAACACTTAAACAAAATTTTAGATTTTTACAGTCTTCCACTGGTTCAGCTGGGCAGAAGAAGATGCACCTCTGTCAGTTGGTTCTTCTTGGCCCATAGAGGCCCACTGCTGCAACTCAGAGCTCTGATACCACTCTGTCACGTCCCCATCCCTCAACCGATGAAGAGGACGCGACGAACATCAAACACAACCGGGCAAATGGCCCCATGAACATAATCAAAGAAATCAATGCTGGACATAAAATTTACAAGCATACACAGATGCAAAACTCTTCAATCATACAGCGGAAGCAACACAAATACATTCCAGCATTTAACATGTTCATCATAATTCCGCATACAATAGATATACATTGCAGAGATGAATTAGTCAGCAGCACTTATCTGTGGATGAAGAATTAACTTGCAACCAGCTATGTCGCTGCAACGTTCCACCCAACCATAGGCCAGCGTGCTCATTAGTCTCTCAGCAACGCGGCCACCCCCGAGCTGGGCATGATTCCTCCAGAATAAGGGTCAATTGCAGGATTATACATAGCCAAGGGGCACAAACAGCAATCCAACACAGCTGGGTTTCACAGGCTTTCAATAGACAAGCCAAGCCAGCATAGTCCAAGGCTCAACCACTGCATACCAGCGGCAAAACAACTTCATTCACTGCTCTGTGATGAAGGCATAAACAACAGGGTGGCAACCCCAAACCAAAATGAGGCACAGCTCAGCCCGCTAAGCAACTCAGAGCTGGTTTTGGCCCTAAGGTGGCCAAAACAACCCAGCTGCAACCCAAACAAGGTACTTTAGCCGCCCAAACACACAATGAACAATAACACAAATCACAGACCACAACGGATAATCAACAACACTCCCATCATAGCCATGGGAACTCAACACAGACCACAATGGATAATCAACAGCTCACCCCAAATACCCAGTGGCCCAAAACGCAGTTGGACACCACAGCCAACAAAAACGCATTAGCATACACCTTACCAGTGACGTGGGGAGCAACAATCCATTTTGCACAACCAAAGCTGCTGGGAAAACGTATGTGGACCATAATGCAGACAAATTCACAGTTTCCTGACCTGTGCGTGAGGAACAATAATGCGGAACCCCACCTTCAGCCTGTGAGGAAAGGATTCAGCCACTCCATTCACCAATTCGCGGAGGAAAACGACGTGGGTAAAACCCAGGAAATTCCTGTGCGCAAAAATGAGAAATGGGAGGGAAATTCTCTGCGTGAGAATGCACAGCAGTCAGGAGGACGCGAATTGCAAGTGCCTGAGCGTTTAGCAACTCGTGAAGAGGAAGAAAATGCCTGCGTGAGACCAAAATCGCCCAGAGCCTGTGCGTGAGGATCCAACAGACCAAAATCGTGGTGAGAGTGAACTGACCAGGGAAGGGTGCGTGAGGGAGAAGAATGGGCAGACATGGGTGGAGTGAGAAAGTGGTTAAGGCTGACAGCCTGCCACAACCACCACCACTTCAGCAATAACTCCCCCAACCACCAGTTGAAGCATTAAAGAGGTTAACAAGGGAAGATGGAAAATCAACGAGGTGACAAAACATGGGTTTTTCCCCCATAACCAAGGTTTGACATCCCCCACCCCTTATCCTTTGGAACCATGCCCTTTTCATTCAACGTTGCACTGCCGTAGCTGGTTGTGGTTTATTTTAATTGATGTGCATGTTTACATGATGCCATATTAAAATGTGTTGGATAGCACAACATACCATCGGCAATTATCCCCATTGCCGAAACATACACAGCCAAATCGATGGTGGGGCTTTTGCCTTGAGCTCCTCACCACGATTGATTACAATATATACATCATGCAAACGGGGTCAAAACCGGGGACATTACAACAACTGAGGCTTTCCTTTCCTGGATTTTGTGGCCTTACATCCCCCTTTGTTGGTTTCCCCTTCACTTATTTTTCATTCATGTTTGTTGATTGAATCCGACACTTCCCAAGACTACTAGTCTAGGATTGAAAGATGCTTTCCCATTCCACACTTTCAAATGGATTCCCATGCTTTGTTTCCCATGATTTGCAATAGAGAATGAGTTAAGGGTTCGAAGCCCTATGACACCATATGTAGGAAATTGTTGGGTGTTAAAATACCTAGATTAATACCAAAATGTTTGGATGTGTTCTACTTTCTTAAATACACCTAATATTTAATTATCGACCGGGGTTGGTAGGTTTAGATTTGCTACAAAATATATGCGAAGGTAGAGGGGTTCCTAGGGCGTTGTAGAAATACTTTAATAAACAAAAGATTGAAAAATCTATCAAAATGAAAAACTGACTCAAAGTCCTAAAAAAATAATTATTAATGTAATTAAACTAAAACAAAACATCATACTAGGATAATATGAGACTATGTTATTTCAACTAACAAATGAGAATATAACCACTACTTTTTATAATGAAACCTATTAAATAACTTCAAGAGATAACTATTCACAGAAAGTACATATTTGGAAATACAATCACAACAACTAGATAATTTATAAACAAATAATTTCTAACTGAAAAATATATTATCAACAACTACTTGAAAAGTTGGGGTTCAAGGAAGACTTGACTAATAAGTGAATGGAAAACTGAGTGAGAAAAGCAAACAAAAACTTAATAAAAAAAGCAAGTAGAAAACTTAATAAAGATAATTTTAAATTCTTTTTTACAAGTCTCTTCAAATAGGTCTTATCACTATGATAAATTTACAAGGTACTAGTATATTAGCAATCAAAACACCTAACCCTAAAAATCCATATACAAAGGAATAAATCAAATCAAACCATTAACATAATTTCAAAATATTACAGTAGTATTAAAGAAGAAAAATTAGAAACCAAAAGAAACAAAATCACAACGCATAACTCAAAGCATGGGTTTGAAAGAGGAAAACTAAGAATAACACTTCATAAATACTTTAAACAATCTAATATACAGTTCAAATAAAACATAACCATTATCTAATGACTACAATCAGAGCATAATAAAAAATCCAAAGAAACAGAACTGAAAATAGGTTTAAAACGAAACTAGGAATGCTAAAGGTTGGATGGAAGGATGGACAACAATCTGGAAGGAAGGTCCGAATGACAGTCCAAACACACAGTCCGAATGAAAGGATGTAAACATAAAATAATAAAAATAGACCTAAATGATTTAATTATCACCTCATTTTGTGCATATGAAAACAAAATGCATAAAAGACAGAATTAAATCTAATTAATAATTTAAAATAATTAAAATACTTCTAATACTAATCTATGCTTTGGAAAGATTATTTCTATTATAAAATAAAACAAACTGAAATATAACTGAACTAATTTATAGTTTAAACAAAAAGTAGTAAAACTAATCTCTAACTATGAATCAAAACTAACACTAACTAAATTTTATCTATCTATGAATATAACATTAAGCATTTAACTAAAAGGAAAATTGAAAAATACTACACGTGACTAGTCACTTTAATTCTATAAACAAAGACTACATTAACAGCATAATGAAAACTACATTAACTACAATAAACATAGTTTACAAAGAACGGGGAAACAAATATAAACAAATTAGAAATAAAACTACTTATCTGCAATGAAGAGATAACAAAAAATCATACAGAAATAGAAACCATGAATTGTCGAGGACCCCTCTCAGCAATCATAGGTAATTCCTTGCAAATACTTTCACACACAGTCATAAATAGCAAGGCATAGAGCTTCTATTAAAACAAAGGAACAAAGTGACAATATTCTTCTCTCAAAACAGACTAACTACCTATTTAATGGATTGATCAATCCCCTATCTCTCTGCATGGAGGTGTTTATATACACACTGTTTCAAGAGATTGAGCAAGTCGACCCTTTAGTGGTCAACAGCTCTTCTAAATTTAGTCAATCATAAAAGGCAATAAAAAATCGCAGGCCAACGCATAGGCATATCCCTTCTTTAGCGTAAGTCTGGTATTCTACAACCTAAACATGGCATGCACACTTTTCTTCAGCATGAGCAGGGCGTCATGGTGTTGTAACTACTCCTCCTTTAGCATGATTGGTGGAGTGGTCTTGGTCACAGGTGATCTACACAATGGGTCTTCCATAACACAGGTCCTTCATCAGCGTGTATGATGTGGCATGCAACCCCTTCCTTAGCGCAACTGAAGGTGTGGTGTCAAATGGACGAGAGCACACAGTGGGCTTCCGTAACACAGGTCGTTCCATTCTCCAAAGTGCGTAGACTGGTAGCAATTCGTCATTTAAGCAGAGGAGGCCACAACCGATCCTTCTAAACTGGAGACGTTCCATCCTCTGAACGCGTGGATGACAAGTAGCGTGATGGCGATCTTAGGCTGAGAGGCTCTTCAATCATCAAACATGTGGGTAGCAGGCCGTTTGTAGAACTGTTTCAACATTAAATGCCTGAAATCAGTTATGGACACCGCGTAGCCTGATTAGCGAGCTGGGTGGCGATTGCGTAGATCGGGCTGAATGGAAAGATGAATGCCTTTTATTTATAAATTCATCCAATCATACTACATAACCTACAAACAAATATACATATTAATTAATATATCAAATATGATTTAAATAATATAGATTTGAGTTAATAAAATCATAAAAATGATATTAATAACTAAAGTTGAATAAACATTAGATTTGTTCTTACCTTGTGCTGAATAACGATCTGTATGACATAAAATACACAAAAGATAATAAAATATGCATTTAAATGTGTTATTTCAACACCAAAAATGATAACAAAATGATGCTCAACAGGGATATTCAGTATTAAAAAGGAAGAAGCTTCTCGTAGCTCCCAAAACTCAAACCTCTAGAAAATGCATCATTTCTAGCATTTTCTGTCAGGTTTTGTTCAAAAATAAAAGCCATGGAAACAACGTGGAACTATGTATGGAAATGATCTACATAAGAGATGCAACAATCCTTAAAACCCCGTAAAACCATCCCGCATATCTGGAAATCATGTCCATTTTTGTAACCCAATATGTAAAATAAATTTATGAAAATAAACATACGTTGAAATTAACAAATATATTTTTAGTGATTGTAAAAATTTTGATAATTTGGAGGGTATTAAGTTCTTTTTCTCAAAAATGAGTTTCTTATTTTTAATATATATGTGTGTGTGTGTGTGTGTGTGTGTGTGTGTGTGTGTGTGTGTGTGTATAAAAGAAACAAATTACATTGATTTTAATTTTTTATTATGTATTTTTTAAATTATATTTTTATCGAATTGGATATAACATTTAAATGAAGATTTAAGAATTAAACATAGAAAATTCATAAAATGACAAAGGTATAAATAATGGTTAAACATTGTAGCAATTTGTTTTTGTTTATTTAAATTTAGTACATACAAAATCAAAATACTTGAAATAGGTACATCTATAAAGAGGTATTCAATAAATTGTTTTGACTTTTTTAACATAGTCGTGAGGAGAAGACTAGCATATGGGTAAAACTGACGAATTAGGGGATGACAAAAACTTGGTGAATTTCACTAATAAGACATAAAAGAATATTGCTTGTCGAAACTTCAACGACTACTGAAAGGGTCAAATAGTGAGTGTTTTGTAAAATGAGATATGAGCATGTCTAGGTTGAAGAGATGAACACAATGGTCAAAAAAAAAGACATCACGATGCACAGAGAAGGAAACAACAAATTTTGAAACTCGCCTTGGCCTTGCTAAATATTTTGAAAGAAGAAAATGTTGTAGAATTACATGGGGTCTCATGATTCCATATACATGAGTGTTACAATTTACTATATTTTAACACTGCATATGGATTCAAAGAACCCTTTCTAAGGGGTCTCTGAATCCATCTGTAGTGAGGGGGTCTCTAAATCCATTATAGTGTTAAAATTTAATAAATCGCAACAATTCATTGCCAAAACTGCAATGTTTCATTGTTGAGTGACACAATTAATGTCATCTAGATCTCTAAATCCATATATCTACATTGTTACAATTTACTAATTTTTAACACTGCAGATGGATTCAAAGACCCCCTAGTCAAAATTGTAATTTTCCATTGTTGGGGTGACACAACTAAAAATGATTAAAATTAACTAATCATATTTGTATTCTTGTGAATAAAATAGTTGTTTGTGTTAGTGAATTTTATTTTAGTCACTTGCTATATAGTCATTTATTTTATCATGTGACTAAATTAGTCATTATCTTAGTCACTTTTAGTTTTATCACTTAAAATTGTTCAATTTTAGTCATTTATCCCTTCAAAAAACTGTGGTGACTAACTTTTTTAGTCTCTTAGTCACTTATCTCTCATTTTGTACTAGTGCACCGAATCCCATGGAATGATTTTTCCAACCATCTTGTAAAAGGAAAGGGCCACGCTTCTAGCATCGGCTTATAAATGCATCAATGTGACATTAAGCTTGAATAAGAAACACAAGGTTAAGTATTTTCCCATACCTCTGTAGAGGAGAAAGCATTAGATCTCCCACCCAAAAAAGAAATACAAACCAAATTTTCCACAGTTCCATTGTGGGCAATGGAATCGCTAACAACATACATTACTCACCAAACAAACATTTTGAAAAAGAAACGAATTGAAACATTTATAAATTAATAGTGATATTTCTACGCTTCAACCAAACCTCATTAATATTTCATAAAACACACATAGTAAGCATAGAAGCAAAACATTTTACCCCAACAGCGCTAGCTATAGAAATATACAAGATACATTCAAAACATCAAAACACAAAGATTAAAACCCATGATTTACATCCTCATTTATCCATCTAAACAACATTAAAACAATTACAGATCACTTGGAAGAGAGAGCCTATACAGAATGACATTTTCCCATAAATAGAGTTTTAGATAGTTTTTTCCACCCACGATCACATTAAAAATTACAATTTCATCAATTCCCTGAAGAGGCTCATAAAAACCTAAACCCCCACAAAATGTTTTAGCACCATTTCCATAAACACTAAATCCTACTGAATTCCTAGAGCATCATTCTATTTTGAAAAGGCCATGAAAACCACAAACAACGTTTCCCCAAATTCCCTTCGAAAATGTAGATTGTACAACCAGAGGTGAATAGCACATAAACTTGGGGATTACAAAGTTTCTCTTGCAGGATTTACCCTCCCCCAGTCGCACGCCTTTTCAACCACAATGACAACCTTCCACAAAACCATTAAGTGATTAGAATTTGTTGCATTTAATAAAAACAACAACCACTAGAGTATATGCTATAGGGAAGGGCTCCTACCTGAGCAACAATGGCATATATGCAAACCTGTTGTCCACGCTCTGCTAACGAAAACCCCAACCAAGGAGCTCACTCCACTCATCTCTATGCACATGCAAATAGGGTTTCAAAACCTTGGTGAATTTTTTTATAATTGTGCCAACATGGAGGGTGCTGCGATGCCTTCACATGGCACACATTAATGTTGCAACCACCTCCCACTAAGGTTTTTATTTTTACCCATTCCCTATAGTTGCTAGCCCCTTTGCTTATTTTTATTATGTTTTACACCATGCATTTAAACCCTTAGTTCTTAGGTTTATAACCGTTGTTTGTTAGATCTTGTCACCCCTTTAAAACACATACTCAACATATGCTCAATTACCTGGCACCTACAAACAACGGGTTCCTCATGAATTAGTTCATAACAAACTAAGTAATCCCAAGTCATAGGAGTCCTTCATACCTTTTCGTTGAGTTGTTAGGTAAATCCAACCACTCTTTCCCTTTAGAAGAAGAGGTAAGTTAGTCATGTCATTTTAGTAAACAAGCCCAAGTTACGTATTAAAACATCCATTATAAACAAGTAGGAAGTAAGTAAACTCTAAATCATACCAGAAACATCATTACATAAATAAACAACATAAACATACAAGAAACATCAATATCCAAACAAACGAAAAAACATATCACCATAAGAAAATAGATCACCATGTACTAAGCTACGAAAGAAATACAAACCAAAACAAATAAAAGTATCTCTTTTAATAAGTTTATTCAAATGTTGAGGTTACTTTTAGATGAACCTTAAATCCTGTTAGTTTTATTGACCTTACAATTTTTTATTTTTATTTTTACGGATTTAAGGGACATTAGAGAGAACGGCCCATTTAATCGGTGTTAATAATTTCATTCGGCATTAGGTAGGTAGAAAAATATTGAATGACTAAACCTTAAGTTCCCTAGAAGTTGGGAATTTCTGGAAAAATTGTTCCCATGCAAAGAAAGATTGCTATGTTTTGTAATTAAAGATCCAAATTGGTTTTTACTAGGAAACGTAATTATAAAACTAAATATCCATGGAGAATGGATGCATAGTTAAATATTATGAGTAAAAATTACAAGATAAAGAGAGTAAGGCCTAGAATTAACAAAGTTAAAGAATATTTTTTCTCAGAACCTTTTGAAAGAGATCATGAGTCATTTGGTGTGAGGCCTCACTTCACCCAAGCCCCTAGTAACAGGAACATATGTACATATTTAATTAAATATTTATGAAATAAAGGGGATAGGATTCCCTTATTCCTTATCCTAGTGTACTCATGCCTGCTCAAAGGTGTCCCTTTGGCAAATGGAATGAACACCGGATAGGGTCAGACAGTTGGGAGGAAAGTCGAAGACGATCTTTCAGTCGCCCAAGTAAATATTTTTGGATAAATTTCCTTCAACCGCAAGGGTCTACCTTTTTAAGATAAGTTCTTAACGATTGTTATGATTAATTAAGAATTTTTTAGGGTAAAATTAATTAAATAATAGAGAATTGTGATTTTTGTTTCAATATATTATACTTGTTATAAATTTGAATTGTTATGTTTAAGAAAATTCATTAAATGTAGTTAGTATCATGAGACTAATGGTTAGATCATCGTATATGACTAATTCCCTATGTTGTTGTGTTTATACATGTATTTAATATACAAGTTTATTTTATAATCTGTTTCATATTATATTCAAATAAAACAGACATTCGAGGGATTCAACTTGATAATAAGTAGTTATGTGAAAGTTATTTTGGTAAACTAGTCGCTAATTTCAAATGTATAAATTGGTAGAAAACATTTACCATTAGTATATAGTTGTATAATATCTTGATAGAAATGCTTGTAGAATCGGTGATAAACTTACGACTCCATAAAGTTAGTAAGTAGAACATTTGGTTGGAAATACTTTTTAAATGGGTTAATTCCTTGTTTATAAATCATGAATCATTTTTCCCAGATACTATACATCTACTCTAATAATGGGTAAGTGAGAATGCTATATAAGACTTGTTATTAATTAATATGATAAAGATAATTAGTTCAATATAAAATATAGGAAGTTCATATGATCGAATAATTATGTCATTGTTGTTACTTTAAATGTATATAAATATTGAGAATGGTTTATTTTATTACCATCTGTATTACATGTAAGGGTGAGTGCACAAAGTTGAGGGACCTTTTAAATGAAATGGTAGAGTTAAGTCAATCACCCTTTATCGATAAAATAGAAATCATCCCAAGCAATCCCGACCCTGCCAAGCCTAGTTCCAAGGATACCAACATGCATGCCAATTAGGATAGTACACAAAAATGCACCCCTGTCTAGCAAGCAAAATCGTGTCGTCGTTTTACCTTACAAAAACGTGTTCCCATTTACTAAAACCTGTTTTATGGTTCAAACGAGTCGATCCCATCATTCTGGGCACAACGCTGCACTGATTAGAGCTTGGATGGACTAGAACGAGTTAGATCGAACAAGTTTTGGGTGATCAAAAGGAAACAAACTCCACCTTGGGATCAATCTCTTCATTGTGAGGTATTTTCTTCGAATCCTCTCATGCAATTTTCCCTATATTCATGATTTTCTTTGCCATAATTTGAATTTAAACAAAAATATTTTAATTTATATGCCCATAAAGGAATTTACATGGCCAATGGAAACCAAAACCCCGATATAATCATAAAAACCAAATAATTTTGACTATTTATCAAAATTCATACCCAAAATTCACATTCCCAATGGAAACCAAGACCACAATTAACTCATAAAAAGAAATCAATTTCACTATTTCGATATGCATATTCACAAGAATCCTTGTGAATCCATACCAAAATTTACATATATGCAAAGTTTGTCAAGAACATTGCAAGTTTTCATAAGTAATTTACATGCCCAATGTAAACCAAAACCCCAATTAACTCATAAAAATTAAATCAACTTCACTATTTTCATATGTATATTCGCAAGCATCCTTGTGAATCCAAACCAAAATTAAGAAATATGCAAAGTTTGTCAATTATATTGCAAGCTTAAAATACAAATTAAAAACTTTAATTAGAATTCGTAAAGTTCCCTAAAATACATAAACAAACATGGTAAATCCCTTGCCTCTATCCGAAATATTGAAGTCGGTCATCCAAGAACATCAATAAACACCTTATACTTTTGATGAGACTTCCTAATCCAAGTGTTAAAATAAGGTATAGAGGCTTTCCATTCTTAACAAATATTTCCTCTTGACCGAAGGGTACTTTTTGGCTAAGGTTCAGACAATGGAGTTCAAGAATATGCTCTATGAACATCAATATACATAGGGAGGTTAATGCATTTGATTACATGCCAATCACATACTATCATACATGATAGAATCCAGTGGAAACCTCAGAACCATAAAATCCACTATACACAATTATGGATTTATTCTCTCATGGGTATATAGAAAGAGTGCATACAACTAAAATAACATCAAGTGCAATTCATACATGGCCAAAATTACATATAAACAAAGAAATGCTAAATGGACTTTACAGTCCAAAAAACATCGCACTACAAAAAATAATTATATATCTAACAAAATCCTTTTCTATATTGGGATTTTATTCATCAATAACACATTATGCCGCCTCTTCTAGGCCCTAGCCCTTGCCTCTACCCGCAATCTGGGAGTTGGTCCTGCAAGGGAATTAATCAACACCTCACAATTTCGATGAAACTTCATAATCCAAGCCTTAAAATAAGCTAGAGGAGCTTCCGAATCAATATATGCACATAGGAAATTGTATGTGCACATGCATATATAAATTGGAATTAATACATGAATTTAGGACATAAATTTAAAATGAAAAAATGTTAAATGTATATTCTTTACTGTAAAATTCAAGATCAATTTTAAAATTTAAATGATAGATTTAGTTTATGTTGTTATTTGTCATACATCAGTTTTACACTTTTCATTGCTTAGATATGTCATTATATCATGTGTTTATTTTTCTAATTATATTTTATTTGTATTTATGATTGTAGTGGCTACTATGGACCACAATGTTGAGATATTGAGGGTTATTGGGCATCTTAGAGAGATTGGTTCTTCCTAGATGGGTGGAGATGAGCTCCGTCGCTCCTTTTCAGCCTCATTGCTGACAATAGTTGATACAATCACTAGATTGAACGAAGTTTTGTATAGCATCGCATCATATAGAGAAACAAAAATACGAGAATATGCCGATGGTTTGCGCTACAATGAGATAAAGAAGCTAAAAATAACCAAAGAGAACATATATACATTGTTTAGAGTGCCTGCGAAAGATGACATTCGATAGAGAACCAGGACACATATTTCGATTGAGTGGTGCATCTATCCACCCATTAGAGACCATTGGATGGACAGATGGTACATGGTGTTCAACATTCCCCCACACAACAATAGGGAAGTACCATTGTACTTCCTCCGAAAGTTGTATGCAGAGTTTGTGATGGGGAAACATGTCAACTATTTTGACATGTTGGGGTTCTAGGGCGTTGGTATGGAGATGCCCCAAAACCGACTGAATGCTAGACATAGAGATGGAAATCGATAGATACCTCCACCCTTTTCCCAGCTACCAAGGCCAGACATCCCTCCTGCACATGATATGGTTACCCAAACACAAGAGGCATTTCTTACTCTAGCTGATGTGGTTTCTTGACACACCACAACTATTGACTAGGCAAGTCCCTCTTCCTCTGGTGCGGCATAACCACCAGCTTCCAGTGGTAGAGGACCATCTATTGGTGGGGATAGATAGACATCCCATGTTCCCCAAGGTGATCTACAAGTGTGCACAATGTGTGGTCAATCATTTTATGGTCATGGACCAACACATGGTACCTCTATGATGACTGGTGGTCAGGTAAGGACATTGTTAAAACTCTATTGTTGTTTAATTTTTAATTTTTTAATATTTTACACATATTAAAATATTCATAATATAGCAATTTTTACTCTTGCAGGAGATTGATGCCTCTTGAAGAGGTGGTAGTGCACCCGGTGTGGTTGTATCCAAGGCCCAAACAACCAACATCAAGGTGATATTTCAACATGTGTCATTTTGTTAATACATTTCATTTTGTTAATTCATGTGTTAGGTTACCACAACATTGCAGCTAAAGAACAAACTCTTTGCTATAACGCCACAAGGGACAAAGAAAAGGTAATCCTAAGGTTTGGACAAGGATCTATCCTTAAACCATTTTTATCCTTTTATTATAAATAAAATTCCTAACCCAAGGCACCTTATAACTACTCAACATTTGGTGTAGGTTAAGATATATCTAAAACAAGAATTGATGTACCAAGGTTATAAAAATGAACAACGATAATGCTTTATTGGTCAGGTTGAAACTATATACAATGGATTTTAATATACTATGCAAACCCATTAGTGGAAAATTAAATGAGGTTTCTGACCTTTGCACTAACACACTCATTGACTTAAATGTGATGGGGAAAGGTAGGGTACCAGTCATAAAATGGCTCCCTCTTGGACGATGTGATTTATATACGATCTCCAGTTGTCAGAACCAAGGGTGGTGTAAAACAGTAGAGTTTTTAATGTGTGTTGAACACTGCGCTGGTCTTTTTGATAGGGTTTCGAATGAGGTGAATAGTTCCCTCATTTTCTCAAATGGCATTTGGTTGCTTGACCTTGCTACTCCACTGTCTACAACCAGAGATAGAGGAGCCACCAAACTTGACCCTCGTCACCTTATGCACCAGTCTATGCTCTATTCGTTCATCAGTGGACTTCTCAATTCTCGTTTTTGTGGTGACTAGAGATTTCTGAAAGCCAATAAGGTAAATCATTAATTGAAATCATCTTCTTTGTTTTCTTTCTCTGCTCAAGGATACAAACTGTGGTTTAAATTCTATCCTGGGTATTGTGTGTGCAATGTGATCCTACACGATGAGGGTGTGGTTTGGAATCCCGCCGAGAAGACCCTTTTATCCAGTAAGACGCATGTCTTTCTTTGCGTGGCTCTGTGGAACCAAGCTGGGTTTTGTGGTGTGTTTTATTTCCATGGTGTTGGGGTTTCCAACTCAGTGTTGGTTTGTAGGTGTGGAATTGATATAATGCTTTGGTATAATATGTATATTTATTGTAAGGGTATTTTTATCAACCGTGGAGTCTTTTAAACGATTATGCCACTCTGTATAGTTTTGTTGGTTCTAAAACTTGTAAGAACCCGTGAGGGTTTCGATACTGCAACTCTGTTTATTTAATCAACTAAGCGACTGTGTATATTTTCAGAATGTAAATAGATCATTACCTATGCAGTCTTGCGACTATTCCACTTTCCTTTGAGAGCCATGGGGTTTAAAAGTACTTCTATTTCGATTCTGGAAATTTTATTTACATAGTACAAACCGTCAGCTGGTTTATTTTATTTACAGTGCTCAAAATCGTGGGTGTGAGCCTTTACTCAGTCAATTTATTTTTTGAGCTTAAAAATCCACTCTAATCACAGTTTTGTTATTATTTTGATCAAGTAATGGATGCAACACTGTAATGACCTGTCAGGGCTAACTGTAAGCAATACCAATGTTGTAATATGGTTTGTTTGTTTCAAAAATGCGATTGTTTACAATTTTTCTTGATCTAAACTTATTTCATTGTTTCTTTTACAGCTTATATTTGGTATAACACTAGAAGGTAGTGAGTCCATATTGTCGTTTTGGTTAGAGCAGTAGGGCCTCTGTCAAAATACTTTGTCTGTTAATCAATTTTGCGTGGGTTAGGAAAATTTGTAATGTGGCCATGATATTTCTTAACTTAAATAATGTAGTGCCCACCATTTACAGTAATTATTTTTATTTAACTTGGATAGCGAGATGTGCTTGTAGTTATGGTTTTAAATATTGATTTAGTCATTATGCAGTCGTTTTCATTCATTTGATAAATAGCTAGATTATGGGAATATCCTTATGAGAAAAGGATTTGGTCGTGAGGCTTCTCTTGATGCTATTTCAGTTTTTAAAAAAATTAAAATGCCTTAAGGCGAGTTGACTGTGTAGATGTAAACGAATTTAGTTATAAAAAGATCCTAAGGTTTTGATGTTTTAATTCCACTTTGGAAACCACCATGAAGCATTTATACTGAACGCATGTTGTTGGGGAGAGGGTCGTAAGGCCTCTGTTAATATTGATTACTATTTTAAAATACTTTTTATAAATGTTTGGTGAGATCCTAAGAGGGATTTTACTTTTTATGTTTATCTTTTGTTAATGTATTAATAATGAGACCATAGGTAAACTTCCATTACTGTTGAAAAGAATTAAACTCGGTTTACCTAATAATACTGTTGTGAAAATAATTAAGCCCTAAGGTTGTTTGTAACTTTCTTCTGCAAACGAATTACTTCATAAACAACACCAGTGCTATGGTCTGTTGATAATATCAAATTGGTGTTATTAAACAACTTAATAGCTGAGGGACTCGGCTTAAGATGCCCTTACACGAAACTATTGGGAAAAACTAATTTAGATATTACTGTTCATTATAAACCCTAGTTATTCTAAATTAATTCTAGAGTTTTTTTTTTAGGAGATAAGACTCGACCCTAGAAGATTATTGTAAAGGCACACATGTTGAGGAGGAAACTTGGATCTGAACATTAGAATTATTATAAGTTTCCAGGTTATGATTAAATATCTATAAATCTTGTTTAGGGTTTAAACCTAATTAGTATACCATGTTGTAACATAGTTATGTCCTTAAATAGATTACTATATATTTAGACTTAGATTCTCATAGATAAACATCTATGATATAGTAGGTCTCTCTGTTTTTGTTTACCATATAACTATTACAAGTTCTTACTGCTATACAAAAAATACTTGATTCTAAACTTAGTCTACAAAATTATATCCCTATTACTACCATTTTAGTAGTTGGCAATACCTGTAGAAGCAATCTAAAACTGATACAGAAAGAACATTGTTTAGATTATGAAATACTTTTACAGAGAATACTAAACTAGTAGATCTATCCATTAAATTTAAAACTAATAAATATAGTGTTCCTAACAACATTCACATAAAGAAAGATCATAATATATTCAATCATCCTAATTACAGTTCGTGAGCATATATTCCAAATGAAAGTACAGATTCAAAAATTAAATAGCAATTGAACCTGGATAGAATGCAAAAAGGGGACAAACACCCAAAGGAGAATGTTTCACCCAACATTCTCCTAAAACAGCCAAAGATTAATTGCTTAGGACCCCCGAGCCTATTCATTGAACCACTTGGATGAAAATCTATGAATGTAGTGCACACAACAAACTTGTTGCAACCTAACAATCAGTAGCAGACTTATCTCAACAAATCACTTTAGCTATCCCCTAATCAAATTCCTTGTGTGTCTGACTTTTTGATTTGCAGCAGTCACAAGGTTCATTCCCTCAAAAAATCAGAATGAGTGGTGAGCCTCCTACTAAATTTGATGGTTTATATAAGATTGCCTAGGTCTTTGGGTCAATTTTGGAATTAAATGAGCCACCAGCTCAGTTCCCCCTCTCACGGAACATGACCACTTTTTTAGGGATTATGCTCCTGCAACAGCTAGAAAGTGAAATGCTCTAGTGTTGTCACTTATCAACTAGCATTCTACAGTTGCTCCTTCCTCCTAGTGGGTCAGTGAACACTCATTTAACAGTCTCCCCTAGATAGGTGTCTCCTTTTATTAATTATAAAAATATATAATTCTTCAATTACAGTCATCCTTGACCCACTTGGTCATAAACTTTACAATAAATTTAACATAATGTTTTACTAAGATAAATAATAAATATTTATTTTTCAGTTATGGGTATGTTACATAAGTGGTGCCAATACCACCACCTTAACACCACAAAATGTAAATGGTGCTAATAACACCACAAAAATGTAATGGTGCCAATACCACCACCTTTACACCACAAAATATAAGTAGTGCTAAAAGATGGATTTTCTTGTTGTGTGTTAATGACTTCAACTATCTCGTGATCTATCTTTAATCCCTCTCACAAATCTATATGGACCATGGGATTTTCTTCTTCCATCCCAAAGAATGATCTTTTGGGATCGAAAAATATCCTCTTGAAATATGTAATTTTAACTTGTGTGAAGTTATTGGTTTTATCTTTAAAAGACAGCATAAATAAATCTAATATTAAAAAAAGGAGTTAACACATATGCATTATGTAATAAATTTTCTTCTTACCATTTAGAAGTGGTAGAACCGTTTATGCTATGAGATGTAAATCTTCAATACTTCTAGTTATGTAATAGACTTGAAGAGGGCAAAAATATTATTGTGTCATTGTGACATAATTAATATAAAGATAGAGAGTGAAACCATAAAATGTTTGGTGAATTCTATGAAATTTAGACATGAATGCACATTTAAACTTTTCCAATAATCTTGTTTCTATTAAAAATTATGTCAAATTTGAAAATTATATGGAGATAAATCTTTATCTATACCAAATTTCAAAATTATAACCAACTAAACCTTTATTTATCGGTTTGTCATTTGAAGCACACCCATTTATACATATATATATATATATATATATATATATATATATATATATATGGGTGAACTCCATTATCAAGAACTCCATTGTCAATTTGATTTGTTAAGTTTTGGTTGTGTTATTTCAATTTCAATTTTTTAATTTTAATTTGTATGTTTATATTTTCTTAATGTATTAATAATGAGACCGTAGGTAAACTTCCATTACTATTGAAAAGAATTAAACTATGTTTACCTAATAATATTGTTTCAAAAATAATTAATCCCTAAGGTTGTCTGTAACTTTCTTCTGCAAGCAAATTACTTCAGAAACAACACCAATCCAACTTGAATCCTGTATCCAGTGGTACAGTCTGTCGATAATCTTGAATTGGTGTTATTAAACAACTTAATAGCTGAGGGACTCGGTTTAAGATGCCCTTACAAAGAACTAGTGGGAAAAACTAATTTAGTTATTACTGTTCATTTTAAACCCTAGTTATTCTAAATTAATTCTAGAGTTTTTTTTAAGGAGATAAGACTCGACCCTAGAAGATTATTGTAAAGGCACACATGTTGAGGAAGAAATTTGGATCTGAACATTAGATTATTGTAAAGGCACACATGTTGAGGAGGAAACTTGGGTATGAACATTAGATTATTGTAAAGGCACACATGTTAAGCTTAAATCTGTATAAATCTTATTTAGGGTTTAACACTAATTAGTATACCATGTTGTAACATAGTTTTGTCCTTAAATAGATTACTATATATTTATACTTAGATTCTCATAGATAAACATCTATGATATAGTAGGTCTCTGTGTTTTTGTTTACCATATAACTATTACAAGTTCTTACTGCACTACAAAAATTACTTGCTTCTAAAATTACTCTATAGAAATATATCTCTATTACTACCATTTTAATAGTTTGTAATGCCTGTAGAAACAATCTAAAAATGATACAAAAAGAACACTATTTAGATTATGAAATACTTTTACAGAGAATACTAAACTAGTAGATCTATCCATTAAATTTAAAACTAATAAATGTAGTGTTCCTAGCAGCATTCATATAAAGAGATTATAATATATTCCATCATCCTAATTACAGTTCCTAAGCATATTCCAAATGAAAGTACATATTCATAAATTAAATAACAATTGAATCTGGATAGAATGCAGAAAGGGGACAAACACCCAAAGGAGACTGTTCCACCCAAAATTCTTTTGAAGTAGCCAAAGATTACTTGCTTAGGACCCCCAAGCCTGTTCACTCAACCACTAGGATGAAAATCTCTGAATGTATCCCACACAGCAAACTTGTTGCAACTTAACAATCAATAGCAAAATTATCTCAGCAAATTACTTTAGTTATCCCCTCATCAAATTCCTTGTGTACCTGACTTTTCAGTTTGCAGTAGTCACAAGGTTCATTCCCTCAAAAAATCAAAATGAGTGGTGATCCTCCTACTCAATTTGATGGTTTATATAAGATTGTCTAGGTCTTTGGGTTAGTTTTGGAATTAAATGAGCCACCAACTCAGTTCTCCCTCTGAGGGAACATGACCACTTTTTTAGGGATTATTCTCCTACAGTTCAGCTAGAAAGTGAAATGCTAGTGCTGCCACTTTTTAACCAACGTTCGATAGCTGCTCCTTCCTCCTATTGGATTAGTGAACTCTAACTTAACAGTCTCTCATGGATAGGTGTATCCTTTTATTAATTATAAAAATAAATAATTCTTCAATTAAAATCATCCTTGACCCACTTGGTCATAAACTTTACAATAAATTTAACATAATGTTTTTACTGAAATAAATAATAAATATTTATTTTTCAGTTTCTGGGTATGTTACATAAGTGTTGCTAATACCACCACCTTAACACCACAAAAATGTAATGGTGTCAATACCACCACCTTTACAACACAAAATATAAGTAACTTGCTAAAGATGAATTTTATTCTTGTGTGTTAATGACTTTAACTATCTGATAATTATTATACCAAAATCCTGTCACCATCATGTGATAAGACATTTGACATACCTTCTTGCCTTGAATCCCGGCTTCTGGAGTGGAAACTAAATGGTTTTTCATCAATCTGTCATACAAATTCCTAGCACCACGCATGCCCCTTTATCCAGGAGCGGTACCCCTGCTCGCACCGCCTTTCATCGGTTTTCCACAAGCGGTGCCACTGCCCATTGCCCTTGGTGCATAGGTGGTTATTACCATAACCACTCTGTCATAGAAGGAGAAGTACGGTACCCTGGGTAAAAAGGGAAAAAGAGAACTTTCTCAAGGCTTCTAGATGATAAGCCTCGTGTACTGCCTTATCCCTACTGTTGTGGGTTGGTTGAGCTCGAGATCCCTCATCCTAGGATCTCAGAGGCCACCTCACCCACTGAATTCTCAACCATCTCTATCCATTAAAGCCCTATAAATATGAGCTCATAGCCATGGTTGAGGAGAGAACATTGAAGGTATTGTTATGTTGTTGGATTGATTCTTAGACCAAGATTATTTGGAGAGAGCATAGAGAGCTAGAGTTGGAGCTTTTGGGGATGAAGAGCTGGTTTCATGGACATGCATGTCAACACTAAGGCTTGGTTGTAAACTTCTTCATATTTCTAATGCAAGTTGATTTTTGTCCCACATATGATGTTGTTGTTGTGATTTCACATATATATGTTGCTAGATTCCTTAGTCACTAGCATAGATTAGTAGATCATATTCTAGTTGCTTTGATTCATTTCGTGTTGAGATTTTTTGTAGGTACACAAGTGAGCTGTCAAAGCCTTGTATTCCAGATATCTACAGCGTCTAGGGAGAGTCTTCAACCTATGTCCTCTATTTGTTCTGGATCTGAACCATTCAGACCAGTGGAACACCTTGCTGTCCGCAGGAGGTGAAATATTCCAGCTAACAAATCTGGCGACTCCACTGGGGATTAAAGTATTCAGTTGCTCTAATCTTCCTCAGTCTGCAACTCTTGTCCGAATCTAGGCTCCATTTTCTTCAACTCTTTTCAGTCAGATCTACTTTCTGATTTGTATTATTTGGGTTTGAAATTTCCATATCTTTTCAAATGTGAGTCATTTCGGTCTTTCATGCTCTGTTACCACATTCAATTCAACAGTATTTACCTTGATCTAGCTTTTTTCTGACTAGATCCTTCGTTATCTCTTGTGTTTTGGATTTTTTTAGGGAACTGCACATGTTCTATTGGCAAGGAGCGGTGCCACCGCCTGAGTCTAGTTAGCCATAAGCAGTGCCACCACCTGAATCCAGTGAGCAAGAAGCGGTTCTGCCTCAAAACCGCCTGTCAGCAGCTTCATCTGCGCGGTGCCAGGTAGGCCCTGTTCCAGACTTTGTATTTTTATTTTTGTGTGTTTTTGGCTTACGTTTTTATGAAAATGAAGTGTACTTTTGAAAACAAAATGCTCCCTCATGGCTGGGAGGGGCCATGAATTGTGTATTCTGCAGTCGCTTTGATTGTTGTATTCTACATTCAAAGAGAGTTTAAGTTTATTACATTGGATTTTGCATTATTTTCTTTGCTTGAATCCTCTTGCTATTTTCTGTAGATATTATTCATTTGAATTGGAAATATACATTTCATTTTCATGTGTAGGCTTTGGTTTGTTTTGGACTTGGAATGCATGAGTGATCCATGTTGTTTTGAGTCTTTCTTTGCTTGGGGTGATTCTTGTTTCCTTTTGCATGCTGATTTTTTCAGTGCTTGGTAGGAAAGATTGGTTCTTCGTTTCCTTATCTGTTTCAAAGAGAAGTTTTAGTTTTCTCTTTTTTTACTTTATTCGCAAGTTTGTTGAATGATTTTCTTCTTTTTTTGTGCATGATTGTTTGAAATTCTAGATCTTACTTTCATTTAGAAGAAATATATGTTTTCAGCTTTGCATGCATTAGAGTTAGAGTTGTTTGGAAACGTTAGTGAAATCATATTTAGATTGAGTTTAGTATGCGTCTTTTTCAAGCATGAAAAGATAGGAAACATTTTTTATTTATGTTAGATGTTCTCTAGATCTCTTTTTTAATTTTTGCTTTAAAAGATTGATTGGGGTGCATTGATATTTCACTTTTCGTTTGAAAAGGTAGAATTGCATTTGCATTTGGGTGTTCATTTTTGGGAAGAAAAGTAAATCTCTCTCCCTCTCTTAGGTAGATTTCATTGAAGAGGAAAACTTGCATTATCATATAGATCAGTGTGCATCTTCTTTAATTTCAAGTTTTCAATCCATGGTTCCACCTAAATGCACAAGATAAAATTAACAATAGTACTAGGTTAAAACTTTTAGCAATTTGAGTGATAAGTTAGAGACGTGTTCGGGCGTCGTTAAACATAGGAGCTGTCATTATTTGTCAGCATTACATCTCGGGACTCACGCAATTCTTCCACGTACCGTCGTTATATCGAACGGCCTTTCACGTACCCTTGAGGTATATAGAAAGGTACTTCACGTACTCGATTGTATATTGAAAGGCCCCTTGTCTGCGATTATGCATTAGACAACACTACTAACAATTTGATCTCCCTTGTACCTTGTGTATATCGGGAGACCCTTTTAGGAATCCTTAAACCATCTGAGTTATCCTTTTGGCTTGTCCTGTGAGATTCCTCACTCTTATCCACTCCTTTCACATGTTTGCTTGTTGCTTTTAGTTTGAGTAGTACTTGCTTGTGCATGGTAGTTAGGGGGTTATTAGAGAGTTTAGAGATGGCATCAACATCTGGGACTACCACTCAAGAGGTCCTTTTCCAAGGTGTACCTTTTGTATTCCCTCCAAGTGAAGGTATTGGTCCTCCCTTTATTTCCACTCTAAATCTTCCTAGATTAACTATAGGATTACCGGTCTGGCTATCTAATCCGGTAATTTTTGTTACACCTAATGTCTCAAATGTCACCTCTCCTCCAGGAGAGGATCGACCTCAACCTAATCCCCTTCCTTCTTCATTGGTTGTGGCTCCATCTCTTTCTTCTTCTTCGCTTGAACAAAGCTCTATGGTTAGTAGTCATGTGGATAAGAAAAAGAGGAAAGGGAAGGGTAAAAAGAAGAAGGATAAGAAAGAGAAAAAGCAGCAACCATCTTCTCTTGATGGTGCTCATTCCAAGAGAACACTCGAAAAACCCAAGTTCCCTTGTAAGATTTGCAAGGGGGACCACCTTCTTAAGGAGTGTTCCGGTCTCTCCCGTGTACAAGAAGAGTGGTCTAAAAGGTCCAAACCATCTGTATCATCAACCTCTGATCATCATGTTGATGATACTCCCTCAACCAGTGACCCATTGGTAAAAGGTCGTAAGGGTAAAGTCTTGTATCCTTGTTTGATATGCAAGGCTATGCATCGTACTTTTCTTTGTCCAAGCATGGATGAAGCTTCACGTTGGTTGGAAAATATTACTGATCATCAATAGGATATTCCAACAAGTGATAGTAATTTATCCCTTGATCCCCCACTAGTTGACCAAGTGGTCGATTCGGATTCATCTGTGGTTGATCCCACTCTTCCTTTGGAGAGTGAAGTTAAAGTGGTCGAGTCAGTGTCATTTCCACCCATTCCCGCTCTTTCATCAGGGAGTGTTAAGACTGATTGACCAAATCTTCATCTTGTTCTTCTCTTTCAATAGAGAATGAACCAAAACCTGCCGAAGTTTTTATGCTTCATTCTGATTGTTCTCGACAAGAGGCAATTTTGTTTGTTTCGACAAAACCCTCTCCAAGTAGTGAGGTTATTTCCTTTGACTGGAGTAACCTAATAGAGTCTTTTCTTCATTCGAGTGTTCCTTTCCAAATAGTTGTGAATGTTACTTCTAGGTGGATACTTCGCACTATTGTTGACAAAGGGGCTTCTGTTAGTATTCTATCCTCAGTTGCTTGGCAAGATTTAGGTTCTCCTCAGCTTGTTCCAGCCATCGATCAGATATTGGCTTTTAATCGCAAGCCTACTACACCATTAGGGACCCTTCCTTATTTGCCTATTACATTAGGAGGGAAAACTGTCTACATTGATGTTATGGTGGTCCAAGGTCCTTTAGATTTCAATTTGATCCTTGGACGTGATTATGTGTACGCCATGAAGGCTGGTGTGTCCACACTCTTTAGAGTTATGCATTTTCCCCATGATGGGAATATTGTGACCATTGATCAACTTTCTTTTGTTACACCTGACCATCGCATTACTCCTAGTAATCATACTTCCCTGAATGTGTCGCATGTTATTGTGGTTCCTTCCCCTTCTTCTAGTTAACTTCTTCCCATCATACGTAAAATGGGGGGCATGGCTCTAGTCTCTGGATTTCATACTAGAGTTAAGCCGTTAGCTTTTTATGAAATGGAGGCAACCTACCAACCTCTAGATATCATGTTTGGTAGGAGCAGGTTTTAGAGCATAGTTTACGCTTTTGGTTTCAAGCTTGCATAAAAATGAAACCATGTCTAGAGAATAGTTTACTTTTGGTTTCAAGCTCATTAAAAAATAAAACCACTCCTTAAGCATAGTTTATGCTTTTGGTTTCAAGCTTGGATAAAAATGAAACCATGTCTAGAGCATAGTTTACTTTTAGTTTCTAGCTCGTTAAAAAATAAAACCACTCCTTAAGCATAGTTTACGCTTTTGGTTTCAAGATTACATTAAAATGAAACCATGTTCTGAGCAAAGTTCCCATTCTATGTCAAGCTCGTTAAAAAATGAAATAGCACCTGACCATCATGTCAGTTTTCCCTGAGCAAAGTTTCCATTCTATGTCAAGCTCGTTAAAAAATGAAATAGCACCTGACCATCATGTCAGTTTTCCCTAAGCAAAGTTCCCATTCTGTGTCAAGCTCATTAAAAAATGAAATGGATCTCCATAAGCATAGTTTACCTTTTGGTTTCAAGCTTGCATAAAAATGAAACCATGTTACAAGCATAGTTACCTTCCGTTTCAAGCTCGTGTAAAAATGAAACAGATCCCCTTCCCTTGAGTCGAGTCTTCACTTTAGTGTTAGAACTTGAACCTTCTTTTTGCCTGCTCGATTCTCGTTCTTCCTACCCCCCTGGTGAGCATTTTCACATTAGTAACTAGGTTTTTAGGTTGGCTATGGAAGAAGAATTGATGTTAAATGAAACGAATCTTGGGGGCATGTCAAGCCGCTAGCAACCATGCTAGGGGTTAGCTTCGCTAGCAATCATGCTGGGGGCAAGATTCCAACCTCTATATATCATGTTAATGGGATTTTTCAAGCATAAGTTTACCTATTGGTTTCAAGCTTGCGTAAAAATAAAACCAATCCCTGAGCATTCTTTCAACTGATCTTCGAGCTCGTTAAAAATAGTAAGATGGTATTGAGCTTACTTTTCATTTTGTGTGCTCTAGTTAAAACATGAAAAGTGGTTTGATCTTAGTTTATTACTTTTTCGTGCTCTGGATTCAAACATGAAAAAGGATAATGGAGTTCTCTTTAAACCCTTTTCAGGCTCCCTAAATACGAAAAGATTGTCAAGTGATCTTGTCTTCTTCACGCTCGTTAAAGTATTTGAAGAGTCGTCCGTCCGATGGTAGGTTATCTCTTTTTCGGTTAGGATAGGACTATTTACGAAAAAGGATCACTCTAGCCAATCATGACTGGAAGAGTTCTCTAAGGTATGATTTTATACTTTTTCAAGCCTTAGAGACTAAATCATACGAAAAAGGACCCTTTGGAGTCTCCTTCTGTATTCGTTCAGACTCTCTAAACATGAATGATACCGAGTTTTCTTTCAGTGAAATCGCTAAATTAAACATTGAGAGACCCATGTTGGGAACGAACCCCTCCTCTCTCAGGTTCGTAAAACATATGAGTCTGGACTTGTCTTCTGACAAGCTATATCGAGTGTTTGTTACCCTCTTTGAACTCATAAAACTGAAAAGAGGCACTCATCAATCATGATGGAAAAAATGGGAAAGGAATCATTTTGCAAATAATGGCAGTTGTTTGTCATTACCTTTGAACATGGCACTTGTCTGCATAATCATGTCAGTCAATTGGGTATTCAGCTGATCTCCGTGACGATCCACTTTCATGAGTCATGTCAATCCTTTGAGTCTTTCAAAAGAATGCATTGTCCACTGTCGCATTGTGTATTTGTCCTGTCTAGTCATGCTGCCAAGTCATTTTTTCGTGCCGCCCGATGTTCAAAGGAGATCTGAAGAAGTTTTACCTATGTAGTCTACACAGTCTTTGTGTCAGTATCTTTGAGTCAGTCATATGGTTACTACATTTACATCATTCTAGAACTATGTTCCGAGTTTCATGTCGTCGATGTGGGACTCATCATGGCCCTCCTTCGACGAGACTATTCCCGTCGACATCAGCTCATCATCTGGGAAATAGTCTTAGAAACAATATTTAGTACCTTAATATCTGTATGCCCTAATGACAGATTCTCTTTCTTTTGACATAGGTTCACATCATTGACCTTTGATCAATAGAATTGACTGGGTGTTCGACATCAGGACATCTATTCACACTCAGTAGATTGTACTAGGGTACCTTGGGAATCATTGACATTAATGGTGATCTCCCTCGCACTTGTTAATGGTTCACATCATTGGCCAGTAATCAAGTGGTTTCTACCATGTTCGACTTCAAATCATTGTAATCACATGGATATAATCGTACTTTGTGGAAGACGAGACGAAGACTCTGGGCATTTGTTTAAAAGCGTTCATTGCTTTTTCCCCAAGTTGCGATGGAGTTTTGTATATCTAGCATGGATCCACATTTGTATGGTCGTGGCTATGCTCAAATTTGCGTCTGTATGACATAGATCTACGTTGTATGTCTGGTATCTATGTCCAAGTTTGAGTCCTCAATCACATGGATCTACGCTATATTCTAGTAGCCATGGTTGTTTATTCCACTCATGGATTTGCTTTGTATTGGTCTGCAGCTATGAGTTTGGTTACTTGTGTCTATGAGTCAACATATTGATGTACTACAAATGCCTACTTGACTGCATACTCCGATCAAGCCGACATTTTCATCTCCTGGTGACGACTTGTTCTTAAAGCTCTCGTTTATCATATCACTCTAAGACTCATGCTTTGGGGGGAATCCTATTATACCAAAATCCTGTCACCATCATGTGATAATACATTTGACATACCTGCTTGCCCTGAATCCCAGCTTTTGGAGTGGAAACTAAATGGTTTTTCATCAATCTGTAATACAAATTCCTAGCACCGCACATGCCCCTTTATCCAAAGCGGTACCCCTACTCGCACCGCCTTTCATCGGTTTTCCACAAGTGGTGCCACCGCCCATTTCCCTTGGTCCATAGGCAGTTATTACCAGAACCACTCTGTCATAGAAGGAGAAGCGCGGTACCCTGGGTAAAAAGAGAACTTTCTCAAGGCTTCTAGATGATAAGCCTCGTGTACTACCTTATCCCTACTGTTGTGGGTTGGTTGAGCTCGATATCCCTCATCCTAGGATCTTAGAGGCCACCTCACCCACTAATTTCTCAACCATCTCTATCCATTAAAGCCCTATAAATATGAGCTCATAACCATGGTTGAGGAGAGAACATTGAAGGTATTGTTATGCTGTTGGATTGATTCTTGGCCCAAGATCATTTGGAGAGACAATAGAGAGCTAGAGTCGGAGCTTCTGGGAATGAAGAGCTGGTTTCATGGAGATGCATGTCAACACTAAGGCTTGGTTGTAAACTTCTTCATATTTCTAATGCAAGTTTATTTCTATCCCACATATGATGTTGTTGGTGTAATTTTGCATATATATGTTGCTAGATTCCTTAGTCACTAGCATAGATTAGTAGATCATATTCTGGTTGCTTTGATTCGTTTCGTGTTGAGATTTTTTACAGGTACACAGGTGAACTGTCAAAGCCTTGTATTCCAGATATCTATAGCGTCTAGGGAGAGTCTTCAACCTTTGTCCTCTATTTGTTCTAGATCTGAACCATTCAGACCAGTGAAACACCTTGCTATCCGCAGGAGTTGAAATATTCCAGCTAAAGTGGATCGTCACAGTATTTGTGTCAGTATCTTTGAGTCAGTCATATGGTTACTACATTTACATCATTCCAGAACTATGTTCCGAGTTTCATGTCGTCGATGTGGGACTCATCATGGCCCTCCTTCGACGAGACTATTCCCGTCAACATCGGCTCATCATCTGGGAAATAGTCTTAGAAACAATATTTAGTACCTTGAGATCTGTATGCCTTAATGACAGATTCTCTCGCTTTTGACATAGGTTCACATCATTGACCTTTGATCGATAGAATCGACTAGGTGTTCGACATCAAGACATCTATTCACACTCAGTAGATTGTACTAGAGTAACTTGGGAATCATTGACATTAATGGTGATCTCCCTCACACTTGTTAAGGGTTCACATCATTGGCCGGTAATCAAGTGGTTTCTACCATGTTCGACTTCATATCATTGTAATCACATGGATAGAATCGTACTTTGTGGAAGACGAGACGAAGACCTGGGCATTTGTTTAAAAGCATTCATTGCTTTTTCCCCAGGTTGCAATGGAGTTTTGTATATCTAGCATGGATCCACATTTGTATGGTCGTGGCTATGCTCAAATTTGCATCTGTATGACATAGATCTGCGTTGTATGTCTTGTAGCGATGTCCAAGTTTGATTCCTCTATCACATGGATCTACGTTGTATTCTAGTAGCCATGCTTGTTTATTCCACTCATGGATCTACCTTGTATTGGTCTGCAGCTATGAGTTTGGTTACTTGTGTCTATGAGTCAACATACTGATGTACTACAGATGCCTACTTGACTACATACTCCGATCGAGCTGACATTTTCATCTCCTGGCGACAACTTGTTCTCAAAGCTCTCGTTTATCATATCACTCTAAGACTCATGCTTTGGGGGGCATCTTGTTATACCAAAATCCTGTCACCCTCATGTGATAAGACATTTGACATACCTGCTTGCCCTGAATCCCAGCTTCTGGAGTGGAAACTAAATGGTTTTTCATCAATCTGTCATACAAATTCCCAGCACCGCGCATGCCCCTTTATCCAGGAGCGGTACCCCTACTTACACCGCCTTTCATCGGTTGTCCACAAGCGGTGCCACCGCCCACTGCCCTTGGTCCATTAGTGGTTATTACCATAACCACTTTTTCATAGAAGGAGAAGCGCGGTACCCTGGGTAAAAAGGGAAAAAGAGAAGTTTCTCGAGGCTTCTAGATGATAAGCCTTGTGTACTGCCTTATCCTTACTATTGTGGGTTGGTTGAGCTCGAGATCCCTCATCCTAGGATCTTAAAGGCCACCTCACCCACTAATTTCTCAACCATCTCTATCCATTAAAGCCCTATAAATATGAGCTCATAGCCATGGTTGAGGAGAGAACATTGAAGGTATTATTATGCTGTTGGATTGATTCTTGGCCCAAGATCATTTGGAGAGAGCATAGAGAGCTAGAGTCAGAGCTTTTGGGGATGAAGAGATGGTTTCATGGAGATGCATGTCAACACTAAGGCTTGGTTGTAAACTTCTTCATATTTCCAATGCAAGTTGATTTATGTCCCACATATGATGTTGTTGTTGTGATTTCGCATATATATGTTGCTAGATTCCTTAGTCACTAGCATAGATTAGTAGATCATATTCTAGTTGCTTTGATTCATTTCGTGTTGAGATTTTTTGCAGGTACACAGGTGAGCTGTCAAAGCCTTGTATTCCAGATATCTACAGCGTTTAGGGAGAGTCTTCAACCTCTGTCCTCTATTTGTTCTGGATCTGAACCATTCAGACTAGTGGAACACCTTGCTGTCCGCAGGAGGTGAAATATTCCAGCTAACATTAAGTTATCTTTAATCTCTCTCACAAATCTATATGGCCCATGGGCTTGGCTTCTTCCATCCCAAAGAATGATCTTTCGGAATCAAAAAATATCCCTCTTGAAATATGTAATTATAACTTGTGTGGCGTAGTTGGTTTTATCTTTAAAAGACAACATAAATAACTCTAATATTAAAAAAAAGGAGTTAACACATATAGATTATGTAATATTTTTTCTTATTACCATTTAGGAGTGGTAGAAGGGTTTATGCTATGGGATGTAAATCTTCCATACTTCTAATTATGTAATAGACTTGAAGAGGGAAAAAAGATTATTGTGTGATTGTGACATAATATAAAGATAGAGAGTGAAACCATAAAATGTTTGGTGAATTCTATGAAATTTAAACATCAATACATATTTCAACCTTTCCAATAATCTTGTTTCTATTAAAAATTATGTCAAATTTAAAAATAATATGGAACTAAATCTTTATCTATACCAAATTTCAAAATTATAACCAGCTAAACCTTTATTTATCGGTTTGTCATTTGAAGCCCGAACTCCATTATCAAGAAGTCCATTGTTACTTTGAGTTGTTAAGTTCTAGTTGTGTTATTTCAATTTTAGATTTTAAATTTCAGCACTTTGAATGCTCCATTTATATTTTAGTTTTTAAATTTCAGCCTTTGAATGCTTGTTTTTAATTTAGTAAACGATTTTTTCTTTATGCAAATGCAGAAAAATGAGAAACTCATCCTAAGAATCTGAATTAGTAGATTTTTAAAAAATGAAGACTTTAACACTAAATTATGGATCACAAGTGAGCGAGTAAAACATGTTAATCAGGAATAATCTCACAAAATAATCACAAAAACATGGTTTCATAAGTGCAAAGGGGCTTACGTCATTCAAGGTTTTCCTTCGATTCAGTGGATGCCACCAACAATAATCCCAGCATCGATTCAGTGGATGCCACCAACAATAATCCCAGCATGAATGAATTTCATTCATACGACCAAAATTTCTCATTAAAAGCAGGTTTAATCGTACACTTCCCTCCAAATTCCGAAATAAAGACCCTATCGACGTAAATATATGATCGAGAGGGAACAATGTGATTTAATTACCTGAAGAGGATATCCATTTCGGGATAACGTTACTCAATGCACACGCAGGCCAGCAGTCAGGAAAAAAGCAAAAGCAAAACGAAGATATGTGCAGGCTGACGCTTAGAGAAGTGTTGGGATGCCACTTAAGAAGGCAGAAACTAAATAATTCGTTTTTTGGACCAAAATTTGGTCTGGGTGGACGTTAACCACCATCATCAATGGTGACAATGTGATTTAATTACCTGAAGAGGATAGCCATTTCTGGAGAACTTTACTCAATGCACACAGGCAAGTAGTCAGGAAAAAAAAACAAAACGAAGATATGTGTAGGCTCACCCTTCGAGAAATGTTAAGATGCTATTTAAGAAGGCAAAATCTAAATAATTAGGGTTTTTGGACCACAATTTAATTTAAATGAACCTTAACTACCATCATCATTATCAAATTTGATGTATAGATAGTAAAGTAGCGAAAATCCTGAACCGAGACGCAGAAAGCAGGACATTGTAATAAATGAGTTGTTATCATAACAAATTAGTGTTAAAGTTGATGTTCTGTGGAAGCTGAAGATGACTGAAATATCTACTCGTTTGGATCACTGATTTCCACACTCTTTATGAAACACGACTTTAGAGGGTGAGAAAACACGTTACGAGACACGGCGTGGAAGGATCTCGGGCCCTCTCGGGTCACTTTATGATAAATGTTTCTATCATGAAAAGAAGACGATCAAAATAGTCAAGCCGTTAGCGTATAAAATTGTTTCAAAACAATCAAATCACATAAATTAGATTTAAAACATATGTAAGTATGCAGATTGTGATAGATAAATGGCGTCCTCGAAAAGTGGAAGAATTTGAATGACTTGTGAATTAAGAGAATCTTGCTAAGGTGGATGCTTATCTTTAAGGGAATATTTCCAAGTTAACATATTTAATGTGGGCAACACAATGATTGCATTAAGACGTATTCAAAAAAGTTTCCAGAAGTGAAAGAGAAAGTTAAGAAAAAATTTTCCCACTTAGAAGTAAGATTATGTTTAAAATTTTAATATTCATTTTACTCAATGGTAAGTTATTATAGGCTTTTAGATATATAACAAGTGTATAGTAAAGATTTATTTACATAATAAATAAATAATTATAACAATTTTGTAATTAGTTTAATGTTTAGCATAGTTATCAACAAACAATACTAGAAACTTGTTATCAAATTGCTACATGGTACTAACATCAAAACTTTAAGTCACAACCGGAGGCATGAAGAGGATTTGCGACTTCTAGAAGAATTGATCCGGCAAATTCCAATATTGGTCTCATGCTCATTGTGGGCACTTTTGCGGGCGCCAAATTCATTTATATGCCTATGCGTCTACAATGAGAGGCTTTTCTTGGCCAATTGTACAACAATTTCCAACAAAGACATGCACACTCACTCCAACATCAACCCAACTTCCAATATTATTGATCCACCACATTCTCCCCAAACTCGTCTAATTGAAAGGACATGTGCCATCATTGAAATGGGAAGATTATAGGAAATATATGACAACAGGCATCTAACGACCGATTTCCATCATGTGGAACACATGGTCCAAGAGGAACAATATTAATGAATTGTACAATTACTTGTAAGAAAATATTTGGAACGCCCGGGAAGGATTATAGGAAAGATATGACAACACGCATCTAACAACCAATTTCCATCATGTGGAACACATGGTCCAAGAGGAACGATATTAATGAATTGTACAATTCCTTGTAGGAAAATCTTTGGAACACCCCGGGAAGGACTACAGGCAATTTGGAATAGCAGCCGAAGGTACACTATCATGATGATCACCAAAGGTGAAAGTATGAGCGAGTACATTCAAGTTATGGTAAGTTTTTTTAATTTAAGTAAGTATTGGGAGGTAGGAAAACTCATCATCCTCTTTATTACATTGAAAAGAAACATAAACACTCTCTGCATCAACATCCTAGGTTGCAAAAAAATGGGGTGTCCCAAAAGATGTTGATTGTTCATCAGAGAACAGAGCAGTGTCAATCAACTAGCTTTGTGCGGCGGAAATTTCCATGGCCTATCAGAATCTCATTCCACAGGAAATTCGACATGATATCAATGTTCAGGAAAGAATACTATGGGACTTCTATCGGACCACTCTCCACATGCAGCCATTGGAAACCTTGTGTTTATAAGAGGTCGACCTAGGCTCTACAAGGGCCATACTAGCATTGTTCGGTAGAACCATGATTTCCCTTTGGACCAAAAAACTCTCTATGGGACATGTTTTATAAAGAAGGAGAGACAGACATGATTTGAACCAACGCAACCAAAATTATATGGGACTTGCACCATGAAGCCTCCATTCTCAACGAGAATATCACCAGACTCACCAAAAAGGTCAATGTTGAATTCATTTTAGGGAAATCTACCTTAACTGACAATGTGAAAGGAATAGAACCCCAAGTTGGAATAAAGGTGAACTCAAAACAAGAGGATCATAGTGGTCTGATGAATGCAGAACACACCAAACCTATTGCATCTTGGATTCAAAACTTGGGTGACATCAAAGACTATTCCTGGCACTATGAATCTTTGCATCCTTAAATTGTGTCCTCTAGATGCTCATGGAAAACATTCTAGCTTAGAATGGTTCACCAAGTTGCCTAGAATTGAACATAATGGCTACCAAAATGAGGATCACCTAGAAACACATCGAATCCATTACCACCAATCTTGTATCTCCCTCAATATCCAACTGGAACAACCTAATCATCATTTCAGATGTGGAAGAGTACATCAAGGATAATCAGGTTCTGATTTCACTTCGGTTCCATTTGATTCCAAGTGTTTTTTATCATATCATCAGTCACAAGTTAGGTAATATTAGTAAGAATCCCAACTCCTTTTTTGTAAGCCACAAAGGCAATATGATATCTATCCAATTTAACTATTTGGAGTGAAGTCGTAGGAAAAAAGTTATCATCAGAAATTTTGTAAGCAGACTAGAAGTCAAACAAGATTAAGATCTTTTTTCCATCTTGGTATCCCCCAAAGGATGGGTGACCAATCCATGTATAAGAATACTTTGAACTTTTTCCTCTCTGATATAATATAAAGACTCCCCATTTATTTACAAAAATATTTGTACCCTTTGTTTAATTGTTATCCATATCCACAAAACTAAATGGTTGGTTGTGCCTTCAATTGTTAGGACTATTTGTAATTTCCCCTTGTCCACCATAGTCTAAATGTCAATTTCCTAGCTTAGGAGTATGCTTCCACTTCATTAGTTCCATGGAGAAGTTATATGGGGCCAACCTAACACTTGATGTGTCATTCTACATGATTTTAGAAGCTCTAGAGGCTAACCCCTATATTTCAAGAACCACATTGAGTCATGGGAGTCCCACCATCAGTTCATCCTATTATGTGTTGAGTTATGCTCAGATGAATTGGTTGTTAGTCATTTGAAGAAAAAAAAACTCACACCTCGTTTTCCAAAATAGTAATGAGAAATTTGGGTATGTTACACCATAAATTATAGAAGAGAGACAACCTACAATAAAAGTGGATCACAGTCTAAAAGATCCTAAAAAGAAGGTTGCAGATAAATAGGTAATTGATGTGATGGATGAGGAAATTCCTACTCAATAGTCATCACAACCACCAACTAAAGAGATAGATGATAAGGATAAAAGGGTCAAAGAGTTAGAGGCTGATATGAGTAAAAAGGTTGAATAAATATTGGGATTAGAAGGATAAATATGTAACAGGGAGGATAAAAGTCAGATTACTAAGATTAATCTAGATATTGAAGGGGGGCATCTACTCAGAAGAATAAATCATGCCCCGTGGGACAAGATAGCCCAGTTATTCCTAATAAAATGAGATTATTGTGAATTCATACATGATGAGCTACATACTTATAAAGATAGCAAAGAGGAAGAAAAAAGAGTTGAAACAAAGATAGGAAAAATGATAGAGCAGGTAGAGAAAATCATTGATTATTTTAATAGAAAAATAAAAGATAGTTGGAATAATTGCAGTCTACAAATAGAAATCAACTCATCAAGGTGGCCAGGAAGATGGTACTAAAGAAAACCTTGCTAAAGTGACCAAAAACTAACATAAGATCATTACCTAATGACATAGTTGCATTTAAAAGTATATTTAATGGTGTCATAAAAAAATAGGACTAACATGCCCTTGGGATGGCATTGGAGAATTTTACTCCAAGAAAGAGTATCGAGTTAAACTAGCGTAGAAAAGGAATTAAATACCTCATGGTGATGCATTAGAGGGATTGATATCTGGAGAGCAAGTTATTGATATCCTAAAGGATGAATTTCAAATTTTGAACAGATTGAGGGCTTTTTTGAAAGAGTTAGGGCCATTTTCATATGAAAAGAACACAAAGGAAGAAATAGCCTTATAGGATGTGAAGACACATCACATCCCCTTGGGAAAATACTGAGAAAAGTGGTTAAATTCCATAAGGTAATGTTTCCATGTCAAGGACATGTAGGAAAAACTTCCAGTTCAACTCATAGGAATCTCATTGGATAGTAGATCCCACAAGTTCGCAGTCATATAACTCCTTTGGACTTGATGACACTAGGTGGACAAGTCCATGTTCAAATTATGCACTAGACAATGGACAAAACAAGGATTTCCTAGGTCAATTAGCTGCACAACCCAATGTACACATGAGAGGGAAAACATCTCCATCCAAAGTAAAAAAGAAGGGTGTAAGTACAAAAAGGAAAGCTAAAAGGTGAAAAGGTTGTTACAATAGATGTGAAGTTAAAAGTAAAAACTAGCAGGCCTAAAATCAGTTACAAAGTAGTTCAGGCTAATCATAGTCAAACATGGTTAACCACATATTCAAGAATGGTAAACTCTAGTCAACCATATTGAACCAATGTCAACCATAGTTAAATATGGTCAACAAAAGTTAAAAAATGACCTCCATGATCATACATGGTAAAACATAGCCATATGTATCAAATCATGGCCATCCATAGTCAAGAAGAGTGAACCATGATCAACCAAAGTCAATAATGAACAACCATCATCAACCATAGTCAACAACAATAACCATGACCAACCAAAGTCAACCATGGTCAAGCATAGTTAATCATGACTATCCATAGTTGAACATAAACAATGATGGCCATCCATGGTCAAAGTTAGTTAAGAATCGTTAAATACCATACTTCTTTTAATATGATTAATATTCATATTTTAATTCACAAATCTACTAGTTCTCCCCCACACACAATAATCATCAACTATCACCACCACATAATTAATGGTGGTTGATAAACATAAATTTGTGTCATTAGTAAATAAAGGGGTATAATGACATTGCTTGATGTATATTAACCACTTTTAATTATTTATTTTTTCTAGTTCCTACTGAAGTGGATATGATCCTCATTTAGATGCATGTGATCATTGTTAAAATAATGGAAATATGTTGTTCATCCAAGAAAACTACTGTGGAAACAATCTTAGTCATGTTCACATCTCCATTGCCTCATTTTCAATTTCTAGATAGATTCCTTTTTTGGGGATCCCATGCCCTTCAAAAATCCATCATTTGTTATGGACACTTGGAACCATAAGCTCAACATTTTGGTGCAATTATATCCCTTTTTGATGATACAACTCCTCCCCAAACAATTTGGAATTTAAGTGGTCATCAACGCCATTGAGCTTCTTTAATTTCAATCCCTTAAACATTTTTCACATTGATGAATTATTTGTAAAAGAAATATGTCAAATCATTTTCATAAATTAGGCAATGGAGTAGTTGTCGATTTACATAGCTTTTGCACTAAATGGCTCACAAATAGATAGGTCGTTCATCACATGAATCTTCATCTTTATTGGTCGCACTAAAATACGATTTTATCAGGTAGTATGGGATAAATTTTGTCACATTGATAACCTTGAAATTACCATATGCCAGGTTCAAAAATGAAGAGAGAGAGATTGCATAATAAATGGCGTATGTTACTAACTCAGTATCATGCATTACCTAATGAGGATTTTAACTTTAATCATTGTCATGCCTACCAATTATAGTTTTATGTTTAACCATTTCAATTAATTACTAACATTATTTAAGAAACACGAGGAAGATAGTCATTTTCAATTTGAACTAGCCTGGGAAGGGATACTATGAATAATATTCCCCATAAATTTAATGTTGTCAATAGAATTTCCATGCTTATTAAAAATTCATTAAACTGATTAAATGTTCAAATAGGGGTTCACCTATCAACATTAACTAACCTCCAAAAAAATTTGTTGCGCCAAGAGGCACTCTATGGCCTAGTATGGGGGAGATCTTGTAACGTTACATAACGGTACGTTACTTTTTACTTCTAAAAAGTAAGAAGTAATAAATATATTTTGTTCGCCATTAAAGAATAAAAATTTAATTATCCGCCAAAATAAATGTCGCCTTGAAAAACAACCCAATATTGGGGAGATGTTGTAATGTTCCTACCTAAAAAAACAATAAAAAATAAAAAAAATTGAATTATGCCCAAAAAAAATGTTAGCCTTGCACATGGTTTTAAAACCATGTCCGAGGCCTCCTAAACAACCCATGGTTTAATTGTACATGGTTTAGGAGAGCCTTGCAAATGGTTTTAAAACTATGTGCAAGACCTCCTATACAACCCATGGTTTTAATGTACATGGTTTAGGAGGGGCTTGCAAATGGTTTTAAGACCATGTGCAAGGCCTCCTAAACAACCCATGGCTTTAGGAGGGCCTTGCATATGGTTTTAAAACCATGTATGAGGGAGATGTTGTAATGTTGGTTCCTAACAAAATAAAAAATAATAAAAAATATTTTATGTTGGCCTTAAATAAAAACTTTGTGTCTTTTGATTTGAATCAAATCAATGGCTATATATAGGTTTACACCTCTAGAGATTTGATCTCTCTCAATGCTTGATAAAGCCTAGGATTTGGATCTAGGCTGATTTTTTTTTTTCAGGGAGAAAAAAGCCTGTCCTTGTTATTCATTTAAGAATCAAAGGTCATCTTTACATTCAGCCCGTAGTCGGGTAACAACATAGTCATCATCCATAGGAATTCTGCCAGGGGGAATGGCACATCAATCACAAAAGATCCCATCAGTGAACTGTCTCATCATGAAAGGACTGTCTACTCCATCATATCTATCGAGTGCCAAAAGGAACTGTTCTGCACTCTAAAAGTGAGTACTCAATGCTAGAAAATACCAAAAACAGGGAAGAAACTCCCTTTTAAAATACATCTCAATAGAGCTGAAAAGAGTCATGAGAAACCAACCGATTCTCGAAAAATTCCTTATATCTGCCATTACCTTGAGATAACAAGAGTGCATCTTTAGAGAGACGGTCAGCTAACCGATTGTGCTCTCGATAGATATGAGTGAATGACAATGCCTGGAAGCTAGAGAATAGCTTTTTTGTCTCCCTGCACCAATGAACCAGATCAGCCGGGGAGAGAGCAGTCGATCCCTTTGCCCAGTTGATGATTACAAGAGAATCACCATATATCTGAGTAATGGGGATCCCCATCATATGGGAGGTAAGAAGAATTGCCCATAAGCTGAGCAATTTCGCTTTAGTGTTGGTTCCATGTCCCACCCCCAGCGAGAACTCCATATGGTGTCCATCATTAATATAGATACAAAAACCCACACCAGCTACCCGACATTTTGATGCTCCATCAATGAATCCACAGGGGTAGTTCATAGGAGGAGGCTGCCCCAAATTTCTAGCAGATTTTATCCTCCTGACAGGCAGAATATTAAGAGGCTATACAGCAGAAATAATTTGACATACAATACTATATATGTTCCTTCTTTTTTCTTCAAAAATAATCAGATTGCGGGTCCTCCAGATTATCCACATCATATGGAATGGTAGCAAAAAATGAGTCGAGTTTTTTGACAGCTTCCCCATCCATTCAAGTAACATATCCTCAAGTGATACTTTAGTGTTAAAAGCATGTAAATTAAAATGTTCACATACCTGTGCAGCCACCGAATTCCAAACAGCACAATGAGTGAAAAGATGCCTTACAGTTTCATCATCAGCTTTACAAAGAAAACATATACCTGGGCCCGACTTCCCTTTTTTTTGTAAATTTTCCCAGGTGAGGATTCTGTCTCAAATTGCTAGCCAAATAAAGCATGAAATTTTATTTGGCAGGGATTTGTTCCATAAAAATCCATCTATAGGAGATGATGCCGGCCTCGTGGAGGAAGAAACAATACAGTCGTAGGCATTTCTTGCTGATAAAGAACCCATCTTATTGCTGAAGTCCCAAACCATTTCATCATCAACATCTGATATACGAATACCAGCACCATTTAAACCAGCTATATATTCATTCCATAAATCAAAGTAAATGCCCCCCAGATTCAGATCCTCCGCTGTATACCAATAATTCTGAGTGTCTTGAAGAGTATTTTGTGCCTGAGCGAGTGTATAAATATTCAGATCCTGCAGATATGTCCTCAGGTCATCTGGAAGGGAGAAAACGGTATGAGATCCCACAACTGGATCTATCCCAATCAAAATATCAGTACCTCTCCCTACATTCCAAGCCAAATGCAGACCAATCCATGGGAGAGTATGAATGAACCCTCTCCAAAAAACAGATACATTATGCGTCCTAAAAGATTTGGATCTGAACCAGTCAACCACAGAACCCCTTTTTAAATACTTGCAATGGAGAACTTGAAACCAAAGACCCCCATACTGAATAATTCTCCAAAATGTTTTCAATCGCAGAGCCAAACTGAACCATGAGAGATTTTTTATACCCCAACCACCAAGTTCTTTTGGCCAGGATAGCACTGGTATTAACAGGATCTAGGCTGATTTACATATAGTAAAATGACTTTCCAACTTGACAACATCTTAAAATGGACACCCCAATCTTATGTACTTCTCCTTCGAATCTATTATCCGTAATTATTACACAATAATCTGCATAGTTCAATGGAGTGGCAAAACCTCCACAAACTGACCCCTTGCCAACTGATCTTGAGTAGCTTTATCAAGATCGAAAGCAAATTGTGCAAGCTTGGTCTTACATCCAAATTCTACCATTAATGAATCGTCCATAAGTAGATGGGACAATACCATTATGTGAATTCAATATCCTCCTACTATGCTAGGAAATCACTTATACACCCTATTGACTAAACATGATATCGTTAAGAATCCATGTTACTAGTGATTGGATTTGAACCCATGTGACTTCTTAAGGTTGTGAACGCTTGAAGAGAAGGCACTGACATAAATCCACGTAAGATCCTAAGTTGAATTTCATTATACATTTGCTTGGCAACATTATATTTTGATAGAACAAGTATGTTTGAATATAAAAAGATTTATTATACATTTTCTGAACAAGTAATTTGAATATAAAAAGAACGAGGGAAAATTAAATGAATAAGAATAACGGGTACTAAATCCATATTTAATTATCGTTTCATATATAAAACAAAACATTCACACTTCATTGCAAGATAATGGTTAAGTTAGGGAGAAGACGTTTCATTTAATTAGTTAAGAATTAATTACATCAAAACAAGGCTTCCGACAATTTTTCACTTTCAATACATATTTCACACATGGTTGTACATGTATTTCTGATAAGAGTGGTACGAACCATCACATTTTCTTATAAACGTATTTTTTTCCGTTTTCACTCTATATCATTAAACATATAAATTATAATATTTTGTATTTTATTAAATTTAAAGTTTTTTTTAATTAGGTAATAGTTTGTTTTACTTCTAATTTACATTATAATTAAGATATACGTAAGTTATAATTTTGAAAAAGAGGTGAGCGTTAAAAGTATGCAGTAAAAATTGAAAATTGAAAATTTTATTTTTTAATTGTACATTTCAATTGGCTTAATTGCTCTATGAAATTATAATTAAGATATATGTAAGTTATAATTTTGAAAAATAGGTGAGCGTTAAAAGTATGCAGTAAAAATTGAAAATTGAAAATTTTATTTTTTAATTGTACGTTTCAATTGGCTTAATTACTCTATGTAAACTACAGTATCTATGAGAGTTAAACATATGAGATATAAATTTTAAATTTTAAAATATATTTCAATTAGTTTTTATTTATTTATTATTGAATAGTATACATTTCGAAAGTAAATCTTAACTTTATGTAAATATGAAATTCAATGAAGTGTATATTTTTAAAGAGAGTGTTGTTTTTTTTATGTAAAGAAATAATTTCAAATATTTAAAAAACTAAATCTAAAATATAATGTTAAAAATATTTTTTTATATGAATATTAAATTTATTTTTTTAAATTATTATAAAATAAACTTACATTATATAATGAATTAAAATATAATTATTAGAAACATGTTTTTAGTTTTATTTTCTAACCTGTTTTTAGTTTTTTTTTCTAAATAAAGAATTTTTTAAATCTGCTTCATTCCCACAAGAAAAAATAATATTAAACAAAAATTAAGATATTTATAAAATGTGAGCATCATTTCCTTTTTTATTTGAAGTTATTACATTTAACACATTTTTTATTTTTAAGTAATCTAATTAACTATCTTTAGTTTTAGTTGTTAGTTGGAGGAGCAAGCATTAAGTGAGCAAGGAATTTCAAAAATGAACTCGACCTCTATCAAGAAAACTCACGGAGCCAGATAAACTACAAGAAAAGTCAAATCTACGGATATTGCTAGAATCCTGGGAATAAAAGGGAAGACACATTGGGACGTTTTCAAATATTTAGCAATGCCCATTTTCAAGGCTACCTCGAAATCATCCAACTGGCTCTCAATTATCCTCTCAATTATCGAAAAAATTAAAACTATGATCAATACCTAGGGTTCTTCTTGGTTAAATCCAACGGGGAAAGTCGTGTTAATTAAAGTGGTTCTCTCTAGCATTCCCATTTACCAATGCTCCATCCACTTGGATCCGAAAGGGGTTATCGCCCTCATTGAAGCTTTACTAAGGAAGTTTCTATGGAATGGTGGAAAGCACATTGGTAAAAAATTGTTGCTAGTAAGTTGGGGGACAGTCTCAAAGCCTATGATGGAAGGAGGACTCCAAATCATAGACTTTTGGGCACAAAATCTAGTTCTTGGAGCCAAAATCCTTTGGAATATAGTCACAAGAGTGCGTCCTAATGTAAGATGGCTCCTTGGAAAAAATACTTCTCTGGGAATGGCTTGAGATGTCTTGAAAGCCCTCTTATTTTAAGAAAAGGGTCACCTATTTATGCTATTTGCGTGAAGGCTCGCAGTTTCTTTTCCCCGAAGCTAACTTGGATCCCAGGGAATTGAAAGCATATCAAAATCAGGGAGGACTCGATTATGGGAGATCCTTCTCTTGACCAAAGCCCTGCCACTGATCAAATAAAAGAATACCTGCGCAACTAAGATATTATCACTCTTTGGGACATTTCATATTGACATACAAACAGGTCAAAAGCTTGAAAAGGGTGGCACATTAAAATGTCCTCCTCATCTTATTGAGGAAAAAAACACTTTGCTATCCAATATCTAAGGGAAGTCTCCAATTTCAAGGAAATCGAGGGATACTAGAGGGTGGGGGAAAAGAACGGGGTTTTACACCACCTCTGCTAGTTATAATATTATTAAAAAATAGCATGTCCCCGACAATCCAACTATCTAGAAAAGCATTTCGAAAGTGAAAAGTCTTCCCAAAGTAGACTTTTTTGTCTCAACCTTGGCCCATAATAGGATCTTGACCAGAGAAAATCTAAAGAAGAAAGGGTGGGAAGGTCCCACTAGATGTCCGTTCTAGCTTATCAATGAAGAATCAATTGAAAACTTGCTGCTCTCCTGCCCATTTCCTAAAGAGGTTTGCAATCTTTCCCTCCTCAGCAGGGTTGTTTCAATCCTTCTCCTTGATAATATTCATTCTCTTCTAATTAATTGGAGTTCCTTGTCTCTGTTCACAAGCTTAAAGAATGCTTTGCTCAACTCCTTCTGTCACGTCCCCATGCCTCCGACCGGCGTAGAGGACGCGACTACTAGCTTTATCAGACCGGGCTAACCGCCCATGAACATGTACAGGATTAAAAATTGTTGGAAACAGAATGCTTAAACGTATGCATTGAACTTAAATATGCACAGCTATGATTATTTATCCTTGCATAGCGGAATCAACATGCATTTAAACAAGCATTCATTCACATGTTCATCAATTTCCTTAACAGTAAATTAAGATTTTAGAGGCAAAATAAACAAGATCACTTATCTTATGATGAACTCGATCCGCAACCAGCTACATCGCTGCAACGTTCCACCCAACCATAGGCCAGCGTGCTCATCAATCTCTCAGCAACGCTGCCACCCCCGAGCTGGGCATGATTCTCCAAGGAATAAGGGAACTAGCAGGCTTACACATAGCCAGGGATATAAAAAACATAGCCAAGCCAACACAGTTGGGTTTATCAGGCTATTAAGGAGTTGGAGAAGGCAAATTGCTAAGCTGGTGAGCTCATTACAGAGCCAAGGACACCTACACCAGAACTAGCCTGACCTCTAAGACACCCAAACACACCCAACACAAGGAATCAGTCCCTTCTCTGCTACGCAGTCCCTCAGGCCCTGCATTCCCTTCCAGTGCTATTTAGGGGTGATGGAGAAGAAGGCCAGCCCTCTAGATTTGTCTGTGTGGTTCCAGCCACTAGGTTTATCAAGCAAAACTAAGCCAACCTTCCTGCTCCTCTCACAGTCCGAAGACCAACAATTGCACTCAGGAAATTAAGTCAGCTGTCACAGCTTAAACAGGGAAAACGAATTCTGAGTCATTCTTGGCCCTATCGTGGCCAAAATGACTCTCACTCGAATTTACAATAGCCCCAAACGTAACAGCAAAAATGGCTCACAACATGGGGGAAAACACGCAGTCTTGAAGCTTATCAGTGAGCACAACTCATAGCAGGGGAAAACGTCCCAAATAGCCTGTGCGTGAGACCAATAGTCGGTGAGACAGCCAAAAACGTGAATGGCCCTTCACAGCCATGGTAAAAACACATGAAACTACAAAAACGTGAATGGAAAAATGCACCAGCAGCTCCCAAAACGTGAGGAAGACAACCCAATCCCTGGCACTACAAAAACGACCTCCAATCCATGGGAAAAATGAAACCAACAACCGAAAAACGTGGAATGAAAGACACGAGAAAAACTCCAGCTGCTCCCAAAAACCCCAACGTGAAGGAGAATGGTGAGGAAAAATGGAAAAAGTGGATGCATGGCAGAATGGCATACGTTTTTGGGCATTTTCCTTGCCAAGGAAGTCAGAACACGTTTTTCAAAAATGGGTCTCTGCCCAATTCGAATTTTTGCCCATACTCTTCCCATTCCATGCAATAACTAACTCAACCACATTCTGGCAGAAATAAATTATTGGGGAAAAAGACAAGAAAGGTAGTTGACAGTTTGATGGGTTTCCTCATAGACATTTGGCTTTTCCCCATTGGCCCATAGGTTAAATATTTCACCCCCCCCTTATCCTTAGGAAATCATCCCCCATTCGATTTAGTTGCCGCGACCGTAGCTGGTTGTGTCCATTAATTAATTATGATACATATTTACATGATGCCCAACCTCATATCTTCCGCTTGCCCCGTTATACCATCGGTGACAAATTTAAATCCAAAACATAGCATTACCGATCAATGGTGGGCCTTGGCCCTTAACTCCACACCATGATCATTTACAATTTATACATCATATACATCTAATGTAACGGGGTCAAAACCGGGGCATTACACCTTCTCACTGACTCTTCCAAGGTTTAAATTTGTTGAAATATTGTAACTTCGAAGAATATTCTATATGTATCTTTTTGTGGTCCCCGATGGTCCTATCGGGAGAACCAATTGTATTACATTGTACCCCGATGCTCCTAATCAAAAGAGTTAATAAGAGTATTGAGGTAGTCCCCTCTAATCGTAACGGTGCGTCATTAGCACCCCAGTGTGGTTACTTGAGCCTACATGTGTAACTCGAGCCTACATGATTTAACTTGAGCCTACATGGCAAATGAGTTAACTTAAGTGAACGGATGAATATAAATAGAGGTGTAGTGCTGCTCATTTGAGACACACACACTCTCACTTGTGTAGTGCATTAGTGGAGAAGAGAAGTAGCTGGAGAAGGAGGAGGATCAGGCTTTGATCTCGTTGCTGGTTTTATCTTTTATCTTTTTGGGGCATCTATATTGAGGAAGCTTTTGCTGGGTTTTTCCCTTTAGGGTTTTCCCAGGATAAATCTTTGTGTTCCTTTTTTATGGTTTTGCTTGTCTATCTTTCAGTGATCCTGTTTATATGCTTTTGTCATGAAAATGAAATGAAATACTAATGTCCTAGCTAAGCATATGAAAATTTAACATGGTATCAGAGCTAACCTGAGAAGAAGAAATTGTGCAGCTGCAGAAGCTAGGCCTTCTTACTTTTTGGGTCTCTCTCCACAATCCATTAGCAAAAGTATGCTAGGATGACTCTCCATTGAAGGGCGCATCTTTCTGTCAAAGCGGAATTCGATTCCGAGCATTTTCAGTTTTCGATGTGGAAATTAGGGCTTTCTACAGAAGATGAATTTTTGAGTGAGACCAGCATAGGATTGTTCTCCTCATCAAAACCGAAGTTTAGAGACCTGGATCAAGAAATTTGGTTGGGTGAAACTTCGGGAAAGTCAAACCCTAGTTTGACCTCGAGCTAGAAAAACCCTAAATACTAAAAATGCTACGTTTTGGTACATTCGCTATATTCCAATATTGGCGAAGGATCAGGAGCTGAAAATTGTAGGGGCCAAAGCTAAAATCCTGATGAACACTGTATCCAAAATTTATCCTCAGATTCACTGTATTCCAGGATATATGTTCTCTCCAAGTTAGGGTTCCAGCCTCTTCCAGAATTCATCCCTAAACAGGACACCTGGGGAGAATTGCCATATCTTGGTAAACAGAGGTCCAAATGGAATTACTGAAGATGTTCCAGAAAGGGGACAGTCTGTAATTTTAGTGGTCTGAATATCAGACTCAGAAGATGAACCCATGACATGTGGCATTCCATACAACTTTGTTGTTCTGAACAGTCCTGTAATAGGTCACCTTGGGAAAAGGATCATAAATCCCAAATGGGGAAACCAATTATGATGAAACCTATGGTGTTGGATCAAGGACATGAAAGGTTAACTTAGTACAAAAGTTTAGACATATAGGAGTAGAAATTTTAGATATATCATAGAAACAGTAATAGGAATTTCTGTAGAAGAAATTGGAAAATTAGGGCTTCTTGTTCCGGGAGCTTCCCTCCACTATTTTCAGAAATGGATTACATTGGACAGCTCCATTTGAAGAGATCTATCTATCTATCCAATTAGATCTGAAAGATTACAAGTTTTGAAATTAGGGTTTCTGTGACAAACCCTAGATCAGCCAGCTCTGGAACCAGGACGGACACCTCAAATCGGTAAGATCTAATCCTTTGCTATGTTCATTTGAGGTTCTCATTTCAAAGTGATCTATCACATCAGCTTGATGATAAGCTTGGTGAAGTTGACAACTTCCAAGCCTAGAAGTATATGATCTCTCTGAAGAAAATGGATTGGACACCTACATGAGCATAGAGGTTCCAGTTTCAGAGGGAGATGAGGCTAGAAGCCTTTCACAAGAAGAACTTGGTCAAAGCCCAAAAGATCATTGATGATTCAGTCACGAATCAACTTGTACTACAAGTGTCTTCCCTAAAGACATCGATGAGGTTTGATTCCTTGACCAAGCTATTTGAAGGGAAGAACATAGATCGGAATATGACCTTAAGAAACCAGGTGAAGAATGTGAAGATCCAGAATGCAGAGACCATGCAGTCATAAGGATCTCTCAAATCAAAGAACAAATTCAAGCGGGGAAAGAAGAAGTGAAGAATGCAGAAGTGGTGATGGCAACCTTGAATGGCCTCCCAGGATCATGGAATTCATTCATTCAAGGAATGTGTTCCAGAAGGAAGTGATTACTTTCAGCAGACTTTGGGAAGAAGAAGAAGCTCGTCTCTAAAGATCAAGCTCTCACCTTCCAAAGAAGATCCCTCAATCAATGAGGAATATGAAGATCTCAATTCTTGAAGAACTTCTTATCCACCTCAGCATTTGGATAAGAAACGATGCTATCATGAATGAAGAAGACGATGAAGTTGAAGACTCAAGAAGGAGTATACCCATGAAACAAATAAAGATAAGTATTCAATTGTCATTTCATGATATTGTTTTGTTATACATTTGATTATATTCAGTTGATGTGTTATGCATGATAGATTGTTTGCATTAATGACTGTATACTACTAATATGCATGTGATGGGTAAGTAGCTCATGGTTCTATACAACTCTCCATTGCTATTTATCAAACCTCTTTGTTGACATATTGGATTAGTGCACAATCTCAATAATGTCATGGTGGAGATGGAAGGCATCTAGAAAGTTTATGAAAGGTCATGAACAACCTCCTACAAGAAAAGAAGTACGAGACTTGTTCCGAAGAACAAGTGATGACAATTCAAGATTCACTCCAATAAACATGAATCTAAAGCTCCTAGGGTCAGAGACACCATGACGAAATAAAGAGCTTCAGAGAGTGGTAGATCCACCTTGAAGGATGAAGACCACCGTGGGTACAAGAGATAACTCAAGATGAAGAAAAGAATGCTATGAAAGAAGCTATGATCAAAGAATAACAGTTGATCATGGGGAATGATGTATACGATATGATGGAACAAGTGTACAAAGCAAGGTTCGTGATTCTCCCCAGAAATAATAGACTATGACATGACATACTCTATTGACCAGCATATATCAAGCATAGAACCACCTGTATAGAATGAAGAGGGAAGATGATACTCCACTTCAGGGGGAGTGACTACAGAAAATTATATCTGAGTTCGACATGGTACGACATGATGGATAGCTTTATGATGGATCGAGACTTTACCAAGAGTAAAGTGGGTTCCAATATTCAAGGTTGAATGCAGAAGACTAGGATATGTTGATGACCTGAGAAGACAAACTCATAGAAGATGTT
>LPNX010320153.1:243873-259691 GCA_001517045.1 Pseudotsuga menziesii
AAGATTGCATTGTCCTTGGACTTAGTCCTAAAGTGATAGGGACTGATTCTCCCGTAATCAATTCGGTAACTTCAGTTGTCGAGAATGTGGTGGGATTGTATCATCCCTGGACTTTAAGTCCAAAATGATCCAAAGACTTTCTGTCTTTGAGTTGTGGATTGCAAGTTGTTGCTGATGATGATGATGTCGTACTGATCGAAAGATTAGAGTATGATGATGATGACGTACTGATCGAAAGATTAGAGTATGATGATGACGTACTGATCAAAAGATTATAGTATGATGATGATGACGTACTGATCTAAAGATCAGAGTATGATGATGATGCACTATGATTATGATGTTTCTGATCGAAAGATCAGAGTATGATGATGATGTTTCTGATCGAAATATCAGAATATGATGATGATTATGATCGACAGATCAGAATATGATGATGATGATGATGATGCTGATTGAAAGGGCAAAGTGTTGATGATGATATTGCTGATCAAGAGATCAAAGTACTGAAGATGTTGCTGCTGATCGAAAGGTCAAGGTGCTGAAGATGTTGTTGCTGATCGAAAAGTCAAAATGCTGAAGATGTTGCTGATCGAAAGGACAAAATGCTGAAGATGTTGTTGCTGATCGAAAAGTCAAAGTGTTGAAGATGTTGCTGATCGAAAGGTCAAAATGCTGAAGATGTTGTTGCTAATCGAACAGTCAAAGTGCTGAAGATGTTGCTGATCGAAAGGTCCAAGTGCTGAAGATGTCGGCTAATTAAAAGATCAAAATGTTGAAGATGTTGCTGATCAAAGACTGAAGATGTTGCTGATGATGAAGACTGAAGATTGAAGATGAAGACTACATGATGTTGAAAAGCTTCCAATGATTTATAGATGTGTTACCCTGCTGATATTGATGATGTCCCCTATCTCTACTCTTGTTGTTGTTGATGTTGCTGTAGAATACCCTTCTCGTTAAGGGGGAGTGTTGAAATATTGTAACTTCGAAGAATATTCTATATGTATCTTTTTGTGGTCCTCGATGGTCCTACCGGGAGAACCACTTGTATTACATTGTACCTCGGTGATCCTAATCGAAAGAGTTAATAAGAGTCTTGAGGTAGTCCCCTCTAATCGTAAAGGTGGGTCATTAGCACCCCAGTGTGGTTACTTGATCCTACATGTGTAACTCGAGCCTACATGTCAAATGAGTTAACTTAAGTGAACAAATGAATATAAATAGAGGTGTAGTGCTCCTCATTTGAGACACACACACTCTCACTTGTGTAGTGCATTAGTGGAGAAGAGAAGTAGCTGGAGAAGGAGGAGGATCAGGCTTTGATCTCCTTGCTGGTTTATCTTTTATCTTTTTGGGGCATCTATATTGAGGAAGCTTTTGCTAGGTTTTTCCCTTTAGCGTTTTCCCAGGAGAAATCTTTGTGTTCCTTTTTTATGGTTGTGCTTATCTATCTTTTAGTGATCCTGTTTATATGCTTTTGTCATGAAAATGAAATGAAATACTGATGTCTTAGCTAAGCATATGAAAATTTAACAATATTTTGGAAACTCTGGTTGGAAAGAAACTCTGTTATATTCAAAGGGAAAGCCTCCTCTACAAAGCATGTTGTCACCAAAACTACATGCTTATTAAGAGACTACATCAACTATATTTGGAGTGACTCCTCCAACTTCCCTCTTTCCCCCTCCGAAGAATATTGGTTGCACACTCTTACTCCTGACTTACCAAGTGTAGTCCTAAATGTCGAGAACAAAATGTGCTCATGGGAACTAAGGATTGAAGATTTAGAGCTTGAAATGTGGATGATAAATCTTCCCAGAGATATTCTTTTCTTTGATAGTACGTCCAAAGGAAATCTAGGGGCAACTGGTGGGGAGGGGTTCTCATCACCCCAGACTAAAATCAGGAAACGACTTATTCTTGGGGACTAGGACATGAAACAAACAACGTTGTTGAAGCCCTGGCCCTCTGGAAAGGCCTTCATCAAGACATAAATCAAGGCATCGAGAAAATTATAGTGGTTGGAGATTCAAGGTTAACCATTCAATCTCTTTCGATCAACTCCCTCCCCTCTCAGTTACAGATCCAACGGCTTAACAGGAAAATCTAGAGCCTCGCCAACTCTTTCCGAAAAATTAATTACTTTCATGTCCTAAGGAAGCTTAAGTGTAAAGCAGATGAGGCTGCGAATTTTCCCTCTACCCTTAGCAAAGGAGCTATAGTGATAAAGGGTTCTAGTACCTATTGTCAAATCCCATAGGACCATGGCTTATGGTCTTTTGGGATCACCCCAAGGCCCCACCACGTGGAGCCTTACATTTCATTCCTTAATCTATGGCATATCTGGACTTCAGTTGCTGACGGGTGGGTTCATGCATGCAGCTCGCTCCAAGGTTTTGATTAGACGTACGAGCCCTACTCTAAGTCCCGTCCGAGGCTGTAAACAAGATTTCTCCTGCATCATGTCCCATCCCCTGCGTGTGATTCCTGTGGAAATCTATCCTACTATTTTGGGTGTAATGATTACGAAGGATGGCTTCGTTAATAAACAGGGAGGATGCATTGCTTGCGACCTTCAATTCTGGTTTTCCTGCATATACAAAGAAATTGGTGATATTGTTGGATTTCAAGTAGTCCTCATCATAATGGAAATGTCGTTCGAATCCACAACGTCTTTAGCATTGGTCTAAACCGTCAAGGCCGATATCAGGGACATTAGGAAGAAGATGAAATGGATGAACCACTTTCTACATAGGTTGGATTTTGAGGGTGGACGTCGCTTGGAAATAGTATACCGGGATATTGTTCAGTTGTGGAAATAATTTTTCCATTCCATTACTGAGATTGAACAAGTAATGACTCGATTGCTCAAATATCTGGAAATCAAATTTGAGAAGCTAGAACTCAAGGTGGAAAATTTGAAGGATTTTGCAGTTACAAGTTCTTCTTCCCGCCAAGGCAGACATGGAAAGTGACCCACGCCCTCTCTGGAATTTTTTTTGGTTTGTCTAAGCATAGCTATGCATAGCGTGTATCTAGCAGTTTAGTCTTGTCAAGTAGTGTTGTGAAATGTATAGAAAGTAGTAGTAACAATCTGAAAGTTGAAGTACTCTGAACTTTGAATGCCGCTTCCTAAGGGCATCTTTGCACTGTGTGGTTCTATCTAAATGGTTACATCAGTATTTATATAAATATAAACGTTCTTGTCTAAAAATATATAATTAACTATCTTTAATTAAATAATAATATGTTCTCATTTATTTATTTTTAATTTTAGAACATATTAGATATATAAAAATTATTGTATTTCTTCAATTTGTGAAGTTATATTTGAATAATTGTAATCTATTTTCAATTTCCATGTCTTTACAATAATTATCAACTTAGATTGGAGGAGTTATTCTTATTTTCCTTTTCTATGTTATGATTGGTTGATTATATAAAATGATTTATTTGATTATTATTAAACTATTTACTGTTTGAATGTAGCTTGGTTAGTTAAAACGAATGTACGATTCCTCTATTTTTTTAAGTAAAAAATAAGAATCTGTATTTTCCTACTATACTTTTTATATGTTATTTTAAATGTAAAATTATAAAATATGATATTTTTTAATTATATTCATTTTAATAATTTCAGCTCATAATATTTTCATAAATTTATGAAGCAAATAATATGTTCAGTGATTTCCGACTCTATGATTTCCTATTCATTATTTCATAATTAAGCCGAAGGCTTTCTTTCTACGAGGTCGGGTTTGAAAAACCTGTACCTTTTATGGTCGTCGATTGATCAAATAAAAACTTGACACGTATATTTTTTCTGGACTGTCCGGGCGCTCTCAAGAATCCCGCTGGTAGTTACAGGCTTATATTTTTGTATGGAGCTCAAGCATTTTTGCATATTTTTCAACCGAGCAAGCAGAACTAAATTCCTCCAGGGGCATATGCCACTTTTTACACTAAAACTGTGTGCCAGCTGTTTTCTTTGCAAAGTTTTATTCTTCCAATAATAGCCTGCCACGTGCATGATGTCATCAGCATCTTGTTGATGGCGTGTTTCTCTGAATCGTCACTCCGCAAATGATCTTCGTCCAATTCCAACATTGAAGTACGCGGAGTTGAACAAACAGATTCTCACTGAACATGCCCAAAATGAAATCAATGGTACATACCGTAAACATCCTGCAGACTTATAAGGGAAATAAGGGATGAGATTGTCTAAAAGAAGCCTGGCAAATTGCCATTCCTATATTGTTCTGAATCTCTGTTACCGCTCTGTTTTCTGTGTGTATGTCAGACAATCTCTGTTACCGCTACTTTTAAACCAAAATGAAATCAATGGTACATACCGTAAACATCCTGCAGACTTATAAGTGAAATAAGGGCTGAGATTATCTAAAAGAAGCCTGGCAAATTGCCATTTCTATATTGTTCTGAATCTCTGTTACCGCTCTGTTTTCTGTGTGTATGTAAGATAATCTCTGTTACCGCTACTTTTAAACCAAAACTTCAAAGCAAAGGAAACTTCTAGATACCAACCCTGTACACTATTTGCATTTTTAAATCTGTTTTAAAGGTAAATGTGCCGTGTGCCCATATGGAATGTGGAGCAATGTGGAGCATACTTTGAATATTCTAATGTTCATGTTATAATTTGGTTTATCTCATACAATATGTTTTAAATTTGATTAAGAACTTTCCTTCCGGAAGGCATACCTTGAACTTTTATCACTTATTAACCGAAACAAATCTTTTTAATCCTAATTAAACAAATATTTCACATGTAACATGCAAGCATATTGATTTAACATTTTTATATTTTCAAAAAAAATCTTACAAACATAATTAAAAAAATTCTTACAAACATAATTAATTTGCAATTTTCCATTTTATTATACATGTATGTATATTGATCTAACATTTTGTCTTTGTCAACAAAATCATTTTTATATTATAAAATTGAAAACATTAACCGTAATTGTACATTAGAAAAACAACAACAAATTTTCCACAATTTCATAATATCATATGAAAATTGCTTTGAATGATTGAGATTAATAATAATCTCTTGTTAAAATGAATAAATCTATCATATAAAAATTGCTTCGAAAGATTGAGATAAATAATAATCTCTTCTTAAAATGAACAAATCTAGACCACTTTTTATTGAGTATAGTTTTTTAATATGACTTATATAGTTTATATTACCAAATAATAAAATAATAACATTAATATAGTTTATCTATTAAATTTAGATTTATAAGTATTAAGAAGATCTTAATTTTTTTATATGTAATTTTTTTTAATGTATAAAAATTTTAAGATAAAAAGTTTACACTTAAAGAAATTTGATCTTGTGTGTACTTGAACATAGATGTATGTTGTTTTTTATTTTTTATTTTATCAAACATGTTATTATTTTATGATGTGGGATATATTGCCATATCAACCTCACTTTACATGACATTTTCCTTACACTAAGCTATAAAGCATCTAGCTACTCTAAATGCAATGATAATATCAAAAGTTGAAAATATTAGTGTTATTCAATGATTTATATAAACCACTTTTAATATGGTTGTGCTAATTAATTTCTAACATTCCATATAACAAATGCTAATAACAAGATCAACAAAACAAGAAAGAGATTTTCATGAGATTTTCCTATTAGTTTAGGTTTCCATATTGGGGGCATTTCAAGGGTAATAGTTTAAGAGCTTATATTTGAGATCCATAATGGTTGATCTCAATGTTATGCCATAATGCATGACATTGAAAAGTAATAAGTTTAAAAGTATATACATAATAGTTTCTTTTATGATTTATTGTTATTGGTGATATGTGTTATTGGTTGATTTCAATGTGATGTTGTCATGTTTAACATTTTAAAAGTAATAATTTAAGAGGTTATATTTGAGTTTCTTAATATCCTCAATTTTAGTGTGATTTTGCATTATAACATTTGAATAAAAATAATCTAAAACATTATGTTTAAAGTTGATAGTATAATTTTATCCAATATTATGTCACATGTAACATTTCAAAATTAACAATTTGAATTCATGTTTGCAGTTAATAATACACTTTTATCCAATATTATGTCATATTGTAACATTTCAAAAATAATAATTTTAAAATTATAATTGTCTTTATCAACTATAACATGTTATCCCTAGTATGTTTGATTTTGAAACATTGTAACATTTCCCATGGTATATTCCTCTTTCAAAAGGAATAGAGAAAGGGTTGTGTCACATTAAGATTAAAATTAAATAAAAACAGATCTAGTTCACTTTGTGACTTTGAAAAGGAATAAAAATGGCATTGAATTATGATACATGTTCTATATTAGGTATTAAATTATTCAAATAGTTTTATTTTTTTAGATAAGATTAATCAAGGATTTTTTATCACTAGTAGGGTTGATTTGTTTGGATTTTAATGTTTGAAAACATATAAGAATTATTAAAAAAGAATAGATAAATGGTTGTATCACATTTTAATATTTGAAGAGAAATAAAAGAGTGATATGTCATATTATGAAATCTGAAGTTATAAAATATATATTTGATTATATAGTTTACACAAATAATTTATATGGTATAGATTCTTGTTTAAGAAGTAGATATATATGGATTTCTATCATTGATATGATTGGTGTTGTTGCATTGTAACATTTAAAAGTTAGCTTTAGTTAGCTATAGTTGATTAAGGTTGATTATAATTACCTTTAATTAATGATGGTTTAAAATTATAATCTTAAATGTTATAATTATGTCTTTACATAGTTAAATTTATGATGTTTCTTCTTGTCTTTATAACACTTATAAGGTTTGTGGGTGTGTGTGTATGTGTGTTTTTTAAATAGAAAGAGAATTATATTTCATGCCATGAAACATTAGTTTGACTTATTTAGATTAAGTTATCAATGAATACATATAAAGTTGCTTCCTTTTTTCATTGCAATTGGAATACATACCAATGTGATTTTTAGGAATGCATGTAATTTTTAGGAAGGGTAGGGCCTTCTTCTTTAAATAGATTTAGCCAAGTTGTCAAATCTCCATGTAGCCAATTTCTATGTAATTTCACCATTAAACCAAATGTTAATGTTTGTTTTATGAACAAAAGAATACATAAGCATTAAAAGCATATGTGCATTTAAAAAAAACCCAAGTATTAAAAACATGTGCACATTTCTAATGAGCACAGTAAAAAACATGTGCACTTTCTTTTATGTAAAAAAATATAAGAACATTTTCTCATTTTCCCCTCAATTTGTGGTACTTTCCTCCTATTCCCACTAACCAATCATTATCACATGGACATGTTTACATTAGCTTAGAAGAGATTATGAAAATTTGCAATAAAATTATAATTCATATCCATCTTTATACACTCGTACATATAATTCACATTTATGAAAATACCCAAGATAATCCAAATTCTAAACATATAATTAGGAATATTGTATACCCGTATATAATTTCTAAACATATACCATATATACAATATTTGCACGTTAGAATTTTTTTAAAATCTGCCATGGGTATTTGCTAGTGTATTTTGGACATTTTTACAAATGCTTAGAAGTGATTTTCAAAATTTGCAAATGTCGAATTCTAAGACAATAAATGATTTTTTCACTTGTGCATTGAGAATAGTAAATCAAACAAAGTCTCATGGAGATACTTTGGATGATCAAAAGGTTGTAGAAAAGATATTGAGGAGTCTTCCTATTAGATTTGACCCAATTGTTGTAGCTATTGAAGAATCTAAAGATTTGTCTCAAGTTTGTATTGATGGCCTTATGGGGTCTTTACAAACCCATCAGCAAAGACTCAATAAGTCAAATGGTTCCTCTATGGAAAATGCATTCAAATCACAAGTTCAAGCTAGTAGTAGCAGAAGAGGAGGAAGAATCACTAATAGAGGTGTAAGAGGATTTGGAAGAGGAAGAATCAACAATTGCAATGAAGGTGGTAGATTAGACAAATCTCATGAAGAAGGAGCAAATTCCAATTTCTTTGCAAGCAAAAGAAGTAGAGGTGATAGACATTCCCTTGAATTTCATGACTAAAGAAAAAGGTATGAAAAATCACATATCCAATGCCACTATTGTCAAAAAATTGTTCATTATGCACGTGAATGTAGGAAGAAGCAGTTTGATATGAATAGGCAGAATGTAAATTTCTCAAGAGAAAGAGCACTCTGAAAATAGTGATTCAGTGTTTATTACTTGTAATAGTGCACAAGAAAGCTCAAAAGAAGTATGGTTTTTAGATAGTGGTTGTAGTAACCACATGAGTGCAAACAAGGATATGTTTGCAAACATGGATGAATTTGTGCTATTAGAAGTAAAATTGGGGGATGATAACAAAGTAGTTGTCATGGGTAAAGGTAGCATAAATTTGAAACTAAAAAAGGTGAAAATAAATACATTCCAAATATGTATTATGTCCCTAAACTCAAACACGATCTAGTTAGCATTGGGAAACTAATACAAAAGGGATATAGATTCTATTTTGAAAATTATGCGTGTGAAATTCTTTATTCACATAGAACACTAATTGCAAAAGTCCAAATGACACTAAACAAGATGTTCCCTTTAAGGTTGCAAAAAGATTTGTCTGTTCTTTCAAAGCAGTCCTCTCAGATCAGTCATGGTTATGTCACTTAAGATTTGGTCATTTAAGCTTCAATGGTCTAAATTTGTTGCATAGAAAAAAAATGGTGAATGGTTTGTCATTGATTGAACAACCAAACAAAGTTTGTGAAGGGTACATTCTTGGCAAGTTGCAATTGCAAAACAATGATAGCCATAGCAATTGCCTCAAGAAGGTGCAATAATACACTGATAAGGTGGTTGTTAGAGGGTAAAAGAAGGTGGAAAATGTAAGATTAAACTGAGGGAGTGTATATAAATGTTTGTAAATGATATGATCCTTTTAACTTTTATTTTGCATGGGGAAATGATTAAAAGAATGTAGTGCTCCTAGTGTGCAGGTAATGTCTTTTATTATTTATATGGGGATGTAAAATTATTTATAACAATCATATTTCTATATAAATATTACTGAAAAAATACCTTGATAACTATTTCATTCAAACAATAATATATTGATAAATGGAAAACTGCAATTAATACCACAACAAAATGGAACACTACAATTTCTGAAAAGATAGAGAATAGTTCAAATCACAATACATAACAAGTTTATTGGACTTAACACTTTTCAAAATAACAAGTAGGGAATTCCAATTAATATCACATTACAATTTGACATGGGATGCCATAACATATTTTATACGTGTCTTATTTCTTTTCAAAAATAGAGCAATTCCAAATGGAATTTACAACGAACATCACATCATAGTTTGACATGATATGGAAGAAACTATTCTCATCAAGAAAACACTCAAATGTGTTGTTATAACTCATGCAGTAACAACTATAAAAAGGAAAAACATGTTTTATACGAATCGAATTACAAAATGAACAATAATAATATTGTTTAGGATTCAGTAGAAAAAGATGGTGTTGCAAACATATCGATATAGCATAGGGAGTTCAGGTACATGAACATTGTATCCTTGTCCTGTGAAATGGAACTAACCCTTTCCCTTTTCGAGAGTGTAAAGTTGTTTTTGAAATCTCTGCTTTGAGAAATTGTTGCATCTAATTTACATATACATGTGCATAGTTGATTGGAGCAACTGCATAAGAAACACATAATGATCAAATCAAACACATTTGACAAAATACATTGCAATTGCTATAGTTGTTTAGGTGGCACACTATGTTTAATACATACCTAACAACATTTTATTTTTCCAAACATATAGTTAAAATGTTATAAACGTCTCTAAAGGAAAATGACAAGTTAATGAACTATGTGAAGATGGATGGGACCACCCAATAAGGCCTTTGTTAACCCTGTCGAGCAATCAATCAACCAACAATTAAAGATCCTTTTGAAATGGTAAGTACTCACTTAATTTGGAGACTTGCAAAACATTTTTATATTCATTATTTATTATTATAATTTTTTATATTAATTATTTATTTTTATCAAATGATTTAAAAAGAGACTTGCAATCATGTATGAGACCAGACATGTTATATAGAAACCACTCAAACAAAGGTTATTGGGAAATATACAAATACAAAACCTCTACCATTTTGTCAATTTCATTGTGATATATTTTCATTAAAAAAAGAAATTCAAGTTTTTTAACATAAGATTATATTTATATTTGGTTTCATGTTTTTTGTTTTTATTTTTATAAGACTTATATATCCTAAGCTTGTTGTCATATCATTTAAAATTCAAGTTTTTTAACATAAGATTATATTTATATTTGGTTTCATGTGTTTTATTTTTATTTTTATAAGAGTTATACATCCTAAGGTTGTTATCATATCATTTAAAGATTAAGGCGTCAACCACTTTGTTGTCCAACTAAAACTTTAATAAATAACAAAAACATGCTCACTTCAAAATGACTTACTTGCACTTCCAATCTCCAAACCACACCAAAAAAGTCTCAAGACGTCATGCATGACAATATGAAACCATAATTTATTTTATTTTGATCATAGGATAAGGTTGAGTAACATTTATTTTGTTCACTATTTTTTTTAAATTTAAATTAAAGTGTGTGTGAGAAGATATCTCCAAGTTGGTATCTCCATAGTCAAAGTTTCATAATTTGGTATGTGTTGCAGAAGATCTTCTAAGAATAATATACTTTTTGTAAGTGTTAAACACAAAATTTACTATTTTATAAAACATCAACTCAAATTTTTAAAAGTTTTTTTTTCACTTTAAAAAGTAAAATTGTATATTTCTAGTGACGATTGTGGAGATGAAACATTTCTTCAATGTTTGGTTTTACAAAAATATATGTATCACTAAATACATAGTGGAATAATCATATTCATGAAATGGAGAAGGAACTCCTTTATTAGTGGTGGTTTGACTACCATGTCCAATGATGATATGGGCATTGATGTTGAAGAAATTCCATATATAACTCCAATTTCGAGTCAAATATGGGGACTTAGTTCTTACTCTTGAGTAATTTGAATGGTGTTTGTTAAGCCACAAATATTCATTTACTATTTAGAAGTACCCTGATAGTAAAATGGCATTTTATTTTATTATAAACTTAATTTAGAGCAGTGTGCGAATATGAGTGGACAATTAAATCTTTTTTGGAGGGGCAGCTCCCAAATATACTTTGAGGAGCATAGGATATCAAGGATAGATGTTGAATACTATGCCTATTTGTGGTGTTTTAATGTTTTTGTTCATCTAATGCAAGCAGGACGAATTATATTTTAAGAGGTAGATATGCATATTATGTAAGTGTGGTTAAACTATGGTAAATGGTAGTTAAATTTAAATGTGGGAACTACCTTTTTGAAACTTGAATGGGGATAAATATCTTAACATCCATGCTTTAACAAATTTGTATGCCTATGTTTTTGAGTGGCTTTGGATGCTTGAAATTTTAAAGCTAATATATACGGCTTTCCAAATTTGATATTTTATGCATAAAAGTTTTGACCCCTTGCCTATAGGTTCACTTTTGTTAATTTCTGTTTGTCTATGATACAATTAAATCCTATAGGGTTTTACAAATTAGAAAGAGTGCATATGATATGTTGTGTCTTACTATGTAACAGTGTCCTAAACCATATGATATTCAAGTTATGGGTAATGCTTTATAAATGGTAAAATTTTAATGAGCATGTATATTGATTTTTAATGTAGATGCAATTGTTTTCCTTAGCTTTTTATTTTGCTTGTGCAATGTGTTGTTAATTTCATATTGTCATTTTTAATGGATATATTAGAAAGCTTTGCATTGTTGTTTTTCATTGATTTATTAATTGGATTGTATTTAAACTTATTATAGAGGTTTTGAAATATTGCTCTTTTTTCACATGATCAAAACCACTTCACTTCCTTTTTTTTTTTTCTGCTTTTATTGCACTTTTTGGGACAATTGCTAGTTTAATAAATAAATTAAGTATTTTTAAAATATATTTTAATCAATCAATTAAATATTAAAAATAATTTGTTTCGTCAAAATTTCGGTTATGTAGAAAGTGAAATTCCAACACATTCACGACAATCATAGACTTTCATACATCTGTCTTCTCATTTCATTTCAGACAACGATTAAAAAAACACGGTAGAGATGAATCGCCATTTTGAGGGGTATAACCAAAGTCAAACAAATTAATAAATTGCGGCACAAAGAAATGTCGATCTTATCGTGAGGTATCGTTTATTGGAATTCGATAGATGCGTTCGAGGAGGACCAAGGGATTCCGATTCTCTCCATTTTCTTGTTTCTAATAACAAACCAAACTGTAAGCGCTGTTGCAAAAAATATTTTGGCGGAGATGGTTACAATTATGGATTGTTGTTTGCAGTGATAGAAATGGCGGTCTCTCTAGCATTGAATTGATGAGGTTTAGGTCCCTTACTCATGAGCTGGTTGGATGCAGCTTCTATGTCATCCACCTTATTTTCAATTTGAGGGAGCATTACTTGAGAATTGGAAATCAGTTCTGAGATATTTTTATCGGCTGAGATGTTGTTATCCTTCACCTTGCCCCACAGAACAGCGTATAGCCCTATTGCAATCAGAACTCCTCCCAACACGCTGTATTCAGTGAATAAATGCTGTTAGCGCCTCGAACCATCCTATTTGCAAAAACGTTTAACCTCGATTTCAATTTCAGTAGAAGAATTTAGAAACGCACCTGCCCAAAAATACGCTCTCAGAGAGAATGATAGATGCCATTATTGCCACGATAATCATTGACAACGGACTGAATGCTGTCGCAAATACAGGTCCTTTTAAGCGCATGCACAACCCTTGCACGTAATATGCAATTGCTGACCCTACAACTCCCTGCACGCAACAATATTAATCGATGTACTCTCTAATTTTAATTGACCTTATCCAGTTCCTGATTTCAAACCTGAAGAAAAACGATAGAAAAGAGGCAAACAAGCATACAGAATAGACTGCAGTGAGAAGGTTGATGTCCCATCCTAACGCCCACTGGGAAGGGTCACGTACGAGAGCTACGCTCAGAAATGTTGCTTGTAATGTTCCCATAAAACATATTAATGTTGCAAGGGATAGCGGAGCACGATATTTCTTCAGTACTGCAGCCTGCACATTCAAAATTGTTAATTTCAAGATGATTGATTATTTTATATATTTGCATAGAGAAACATCTCAAATTTATGAGATCACCTGGAGGATAAACAAGCCTGACCAAGCAAGAGTGGACGCAACTATCAGAAGGGAACCTATGATCCACTCTTTACCGTGACTGGAAGCTGCCACTGACGTTCCAGTTGCAGAAGTATGGGGGGGTTGATGACGTGGAGACCAAGGCATGCGAACAATAGGACCTTTGTATAACGTCATAAGCATTGCTCCGCCAACGCAAATGATCGTTCCCATAATCTTGGCTTGACTGCGTAGCTTTTTTATATTCACGCTCTCCATCCTACACAATAGGGATTTCTTATCAAGATTTCCTATGAATATATGTATGAGGGCAATCAATAACCAGCCTGTCCAGGCTTTAATGCAATGGGGGCTGAGCAGTAAGCTGTTGGATCTCAAAATGGCTGTCTCCCATTTGAGATTCAACGACCTACTACACAACCTCAAAGCTTATGCAGCAGGCTAATTAATTTTAGCTATATATGAATGCCCCTAGAATATTTAGTTCGAAGGTAACAATGCAATTTAATTACCTGAATACGAGAGCCATCACAAAAGTCATAGCCGGGAGAACATTACTCAATGCAGAAGCATATGTTGGAGAAGTTAATTTCAAACCCAGGTAGTAGAAATTCTGATCAATTACAGGCCTGCGGGCATGCATTTAGAATATCCCATATTTAAATTTAATTACTCGCCAACAAGCAAAACAATGGAATGGAGGGGATGATGTGAAGCGAAGCAAAAGCCATGAAATAGTGAAATAATACATACCCTAACAAACCCAGTAGAAAGATTTGGCAGAATATGGAAAAAGTGAGCTTGGGTCGCAACTTCCTGCAATGCATTACATGTAACTTAGTTAACATATGAGCTGATAACCAAATACTGATTGCATTGGGTGTTAGGAGAAATTGCAAGGGCATGCATGGATTGAATAGCTTTTACCTTTCAATGAAGAAGGCAAAAGGGGCGAGGACAACCGTAGCAGCTGCGTGCCTGTACACTACAAGCACAAAATGATTCATCCCCCTGTTAAGAGATACTTTAGTCATTACATTCATACCCGCATATCCAAACTGGAGGAATATCATCGCTACATACGGTTTTGATTTCTCAATTGGCATCCCCATTGATAATCAAATAAAAGTCCTCCAAATTAACGCCACACCCTTCCCTTCTCTATCTACAAATTAGCAATTTCTAGAGACTACTAGCGCCTGGCCTCTACTTTATGGACTCGCAACTAATTAACGTTCAAGACACCGGAGGTTTCATAATCCACAATGTGTCTACACTCATATTTATAGATGAAGAAAAAACAAGTTACCAATCAACATTATTGACATAACTTACACGCAACATCAATAATTATTACCGCGAATAAGAAAATCACATATGTGCAATCTGTCAGTATGAGATTTGATTTTCTGCGTAATTTAATTTATTAACGCAATGGCAGAGACAGTTTTAAACAATAATGAGAGAAAGAAATAGGTGAAAAAAAACAAAACGTAGATATATGTGCAGGCTGACGTGTAGTGCAGAATTGTTGGGATGCCACGTAAGACAGCAGAAGATATAAAGTAGAGTGGTTGGGGAAGAAGCAACGATCCACGTTAGCAATAGCTGTTCTGATTATGGACGGGAGTGTCACGAGACGCGGAAAATAGGGCATGTAAGAAATGACTGGTTGTCATAACAAAGTGTCAAAGTTGATGGAAGACGATCGAAATATCTACGTCTGGATCACTGATCTCCACACAGCTTTAGCAGCAAGAAATTCAAAATAGTCACTTTATGATAGACGTATCTATGATGAAGAAAGATATTCAAAATAGTCAAGCCGTTAGCGTAGAAAATTGTTTTCTAAATCTACCAGATCACATAAAGTAGAGGTATAAAACATATATAATTATTTATATTGGATTTTATATAAATGGCATCCTGGAATAGTGGAGGAATTCGAATGATTTGTCAATTACATGTTTATCTTTCATTGACTATTGCCGCCTTCACAGATTTCATGTAAGCAACATAATGATTTCGTTAACGTATTTCAAAACAAAACGTTTTCAAGTTTGGAAAAAGAAAATTTGAAAAGGATTTTTCTACTCAAGGTTATCTTAAAAATTATAATTTTTATTTTACTTAATTTTAATAAAAGTTTTAAAGTTACGGCATGATGTTGTGGTGGTTGTTATTAACGTTTATTAAAATTAATTTTGGTTTATTTTCAAAGGTTTCAATATAGATGTAGGCAACATAGTTTTAAAAAATTGATTTTAATTTTCAACTTTTTTAATGTCAAATAATGACAAATTGTTCCAACTCATAAACTTTTACTAAAATATTTTCAAAATATCAAAACAAAGATATATTTTTGATCTTCTAAATTAAAGTTGCTCACACCTTTATAATATTTTAATTTTTTCTAATGTTTTATTTCTTGATGTACCATAGCTTCTCTTTAAATTTAAATGTGATAATACTTTTAATAACATTTCTATTATGCAAAATGATATAATATTTTAAAAATATATTAATCA
>LPNX010320153.1:259848-262348 GCA_001517045.1 Pseudotsuga menziesii
TTAGAGAAGCATATCTAGTCCACCATAATTTTGAGGAGTTAGAAAAGCTAGAAAAAGGTATCTAGCCCACTATAATTTTGAGGAGTTGAAAAGTTAAAAATATTTTTTGACAATACATAAAACTCATATATGTTATAAATGAATTCATCTATACTTTATTATATTTAAAAATATACAAACACATTTAAACACAAAGATATTGAAAAATCATAAAAAAAGTGTAAATTTATATCTTTTAATGTGATATATATATTTTATTTTATTGAAAAAAATAAATAAATATATTTTTATATAAAATTTATATAATAAAATATTAAAATAATAATACAAAGTAGAAATATTTTTTTATTGAGGATTACATAAAACTCATATATGCCATTCATCTATACTTTATTATATTTAAAAATATACAAACACGCATTTAAACACAAATATATTAAATTTGAAAAAACATAAAAATGTGAATTTAAATATATGTATATTTTATTGTATAAAAAGAAATTTTCATTTATATTTTTTTATATAAAGTTTATTTATTAAAATAATAATACAAGGTATTTATTTATTTTTAAATAATAGTTTTGAATCATTTTATTTCATAAATATAAAAATAAAATAAAATAAATTTATTAAAAGATATAATATATATTTTTTACTATAAAATTTATAATAAAAAATTAAAATAATATATATATATTCCGAGGAATATATATATATATATATATATATATAATTTAACACATCTATTACATACATGATTAACTTCAACTCAATCCATTTACTATTGGAAGAAGAAACATGGTTTTTAATCCATTCATTGGATGAAAAAAACAAACATGGTTTTTAAGAGCCTATATTTCTAGTGTTTAAAAGTATATTTGTTTTTAAAAATCACTTTTCGTTTGTGAATTTTATTTTATTTTTATTAAATAATTATTAATTTTATAATAATTATGAAAAATAAAAAGAATATAAAATAAACATATTTCTAAAAGGTCAACCTTGTGAATTAAAATTCTATGACATAAATCTTAACCATATTTCTACAATAAAATCTATCATACAATAAAATCGATCATAGAAAATATTCACATGTGTATCATTTCAAATTTCATAATTATTATGAATTAAAAATAAAAAATAAAACATGTTTTTCAACTCTTATTAGCCCCTACAAGGATGCCACGGAGCACGGACTATACACCAAAAAAACCAATATTGACAACCACACCTATAAAGCATGTTGATGAAACACACGCTAGAATCAAGTTTGTAGCCTCCAAAGGATTCCTAATCCACAAGAGGATAACCCTAAGGAAAAACTAGTTAACTTTGTCATAGGATTTGGCATTGTCCATTTTTAGGATTACTGCATTAAGATACATAACTTTGTCATAGGATTTGGCAATGTCCATTTTCAGGATTATTGCATTAAGATTTTTAACTTTGTCATAGGATTTGGCAATGTCCATTTTTAGGATTATTGCATTAAGATTTTTAACCTTCACATAATGAAGGAATTCTTAAGAGATCTTAATAGCATCTAAATTTTGCTTATTGAAAAGACAACTGAATTTCTCTTTGGAAACAACCTCTAACAATTTAGGCTTGATTCTATTATCAATGACTTTTGTCACCAACTTATAAACCAAGTTATGCCCTACTTGAAATTAGAAAAATACTCAGGTTTATCTCCCTTCGGTATAAGAGAAATAAAGGTATAGTTTAGAGCACCTGACATATACCCGGGCTGGTGCAAGCTAATGTTGGTCACTTATGACGAGTTCGTTGCAATGGACTTTCAGAAAAAACAGAAATCTGAACGTCAAAAATCAATATTAGAGGTACCTACGGGTGTGTGCAAGAAGTAGAGGGTCTCTTTTGGTACATTAGATGCAATACAAAACTAAAAAAACAGACATCCATCAACTTGCATGGATATTTTGAGACACTTACACAATGAATCTTGCGATCAGTTAAAAACAAGAAATGTAGGAAATTGAATGACCTTTCCAAATATATATTTTTTCTATTGAAAATGGTGTTAACTATCTAAAGTTAGATAAATTTTAACGGACACTTTTTATTTTTGGGACAAATTATAACGTATATTTTTTGTGGGTGCAGCGTCTGAGAGTCTAAATGATGGAATAAACTTAAATGAAAACCGGTATACATATAGAGAACATATAGGACTAGTGCACTACTATTTTTCCAATAATAAAAATAATATTTTTAATTTTTTTTTTAATTATCTAAGAGATCAAACCTTGAAAACGGTACGTCAATTGTGGGTGCAGCATTTGAATGTCTTAATGCAATTATTTGGAAATGGGTTTTTTATAGCATGTAGAGGTTGGTGTTATTTAGTGTACCATACAATTTTTTTTTAAATGGTTGAGAAACGAAAGAGATATGGACGAAACACTACCAGTGTGTTTTTTGAGTTGAGGAGTGATGACATAAGATAAATAAGAAAAAAATAGAAAACATTATGTAT
>LPNX010320153.1:281326-296390 GCA_001517045.1 Pseudotsuga menziesii
ATCGTGAGTGGGTCTCTCCACTCGTGATTGTACCCAAGAAAAATGGGAAATGGAGGGTCTGTGTTGATTACAGGGAATTGAATAAAGCAACCCAAAAAGATCATTTCCCTTTACCCTTTATCGACCAGGTACTTGATACCCTGTCAGGGAAGAATTTCTTCTCCTTCCTAGATGGTTTCAGTGGGTACAACCAAATCCAAATTGCTCCTGAGGATCAGGATAAAACCACCTTCACCTGTCCCTGGGGAACGTTTGCTTACAAAGTACTTCCATTTGGATTATGCAATGCACCAGCAACGTTCCAAAGAGCTGTGATTGGTATATTCTCTGAATTAGTCAATGATAGCATGGAAATCTTCATGGATGATTTCACTCCCTATGGCAGGGATTTCGATGAGGCATTAGCAAATTTAAAGAAGGTTTTAACTCGCTGTAAACAGGCTCAGCTTTCATTAAGCATTGATAAGTGCCATATGATGATGAGTGAGGGGGTGGTATTGGGGCATTTTATCTCTGCCAATGGCATACAGGTAGACCCTGCAAAAATCAAAGTAATACAGAATATACCCACTCCTTCAACTCAGAAAGAGGTGAGAAGCTTTCTGGGACATGCTGGATATTATCGAAGATTCATAGAAAACTTCTCCAAACTGGATTCTCCTCTGTTCTCTTTGTTAATGAAGGATGCACAGTTTGTGTGGAATGCAGCATGCCAGACAGCATTCGATGAACTTAAAGCAAGGCTGTCTACATCTCCCATCTTGCGGGGACCTAATTGGACCCTGCCCTTCCATATCTCCTCAGATGCCTCTGACACTGCCATTGGGGCTGTATTAGGACAGCAGGAGGACCAAAAACCTTACGCCATTTACTATGTTAGTAAAAATCTAGCCCCTACTGAGCTTAACTACACTGTTACTGAAAAAGAATTCCCTGCTATTGTTTACTCCATCAACAAATTCAGACATTATATCACCGGGTATCCTACATTTGTGCACACTGACCACTTTGCCATCAAATACTTAATGAACAAACCAATTACTAATGCCAGAGTGACCAGATGGCTTTTGTTGTTACAAGAATTTGATATCACTATTATAGATAAACCTGGGAAGGAAAATGTTGTTGCTGACTTTTTATCCCGTCTTACTAATAGTGATGACAGTTTGCCTGTTGAGGATTCCTTCCCAGACGAGCATCTATTTGCACTTTCAGTTCATTCTCCATGGTATGCAGATGTTGCTAACTATTTGGTTGCAGGAAAGCTCCCGCCATATATGACAAAACGAGAAAAAAGAAAAATTATTCAGCGCAGTGCCGGGTTTTGTTGGTTAAATGGCCATCTCTTCTACGCAGGGCCTGATCTTGAGATCAGGAGATGTGTAAGAGAAGATGAGATCTTTCCTATATTAAAATCCTGTCATGAGGGGCCTTGTGGATCCCACTTTGTAGATAAGAGAACAGGGCACAAAGCACTGCGGATGGGATATTACTGGCCGACTCTGTTTAGGGATGCCAAGAAGTATGTCCAGTCCTGTGACAGTTTCCAAAGGATAGGCCAACCCAATCGAACAGATTAGATGCCCCTACAGTCTCAACTTGTAGTTGAACCATTTGAGAGATGGGCACTGGATTTTGTTGGCCCTATCAGTCCTCCCTCCAAACAGAAGGTCTATATTCTGGTTTGTACTGATTACATGACCAAGTGGGTGGAGGCTGTAGCTTTGGCTAAAGCTAATGATCAGGCAGTAATTGATTTTCTGTACAACGAGATCTTTACCCGTTTTGGGGTGCCAAAAGAAATAGTTACTGATGGAGGTCCGCAGTTCGTGTCACACCAATTTGAATCCTTTCTCAGGAAGTATCATGTGCAGCACAGGGTGTCTTCACCTTATCACCCCCAGGCTAACGGTCAGGTGGAAAGCACCAATAAGGTTATTGAAAATATCCTTACTAAAACAGTAAATAGTCATCGAAAGGATTGGGCTGACAGGCTTCCAGAAGCACTGTGGGCATATCGCACGACTTGGCGTGACACTACAGGGTTCTCCCCATATGATCTGGTGTATGGAAAGAGTGCTGTCTTTCCAATTGAGTTCGAGATTAAAACCTTGAAGACAGCCACCGAATTGAACCTGGACATAACAGAAGCGCAGAAGCAAAGACTGAATCAATTGAATGAACTGGACGAGAAGCGGTTAGCGGCAGTAGATAAGACTTCGTTGCTTCAGCAACAGAGATCTAATTGGCACGACCAGTTTATTAAAAAGAAGATCTTCAGTGAAGGAGACTGGGCGTTACTTTATGACTCCAGATTCAAAAGAGATTTTAAAGGGAAACTGCGTACACGGTGGCTCGGCCCATACTTGGTTGACAGGGTTTTTGATAACGGCACTTTCCGTCTGGTGACCATTGACGACAATCGTATACCATTACTTGCTAATGGCCACAGACTAATACTATACCATAAGCCTATTTCGAAGGATGCATTCATTTCGCAGATTGCTGCCGACCCAGAGTACCAGCTGTTACCAGGGCAGGAACTTCTCCCTGCCTCTGCCAACCTTTAAACTGTAATTCGCACGATTGAACCACTGTATATAAATAAGTTTTTTTTCTACTGTAGCGTATAACTCTTGATTCTTTTTCTTTTTGCATTTGATCTCTTTGGTTGTTGTTTCCTTTTAAGAAATAAAACTGCAGGGAAGTACCAGGCGAACGATCAGAACGGGCCCGCTGAACGAAGAACGTTTTCCTTTGTTCCCTGTGTTACATTTCCCTTTTTCTCAGAATAAACACTCCCGGCGGCTGAACAAATGCTTCCGCAGCTGAAAATACTTTCCCACAGCCGCAACCTTTTTCCCAAGACCCGAACACTCTTTTTTCTGGCGGCTGAACAAACGCTTCCGCAGCTGAACAAACTTTCCCACAGCCGCCACCTTTTTCCCAAGACCCGAACACTCTTTTTCCTGGCGGCTAAACAAACGCTTCCGCAGCTGAACAAACTTTCCCATAGCCGCCACCTTTTTCCCAAGTCCCGAACACTCTTTTTCCTGGCGGCTGAACAAACGCTCCCGCAGCTGAACAAACTTTCTCACAGCTGCCACCTTTTTCCCAAGGACCGAACACTCTTTTCCCGATGGCTGAACAAACGCTCCCGCAGCTGAACAAACTTTCCCACAGCCGCCACCTTTTTCCACAGACCCAAAAATTCTTTTTCCCGGCGGATGAACATAAGTTTTCCGGCAGCCGAACAGGCACAGCTTCAACATCATGTGGAGGATAAGCGTCCCTCCAATATAGTTGGGGGGGGAGATGATATTGTACCAGAACAAGTACAACAGGGGACACAAGCAGAACCATTGAGGGGAAATGTTGAGAGACAGGTAGACAGCAGGGTAGCTCTGCAATCAGAAGGAGAAATTGGAGCAGCATTGGATGCTGCGACAATTGAACCTGAAGATGACAGAGCTAAGGCAATTGAAGAACAGATGGAACAGATGGAGCCGGTCACTGTCGAATCCTCACCTGAGTGGGGAGGAGGAACCTTAATTGAGGAAGAGAGATCTGAGGCACAAGAAAATATTCCTTTGACCCCAGCAGGGAATCCTGATAAGTCACCCCCCCAAACAGAAACGTCACGGAAAGGAAGAAAGAGACCAATTAAGGAGCCGAGCATAACGGCACCAACAGGAGGCAAAAGAATCAAACCAAATGTAATCTCAGAGGAAGCCAGAAAAAGATGGAGAACCCTGGAGTCACAGGTTGAGATTCCAATCCTTGTACCAAGACCAATGGATGCCCCAGAAAGGTCAGTTGAGGCAGAACCCAGCTTTGAAGGACTTCTGGAAGAAAATACAGTATTAAAAGAGGAAGTCCAATTACTTCGAAGGGAAGTGGAGACTTGGAAGGAAACTTGTAGGAAACAAGGAGAGAGGAAAATGTATACATTGGTGGAGGCGGCAGACCACCTCAAGGGAACAGAGTCTATTGACCCTGACAGGGAGGAGGAGCAAGTAATGTGTCCCAATTGTGGAGAAATTTTCAAAAAGAAAGGCCATGGGATCGTAATTCGCACAGTACAACAGTCCACATCCACAAGGGAAGAACTTGCAGAAGAAGAAGATGCTGCAAAACAAGAACCAGCATCTTTGATCATCCTTGCTGAGGCTGCTACTAATCCCAGGGCAGAAAATGAAATCAGGAGCGATGATGGGAATGAGGATTGCAATGTGAACCCAGAATTCTCCCAAGATATAGAGATGATGGAAACTGAGCCACGGGGGCAGAACATTGATGAACCTGAACAGGGGACTGCAGTTTCAGAAATGCAGATGGGAAGGGGAAAAGAATCTGGAATGGATGGCACTCTGGAACCTAAAGAAGAGTTTGACACTGTGAACCCAGAATGTCCCCATGATACAAAGCTTAGAGAAGAACTGCAGCCACAGGAGGATGAAGAGGTAATCCAGGATGTTGCCACACAAGAACCAACATCCTTGGGAATTCCTGAATTTCAAACAGAAGATGATCCAGGGATAGATATCATACCCGATATACAGTACAGTGAGGATGAACAGACAATAGCCTTAGGTGACACTGAGGTCCTGGAGGGAGAGATGTATGATGGGGAAGATATCCAATCTCAAGAGCAGGGGAACGAAGATGTTGCTGCTACACAAGAACCAGCAACACAACCATTGAATTCAGGAATGCAGGAGGAGGACACTGCCACACAAGAACCAGTGTCCCAAAAAGCAATGGAGATAGAGGCTGAGGAGAGTTTGAAAAGTGTTGCTTCCACACAAGAACCAGCAACACAAGAATTGAATCCAGGAATACAGGAGGAAGACACTGCCACACAAGAACCAGTGTCCCCAAAAGCAATAGAAGCTGATGCTGAGGAGAGCTTGGAAGATGTTGCTGTCACACAAGAACCAGCAACACATGAATCAGATGTAGAAATGCAGGCTGATCAGGGAGAAGACACTGTTACACAAGAACCAGTGTCTCAGGAAGACTTGGATACAGCTGTTGAAAATAACCCAGAAGGTGTTGCTGCTACACAAGAACCAGCAACACATGAGTCACACTCAGAAATGCAGATGGATCAGGGAGAAGACACTGTTACACATGCTTGCACGACCCACCAAAAGCCCTTTTTTATGCACGGTTTCCATTCTATGCCCCGGGTAGGGATTCGACAGGTGTCCCTGAAAGCCTGTAGGAGGTGGGATTCAACATGCCACAGAATCATGAACATTGCTCGGATTGATGAACCGTCAGTTTCGTTGGATTCAGGACATCGGGATAGTGCTAGGGTGGCCCTCTAATCTGGTTCCATGGAGAAGAGACCATTATTTTGGTCAATTTTGGAAACTAGGGTTTTGCTCAGTAAGTTGATGTGAAATTATTGCACATGGGGGTCAAATTCGCATATTGCTCGATCGTGAAGGTGTGGCTAGAGTTCCCACATAACAAATGCCTAAACACGCTTGCACAACCCACTAGAAGCCCTTTTTTATACACGGTTTCCATTCTATGCCCCAGGTAGGGATTCAATAGGTGTCCCTGAAAGCCTGTAGGAGGTGGGATTCAACGTGCCACAAAATCATGACCGTTGCTCAAATCAAAGAATCGTCGGCTCTGTTGGATTTAGGACATCGAGATAGTGCTAGGGTGGCCCTCTAATCTGGTTCCATGGAGAAGAGACCATTATTTTGGTCAATTTTGGAAACTAGGGTTTTGCTCAGTAAGTGAATGTGAAATTTTTGCACATGGGGGTCAAATTCGCATATTTCTTGACCGTGAAGGTGTGGCTAGCGTTCCCACATAACACATGTCTGATCACGCTTGCACGACCCACCAAAAGCCATTTTTTATACACAGTTTCCATTCTATGCCCCGGGTAGGGATTCAACAGGTGTCCTTGAAAGCCTGTAGGAGGTGGGATTCAACGTGCCACAGAATCATGACCGTTGCTTGGATCAACGAACCATTGGCTCCGTTGGATTCAAGACATCGAGATAGTGCTAGGGTGGCCCTCTAATCTGGTTCCATGGAGAAGAGACCATTATTTTGGTCAATTTTGGAAACTAGGGTTTTGCTCAGTAAGTGAATGTGAAATTTTTGCACATAAGGGTCAAATTCACATATTGCTCGACCATGAAGGTGTGGCTAGTGTTCCCACATAATACATGCCTAAAAAATCTTTCACGAACCACCGGAAGTCCTTTTTGATGCACAGTTTCCATTCTATGCCTCGGGTAGGGATTCAATAGGTGTCCTTGAAAGTCTGGAGGAGGTGGGATTCAACGTGCCATAGAATCATGACCGTTTCTCGGATCGACAAACCATTAGATCCGTTGGATTTTAGAAATCGAGATAGTGCTAGGGTGGCCCTCTAATCTACTTCCATGGAGAAGAGACCATTATTTTGGTCAATTTTGGAAACTAGGGTTTTGCTCAGTAAGTGAATGCGAAATTTTTGCACATGGGGGTCAAATTCGCATATTGATTGACCGTGAAGGTGTGGCTAGCATTCCCACATAACACATGCCTAAACACGCTTACACGACCCTTTGGAAGCCCTTTTTGATACATGGTTTCCATTCTATGCCCCGAGTAGGGATTCAACAGGTGTCCCTGAAAGCTTGTAGGAGGTGGGATTCAACGTGCCACATAATCATGACCGTTGCTCAAATCGATGAATCATCAGCTCCATTGGATTCAGGACATTGGGATAGTGCTAGGGTGGCCCTCTAATATGGTTCCATGGAGAAGAGACCATTATTTTTGTCAATTTTGGAAACTAGGGTTTTTCTCAGTAAGAGAATGTGAAATTTTTGCACATAGGGATTAAATTCGCATATTACTTGACCGTGAAGGTGTGGCTAGTGTTCCCACATAATACATGCCTAAACAAGCTTGCACGAAGCACCGGAAGTCCTTTTTGATGGACGGTTTCCATTCTATGCCCCGGGTAGGGATTCAACAGGTGTCCCTGAAAGTCTGGAGGAGGTGGGATTCAACGTGCCATAGAATCATGACCATTACTCGGATCGACAAACCATCAGTCCGTTGAATTTCAGACATCGAGATAGTGCTAGGGTGGCCCTATAATCTGCTTCCATGGAGAAGAGACCATTATTTTGGTCAATTTTGGAAACTAGGGTTTTGCTTAGTAAGTGAATGTCCAATTTCTGCACATATGGGTTGGCTTTGCAAATTCCTTGACTGTGAACGTGTGTCTAGCATTCCCACATGGGACTTGCCTAAAAATGCTTGCACGACCCACTGAAATCCCTTTTTGATGTACGGTTTCCACTCTATGCCTAGGTTAGGGATTCAACGGGTGTCCCTAAAACCATGTGGGAGGTGGGATTCAATGTTCCATAGATTGATGATCGTTGCTCAGATCGATGAACCGTCAGCTCCGTTGGATTCAGTACATCACGATAGTGCTAGAGTGGCCCTCTACTCTGGGTCCATGGACAAGGGATCATTTTTTTTGTCAATTTTGGAAACTAGGGTTTTGCTCAGTAAGTGAATGTGAAATTTTTACACATAAAGGTCAGCTTGAAGGTGATTGTAGATCTTCCCCTCATATAAGAGATGTGAGCATCTATACGATGAAATGCAGGAGGAGACAATGCCATTGAGTCAGTAACCATGTAATGGAACATGTTTATGTTTAGAACAAGTGGCCATTCCATTACGCCATTATTACAAAATATATATATCTTCATGCTACGAATGCTTCGAAAATTCCATGTACATTAATCACACATAACTTTCATCTCTTTCAAAGTTGTTACTTGAGGCCATTCATCAAAGGCCATGTACATTAACAAAATGATAAAATAATGTGCAGGACATACATAATGTGCAAGATATAGTCATAACCGTTATTTTGAATCAACCTTATAATACTCGGATACTTTTAGGTTTGATGTGTATCCCATGTACTCGTTAGATGAAAGACATCATGCCAAAAAATAATTTTATTTATGTAGACCACACTGGTGCATCATTTAAGTGTGTCAACTTCGTGCATCCTTTAAACGTTTTTTAGGTTGTTATGTGGGTAAGGTGCTTTTGTATTCCACCAAGTTGGATGAGTTTCTTAGCTGTGCTGGGTGCTTAAATGTGTATTAGACCTATGTTCCATCTTTTTGAATACAATTTGACATTGTTAATATAACATTGTATATGCAATTGGATCGTGGCAAAAAACAATTAAAATGTACATGTTTGTCATTATGTAATTTATTGTAATTGTGCATTGTTCTCAAATTTATAACTGATATCTCCATACAATCGTAAAATCTATAAAAAATTGGGAACATTACACATAGAAACATTCTTCGCCACACATGTATAATCACACTTAAAAGACTGAACCATGAATATCTCAAGAGCCTTGATATGAAATATTTTTTATACCATGAAATTTATAATACAAAAAATATAAGGCCTAGATCTATGGCCTGTCAATGTACATGTATCAAAAACATATTTGATGTACATGTGCAAAAAAAAGTACATCTGTCCCAGACCGCGCCCCAATACTCTAACTCCGGACTGTACATAAAAATACATATTTGTCCTGGACTAACACATCAAAATTCTAACTTTCTCTTGTTTTTCCCGGACCCTGATGCTCTTTGGCTTTGTCTACGACCACTGTGCATCTCTATCGACTGCAAATCAATGGAAATATTTCTTGATCAGGTAACTGAACTAGTACTATCCATCAATAACAAAGTTTGAAAATTTAAAATATGACTCAATTGTAAATAAAACAAAGACTCACTGAATCCATCGGGGGTATAGGTTCCTGTGGTGTCGAGGGTGTAGGTGCCTCTGTTGTACTCGACCTTGCAGCGAGCCTCATTTCCATGCTTCTCTGTAAATAAAAAAAATATGTCAATTATCTCAAGAATTATCAACATGTACATGAATGATAAAGTACTAATCAATTATGTAAAAAATGAACATCTCACCGAAAAAACCATTTCTAAGCGATGAGGCTGGTGCTCTTTAGTAGTAAGACGAGCCGTAGGTTGAACATCAACCTCAGTTGCATGTACTAATGGATTAGGGTGTGGCTACATTCACCAAATGATTAAATAGTTAGACATTGTGCATGTCCAGAAACAATACAAATGAAATGTACAATTACAAATATTCAAGCAGATGTATCTCAATGTGACTTATCCTTATTGTAGATGCGGCATTGACAGTGGCATCAACAATCCCACTAAGGTTTGGCACGTATGACTCTACATCCTGATGCTGTAAACATGTGAAAATAACATTAAGAAAAACCACTTGTGAAGTGAATACATAGCTAACCAACAACTGCCATTGGAAGTGTGTACATTACCATGGGATGAGTAGGTTGATCCTCATGCACACCTGCTCTTTTCAAGGAAGAGGGACCTCGTCTGGTGTAAACAACCCCCTTATCTATGTTTGGACTATGGGGAGATCCATACCAAAGAGGCGGTGCAGGGATCTACGATGACGTCTGGATTCATAAATTGTTACCATAGTTAGACATGGATTTGAATGGATGGAATAATATGTACTGAAAAAATAACATGTTGTAATATACTTACCCCTTCCTAGGACATATCTCCACCATGGGAGTGACCGCTTCCATAAATTTATTGCCCCTCTTTAGATGGCTCTAGCATCTGCAAGTTGGAAAATTATATTTACATTAGCGATCTATAAAGGAGTGTACAGTAAGAAATTTAAATAATTCGAACAAGATTCAATCATAACCCATGTACTTACATTCTTCAAGTAGTCATAAATTCCACCTTGGACTATGTCGTTGATATCAATGTCTTCAGCATCACATTCTAAGTGGGGTTCCCACAACTTCAAAAAATGTAAATATTATACATTTTAATAAATTAATCAAGACTAACACATGCATTAACAAAATTATACATGTAATAAAAAAATGACAAGTGTTTAAATATTACCTCAATTGTGGTTCTCTAGGTCTTGGGTACAACCACACCGGGAGCAGTACCACCCCCGTGAGAGGCATCAATCTCCTGCAAGAGTAAATATTGCATATATATTACGAATATTTTAATATGTTAGATATAGTATGGAACAATTAAAAATTGAACAATAACAGAGTTTTAAAACAATGTCCTTACCTGACCACCAGTCATCGTAGTGGTACCATGTCTTGGTCCAAGACCATAATAGGGTCCCCCACACGATGCGCAGACGTGCGGCTCGCTCTGAGGCACATGGGATGTCGGTCTATCCCCACCAACAGATGTCCCTCCACCACTAGAAGCTGGTGGTTGTACACCAGTAGAGGAAGAGGGCGCTCTCTGGTCAATGGTGGCCGTGTGTTGAGAGACCATCTCAGCTAGAATAAAAAATGCATCCTGTGTCTGGGCAACCATGTCATGTGCAGGAGGGATGTTTTTCCTTGGTAGCTGGGCACAGGGTGCAGGTATCTGTGGATTGGAATCTCTATGCCTAGCATGGGGTCGGGGTTGGGGCATTCCCCTACCAACTCCCTGGAAGCCCAACATGTCAAAATAGTTGACATGTTTCCCCATCAAAAACTCTGCATACAATTTTCAGAGGAAGTACAACGGTACTTCCCTATTGTTGTGAGGGGGAATGTCAAAAACCATGTACCACCTATCCATCCAGTTGTCTCTGATGGGTGTAAAAGTGCACCACTCAATAGAAATATGTGGCCTGCTGATCTTCAGGATGTCATCCGTCCCAGGTAGTCTAAACAATGAATAGATGGCTTGTTTTTTTATTTTCAGCTTTTTTACCTCATTGTAACTCAACCCATCAACATATTGTTGCCTTTTCCTCTCCCTGTAAGATGCGATGCTATAAAACGCATCATTCGATCTTGCGATCGTATCAACAATAGATAACAATGAATCTGATAGGGAGTGGCGGAGCTCATCTCCATCCCTCCAAGCTGAACCAATCTCTCTCAAATGGCCAATGAACCTCAGTATCTCCGCATTGTTACGATCCATAGTAGCCATTGCAATAATAAATACAAATAAAATATCATTAGAAATATAAACACATGATATAATGACATATCTAAGAATTGAAAACTTTATAACTATTGACATATACACTAAATCTATCATGTAAATTTAAAAATTGATCTTGAATTTTACAGTAAAGAATAGGCGTCATAATGTGTTGTTGATGAATAAAATACTAGTATAGGCAACGATTTTGTTAGATATGTAATTATTTGTTGTAGTGTGATTTTTTTTGGACTCCAAAGGCTATTTAGCAGAACTTTATGGATTTTATGGTTGCAAGGGTTCCATTGGATTAAAAATCATGTATGATCTAGTATGTGATTGGCATGTTTAATCAAATACATCAACCTATCTATGTATCTTCACATTCATAGAGTCTATTGTTGAACTTTGTTGTCTTGACCTTAACCAAAAAGTACCCTTCGTTCAAGACGAAATATTTGTTAAAAGCATGGGAAGCTTAACTATACCTTATTTTGACACTTGGATTGGGAAGTTTGATCAAAACTATAAGGTGTTTATTGATGTTCTTGGAAGAGTAAGTTCGAGAAGTTTCATCAAAATTATAAGGTGTTTATTTGTGGATTTTGGTATGGATTCACAAGGATCCTTGTGAATATGCATATGGAAATAGTGATTTAATGAACTTTATTACGATGAGAATGACACTTATTCTTAATATAGATACCATTAGAGAGAATATCATTTGGATTAGGATGTTAGTTTTACTATCTTTAATTAAAGGGGGTTATTGTTTAATAATAATTTTAGTTAATTGAATTGGGAAACTAATATTTAAATGAAAAGGGCTGTAGTTAGGGATAATTAATGAGATTGGTAGTTATTTCATGTTTTAATTATTGTTAATGAGGGGAATTGTAATATGGATGAGACTAGTAGTTAGTCTCTATTCTAGTTATGGATCACGTTGTTAGAGTGTTAGTCTATTCATAAGCTATTTATTGTTAATGAGAGTGGCTATTGTTGAATGAAGTTGGTAATAAATTTCTAAGCCATTTATTAATAATGAAGATTATTATGATTTTGATGAGGGTGATATTCAATGGCTATGGTAGCTATTGTTAATGAGGGTGACTATATTTCTATGAGGAAGGCAGGGTAATTCCTTTAGATGAGGCCACTTGTCAATTCCTACATCAATAATTGTTATCATAGATACAATGGGATGGTTTGGATCATATCACAACCAACTATTTAAAATACACAACTTAAAGACTCAACATTAGAGTGTACAAAATGTCAAAAAAAAGTAAAACATGACAAGGAAAAAATCCCAATATATTCATTTGTTTTTTGAGTTAATTGGGGTTTTGGTTTCCATTGGGCATGGGAATTTTGTTAAATAATCAAAATTATTTCATTTTTATCATTAAATTGAGGAATTGGTTTGAATTGGCCAATTAAATTGTGTCATGTCCCCGATTTCGACCCCGTTTGCATGATGTATATAATGTAAATAATCATGGTGAGGAGCTCAAGGCAAAAGCCCCACCATTGATTTGGTTGTGTATGTTCGGCAATGGGGATAATTGCCGATGGTTTGTCGTGCTATCTGGCACCTTAATAATTTGACATCATGTAAACACGCGCATCAAATAAAACTAATACCACAACCAGCTACGGCAGTGCAACGTTGAATGAAAAGGGCATGGTTCCAAAGGATAAGGGGTGGGGGATGTCAAACCTTGGTTATGGGGAAAAACCCATGTTTCACCACCTTTGTTGTTTGTCACCTTTTGCCTCATCCAACCTTGTCAACCTCTTTAATGCTTCAGCTGGTGGTTGAGGAGATATGGCTGAGTGGTTGAGGGTAGTTATTGCCTTTGGGAGTGGGGTGGTAGGGCTGTCAGCTCCATACCCACATCCACACTCCACCCATGTCTGCCCATTCTTCTCCCTCACGCACTCTTCCCTGGTCAGTTTTACACTCTCACCACGATTTTGGTCTGATGGCTTCTCACGCACAGGCTCTGGGCGATTTTAGTCTCATGCAGACATTTTCTGGGGCTCCACGAGTTGCTGAAGCACCCATGCACTGTAATTCGCGTCCTTGCTGTTGTTTTGTTCATCCACGGGCAAAATCGGGGTTGTTTTCTCCTCACGCCGGGCCTCTACTGCTGGAATCCTCATGCAGAAAATCGGGTATGTCTTTCCCGTGCATTTTTCTGTTGGGTGCGAGTTTTTCCTCACGCACAAGATGTTTGGGTCGTTTTTCCCATGTCGTGAGCCATGCTCGCTGTTTGTGTTTGTGGTTGTTGTCTTCCCCATGAGTTTTGCCGGCTGTGGGTTCCAATTTCGTTTTGGACCACTGTGGATTGCTAATTCGTGGGTTGAATTTCCCTTGTTTGTCCACGCTGGGAGTTGTTCTTCTCCTTTGTTGGGACTGTGTGATGTTTCCCAACCACTCTATTGAGGAATTGTGTGTGTTGTTGGCTGAATTTCCCTGTTTTGGGACTGTGGACTATTGTTATCCTTCATGGTGTGTTGTGGCTGCTGATATACCCTGGTTTGGGTGTTGTTGTTGAGTTGTTTTGGCCACGTTAGGGCCAAAACCTACTCTGAGTTTCCTTATAGGCTGGAGATGTGTCTTACCTTTCGTTTGGGACTGTCATCGGTCATTTTGCTTCTTCACAGGGCAGTGAATGAAGTTGTTTTGCTGCTGGTATGCAGTGGTTGGAAGTTGGACTGTGCTGGCTTGGCTTGTTTGTTGACAGCCTGTGAAACCCAGCTGGGATTGGTTTGTTGTTTATGTCCCCTTGGCTATGTATAAGCCTGCAATTGACCCTTATTCCGGAGGAATCATGCCCAGCTCGGGGGTGGCAGCGTTGCTGAGAGATTGATGAGTAAGCTGGCCTATGGTTGGGTGGAAGGTTGCAGCGACGTAGCTGGTTGCGGGTGAATTCTTCATTGACAGATGAGTGCTGCTAGTCTATCTCTGCAATTATATCAATTGTATATGGAATTATGATGAATATGTAATTGCTGGAATGTGTGTTTGCTTCCGCTGTATGAATGAAGATAAATGCATCTGTGTATGCTTAATTCTAGCATTGATTTCATTTGATTTATGTTTATGTTCATTGGGCATTTTTCCCGGTTGTGTTGGTTGCGTCCTCTTCGCTGGTTGAGGGACGGGGATGTGACACATTGGGGTTCTTGTTTCCATTGGCCAATTCCATTTGGTTTTTGTTTCAATTGGCCATAATTTAATTTAATATGGTTTAATTTTTCAATCTAGGGAAAATAAATTGATGAAGAAAATGAAAAAAACATGAAAAGAAATGAGGAAAATACCTCACAAAGGGGAGGTTTATCCAAAGGTGGAGATGGAGGGCTCAAACACACCCAAAATCGCGTTTGCACAGTCGAGAGTTGGTCCTTGTTCGTCCAATAGCCACGTGGTTATGAGAAAAAGATGGCCTCGACTAATTTAAAAAAAAAACAGGCTTTCGAAATCGTGCCTCCGTTTTAGTGAAGGAAATCGCGCACGCGATTCTCTTCACTAAAACGGAGGTGCGATTTGTCTTACTATCCTAGTTGGCATGCCTATTGCCAGGCTTGGGACTAGGCTTAGTAGGTTCAGTGTTGCTTGGCATGATTTATTTTTTTTGGGATCAAGAGTGATTGACTTCACTCCAGCATTGCATCTAAAAGGTCCCTCAACTTCTTACACACACCCCTACACAAATTTTTGGAATATGGCGTAAGAATATGAAACGTGGACAATTAGATTACCTTCCGGAATATATAGCTTTTATTTATGGAAACTAAGTATAAATCCCCAAAAATGAGGTTCTTCTAAGGTTGGTATGTTATGTTTTTCCAAAACAATAATGAATATGTTTGTGTTGGTCCACTTGTTTGGTATGCAAATGGTGGAATTTTGTGAAAAAAATGATATAGAGTTGAAGATAACAGGTGTGCCTAGTGGAGTGTTATTTTTCCACAAGTGTGTCTAGTGCAGCGTTATTTTTCCATAT
>LPNX010320153.1:296429-411738 GCA_001517045.1 Pseudotsuga menziesii
GATGTAGGTCTTTGTGTCTTCTTGTGCAGGTTCCTTTCCATTTTCTAAATAGGCGAGCCAATCAAAAGTTATAGTCGAAGAAAAATTACATATTCAGAATCTACAGACATAGTTACACAAGTGTGTGAGTTTTCATTAGCAGTGGACAACCGTGGCATATGCAAAATCATGCATGAAATAGGAGAAGTAGTACAAAACATGTTTTATGATGATAAGATAGTCCAAACCACTTGGTTTGGCAACTCGAACCTAAAACCAAAGCAACCAATTCATCCACCACGTAGGTTGGAAAAAAGGTGCTCGCCAAAATTCTAAATTTAAATCATGCATGCGCGTAGTTTAAAACATAACTCACACGCACTAGAAGTGCGCTTGTGCTTCTAAGTGCATACGTGTTAAAGACGCGTGTGCACATTTGTTAAGTTAAAACTTCATTTTGATTTTATTTTCAAGCATTTGCAATGGACTGATGATGATGAACAATGCTGATGATGATGAGGAGGATGATGACAATGATGATGATGAGGATGATGACTATGATGATGATGATGATGATGATGACGATGACGATGATGATGAACAATGATGGTGATGACAACGATGATGATGATGATGATGATCATGATGACTATGACTATGATAGTTATGATTATGATGATGATGATGATGATCACGATGACTATGACTATGATGATGATGATTATGATGATGATGATGATGATTACGATGATGAGGATGATGATGTTGATGATGACGATGACCATCATGATGATGATGACCATGATGAACAATGATGATGATGATGATGATGACTATGATGATGATGATGATGATGATGATGATGACGACGGCGACGATGATGATGAAGATGATGGTGATGATGATGATGATCACGAATAGTATGACTATGATGATGATTAGGACAATGAGGATAATGATGACTATGATTATGATGATAATGATGATGATGATGATGACAATGATGAGGATGAGGATGAGGATGAGGATGATGATGAGGAGGAGGAGGATGATGACTGTGATGATGCTAAGGATGACGACGACGAAGACGACGATGATGATGATGATGAGGATGATGATGATGAGGATGATGAAAATGATGATGATAAGGATGATGACTATGATAATGATGATGATGAGGATGATGATGGCGATGATGATGATGAGGAACAATGATGATGACGACGACGACAATGATGATAGGTTTAGTTGAAACTTTGCTTTGATTTTATTTTCAAGCATTTTCAATGGAATGATGATGATGACCATGACGATGATGATGATGAGGAGGATGATGACAATGATGATTATGACTATGATGATGATGATGAGAATGATGGCTACGATGATGATGATGAGGATGATTATGAGGATGAGGATGATGATTAAGATGACGACGATGATGATGATGAACAATGATGGTGGTGATGATGATGATGAGGATGATGACAATGATGATGATGAGGATGATGACTATGATGATGATGATGAGGATGAGGATGAGGATGATGATGATGATGATGATGATGGCGACGATGGTGATGATGACGAAGATGATGATGATGATGATGATGATGATGATGATGATTAGGAACAATGATGATTATGATGATGATGACGATAGGTTTAGTTGAAAGTTTTCCTTTATTTTATTTTCAAACATTTTCAATGGAATGATGATGATGACCATGACGATTGTGATGAAAAATGATGATGATGATGAGGAGGATGATGACAATGATGAGGATGAAGATGACGACTATGATTATGATGATGATGACGACAATGAAGGTGGTGATGAACAATGATGGTGATGATGTTGATAAGGATGACGCCAATGATGATGATGAGGATGATGACTATGATGATGTTGACGAGGATGATGATGATGATGATGATGATGATGATGATGACAATGATGATGAACAATGATGATGATGATGATGATGATAGGTTTAGTTGAAACTTTGCTTTGATTTTATTTTCAAGCATTTGCAATGGAATGATGATGATGACCAATGATGATGATGATGAAAATGATGACTATGATGATGATGATGAGGATGATGACGATGATGATGATGATGATGATGATGATGATGATGTTAGATTTTTATCATTTAATCAATGCGATATTAGGATCTTATCTCAGAGAATAACATGCACAATAATAATCACAAGAGACAAGAGACACAAATAATTTTCCTCGGGGATACCATAAAGGAGAAAACCCCACAACTTCCTTAGAGATAGAATGAGCACCAATGGCAGCAGTAAAACCCAAATACAGAAAACATGATCTCCAACAACTATTCTCTCTCTCTCACTAGAGAGAGCTTCTCCTCTCTCACTCATGTGCCCTAGTGAGTGAGTGTGTGTGATAAATAGAGAGTCTAACTCTCTATTTATATTTTTTCGTTCACTTAATATTTGACTCAGTTATGTAGGCTTGAGTAACCATAACTAGGGTAATAATGACCCGACTTACATTAACTCATGTAGGGTCGACTTCTCTAGGAGAGTCTAACAACCCTAATACTCCAATAAGGAGGGTTACCCTCTATGACTTTACATGACTTATTTACATTATTGATTCTCCTGATAGGAACATCGGGGTATGACATGACTTAATTACATTTCAAATAATTCTCGATAGGAACATCGGGGTACAATATATAAAATATACAAGTGACTACATTCCTAAGTTACAAATACATCAACACTCCCTCTTAACTAGGAAGGTATTGTCTTGACACAATTCATTAGTACAAGTCTTCTTCTCTAGAACAAATCTGTATCAACATCAACGCTGGATCATCACTGGATCATCATCGAAACTCGATCATCACTAGATAGTCATCAAAGCTAGATCATCACTGGATCATCATCAAAGTTGTATTATCACTAGATCATGATCAAAGCTGGATCATCACTAGATGATCATCATCACTGCTATCTCGATCAATTGGTGCTATCTCTCAATTCTACTTGTCATAGGAAGTTCTACAGAGCCAACCATTTTCCATGCTAGTTGTCGGCCTAACCTTCATGTAGGTATTCATCTTCTTCAACACTTAAATCTGACCCAGTCAGAAAGGCCCGCCCAACACTTACATATGACCATGTGAGGAACACATCCAACATACATGTCAGAAAGGCACGCCCAACACTCACATATGACCATGGGAGGAACACATCCTGAATCCATGTTAGAAAGGCCTAGCACTCACACCTGACCATGAGAGGAACCAATCTAGCATTCATGTCAGAAAGGCTCTACACTTGAACATGAGAGGAACCAATACAACATTCATGTCAGAAAGGCTCTACACTTGAACATGAGAGGAACCAATACAACATTCATGTCAGAAAGTATTTGCACTTACATCTGACCATAAGAGGAACTAATCCAACATTCATGTCATTAGGGTTCTGTAGTTACATCTAACCATGAGAGGAACCAATCCAGCATTGTTGTTAGAAGGGATTTGCACTTACATCTGAACATGAGATTAACTAATCTAACATTCAAGTCAGAAGGGATCTACAATTACATCTGACCATGAGAGGAACCAATCCAGCATTCATGTCAGAAGTACTCTACACTTACATCTGACCATGGGAGGAACCAATCCATAATTCATGTCAGAAGGGATCTACACTTACATCTTACAATGGGAGGAACCAATCATACATCCATGTCAGAAAGGCCCTTACACTTACATCTGACCATGGGAGGAACCAATCCTACATCCATGTCAGAAGGGTTCTTAGACTCATCACTGTCCTTTGGAGGGAACCTCGATCTGGAGAACACCAAGCTTCTCCCTGAAGTATTCAAACTTCACTCTAACTAATGGCTTGGTCAACACATTATCTAATTGTTCATCCATCGCAACATACTAGAGCTTCATTGCTCCTCTCTTCACCATATCCCAGATATAGTGATATTTGATCTCAATATGCTTTGACTTGTCATGGAACACAAGTAGCATCCAAATGGAGATCAAACAAATGAGATAGTAGTAGCTTTCTTTTCCACACTACCTCACAACTAGCTGAACAAGTTGCGACATACTTTGCTTCAGCTGTACTTAGTGCCACGCAATATTTCTTCCTAATAAACCAAGAGATCACACCTGATCCCATACTTAAACAACAACTTGAAGTTCTCTTTCTATCAATGGCACTACCTGCCCAATTTGAATCAACATAACCCTCTAGGTTAATATTCTAATTCACCTCATACTTGAGCCCATAATCAACTGTACCGTTTAGGTACCTCAAAATATGCTTTACAACAATCAAGTGAACATGTCTAGGATTTGTCAGGATCTGGCTCAATGTGTTCACAGCAAAGCAAATATCTGGTCTTGTATTCCCTAGGTACATCAAGGAACAAATCATCTGAGGATACATCGTGGAATCAACCGACTCTAATGAAGCAACACTCAGTAGCTTCAGGTTCGATGCCATAGGTGTGGTCATGGCCTTGCACTCCATCATCTTGAACCTCTTCAGGATCTCTACTGCATACTTCCCTTGTCCGAGGGAGATTCCATCTGTATTCTGCCACACCTCCATGCCTTGAAAGTAGTGCATCATATCCAAGTCCTTCATCTCGAACTCGGCAGCAAGTCTCTGTCTTCCAACTTTAATGAGTTCCTATTTTCATTAAGGAACAAGTCATCGACATATAACAGGAGCATCCCTGGTCTTCCACGTTCAACCTTGAAGTAAAGTTTGGAATCCAATTTAATCTCAGTAAAGCCTAGAGTCATTAGTAATCTGTCCATCCTGTTGTACCATGTCGAACTTTAGGATCTTCTATAGTCACTCCCTCTGAAACGGAGCATCATTCTCCCTCTTAATTTCGTACTCTATGCACTAAAACATTTTGTACCAGAGTGACAAGTAGCTTCCTCTACTACTAATATTCTATGTATCCATCTAGGGTCACTGGATACCAAGATCCTCTATCTTGAACATTTTCAAAATTTCTTGTCGCACCCATCTGTGAGCTTGTCATCCTCTATAGGATTTCATCTTCAACCTTGTATAAAACGTAAAGATCATCATCACTCTAGGTGATATTCAATATCCTCATGTATGTTTTATCCCATGAGTGTCTTCTGAGCTCGTACAAGGCCTTCTTTAATTTACACACATGAGGCTTCCTATCATGTGTCTTAACTTCCAATGGCTGCAAATGTCTCTTCGTAGTTTATTCCTTCTTTTTGTGAGAAGCCTCGTGCTACGAGTATTGCCTTCTATCCCATGATGTTTCCATCTACTGCATGATGGGACTACAAAATTCCCTTCAGGTCTTGATACTAGACATCATTCTTCTTGAACTGGTACTCTCCTTCCCTTTCTTCTTGGCTACTTCTTCATGGATGGAAGGCTCTGCATCAATGATGTCACTCAACAGTGTCACATAACTAGAGTGTATTTGAGGCCTCTTTCTTTCTTTGAAAGTATCCTCATATTATTCTTCATCTTGCAGTATTTCTTGAACTGTCGTCACTTGTTCTTTGGAACAAGTCTCATCCTTCTTTTCTTGTAAGTGATTGTATGCAATCTTTCCTACAAGTCAAATGCATTAGTTGTATGGTTAGAAAAATTTCATAAGGTATGCTCATAATGAAAAATTATTTTGCATTGATATATAGTCATGCAACTATTTTAGCCAATACAACATTCATCCATATCTTACGGAAACTTTCTAGATGCCTTCCATCTCTACTAGGACAACATTGATATTGTGCACTAATCCAATATGTCAGCAAAGAGGTTTCATTCTAGATAAGTAGCAATGGAGAGTTGTATAGCACCATGGGCTACTTACCCATCACATGCATATTAGTAGTATATTTTCATTAATGCAAACATTCTATCATGCATAACACATCAACTTAATATAAAAAAATGCATAAAAAAATAATATCATGAAATGACAATTGAATAATTATATTTATTTGTTTCATGGGTAGACTCCTTGTTGACCCTTCAGCTTCATCATCTTCTTCATTCACCATTTCTTATCCAAATGCTAACATGGATAAGAGGTTCTTCAAGAGTTGAGTCCTTTGTATTCTTCATCGCTTGAGGGATCTTCTTTGGATGGTGAGAGCTTGATCTTCAGTTGCTCCCATCTTCTCTTCTCTTATTATGGGTCGAGCTTCATCTTGTGTGCACTCTTCCTAGAGTTTGCTGAAAGTAATCACTTCCTTCTGGCACACATTCCTCAAATGAATGAATCCCATGATCCTGGGAGGTCATTCAAGGTGGTTATCACAACTTCTATATTCTCTACTTCTTCATCCACTGCTTCAAGTTGTTCTTTGATTTGAGAGACCCTTGTAAAGCATGACTGTATGGTCTCTACATTCTAGATCTTCACATTCTTCAACTGGTTTCTCAAAGTCATCTTCCGATTTGTGTTCTTCCCTTTAAATGGCTTGGTCAAGGAATCAAACATATCTCTAGGTGTATTTAGGGAAGACAGTTATGGTATAAGGTGATCCTTGCTTGAATCAGCAATGATCTTCTTGGCCTTGACCAAGTTCTTCTTGTGTAAGGATCTAGCCTCATCTCCCTCTGGAACTACATCATCTCCACTTATGTAGGTGTCTAATTCATTTTCTTCAAGAACCAGTGAAATACTATACTTCGATGCTCAGAAGTTTTCAACTTCACCAAGCTTGTCATGAAGGTGGTGTGATAGGTCATTTGGAAATGAGAACCTCAAATCTAAATAGCAAAAGATTAGATCTTTACCAATTTGATGTGTTCGTCCAGGTTCCAGAGCTGGCTGATCTAGGGTTTCTTAGAGAAACCCTAATCTTAAAAACTTGGAATATTTTAGATATGGTTGGATAGAAATATAGACCTCTTCAAGGTGAGTTGTCCAATGTACTCCTTTTCTGAAAATAGTAGAGGGAAGCTCCCGGAACAGGAAGCCCTAGTTTACCAATTTCTTCTGTAGAAATGCTTGATACTATTTCTGCAGTATCTCTGAAAGTGCTACTCCTCTTTGTTTGAAATTTAGTAATGTGGTAACCTCATCTATCTTCTTTCCAATGCCATAGGTTTTACCAGAATTGGTTTCACCAATTGTGACTTATGAGCGTTTTCCCAAGGTGACTTGTTTCAGTACTGTTCAACATAGCTAAGTTGTATGGACTACCACATGTCACTGTTTCACCTTCGGGGCCTGAAAATTTTACCACAGAAATTAAAGTCTATACCCTATCTATAAAATCTTACAAATTTTCATTTGGATATTTGTAGCTCACGATATTCCAATTCTCCATAGGTGTCTTGTTTAGGGATGAATGGTGGGAGAGGATGAAACCCTAAATTGGAGGAATCATATCTCCTAGAATATAGCGAATATGAGTCTGAAACTTTTACACAGTGTACATCAGGAATTTATCTTCAGCCTGTGAAATGTTCAGCTCTTGATCCTTATCTTATCTCAATATATAGCAAATGTACCAAAACTACCAGTTTCAGTATTTTAGGGTTTTTCAGGCCTGGGGTCAAACAAGGGTTTGAATTTCCCGAAGTTTCACTCAACCAAAAAATTCGACCTTGGTCTCTAAATTTTGATTTTGAGGAGGAGAGAAATCATATTTTGGGCTCACTCAAAAATTCCTCTTCTGTAAAAATCCCTAATTTCCCGCACCAAAAACTGAAAATGCCCGGAATCAAATTCTGTTTTGACAGAAAGATGCGCCCTTCAATGGAGAGTTAGCCTAGCCTCCTTTTGCTGATGGATTATGGAGAGAGACCCAAAAATAAGAAGCCCTATATTCTGCAGCTGCATAGTGTCTTCTTCTCAGGTTAGCTTTGATACCATGTTAGATTTTTATCATTTAAGAAATATGATCTTGGGATCTTATCTGAGAGAATAACATGCACAACAATAATCACAAGAGACAAGAGAGACAAAGAATTTTCCTTGGGGAAACTATAAAGGATAAAACCCCAAAACTTCCTCAGAGATAGAATGAGCACCAACGGTAGTAGTAAAACCCAAAGACAGAAAAGACGATCTCCAACAACTATTCTCTCTCTCTCACTTGAGAGAGATTCTCCTCTCTCACTCATGTGCTCTAGTGAGTGAGTGTGTATGATAAATAGAGAGTCTCACTCTCTATTGATATTCTTTCGTTCACTTAATACTTGACTCTGTTATGTAGGCTCGAGTAATCCTAACTCAGTTATGTAGGCTCGAGTAACCACACCTAGGGTACTAATGACCTGACTTACATTAACTCACCTAGGGCCAAGTTCTCTAGGAGAGTCTAACAACCCTAGTGCCACACAACTGCAGGGACTTTAACCCTTGAACAATAAGGAGGGTTACCCTCTATGAATTTACATGACTTGTGTACATTATTGATTCTCCCGATACGAACATTGGGGTATGACATGACTCAATTACATTACAAATACTTCTCAATAGGAACATTGGGGTATAATATATAAAATATACAAGTGAATACATTCAGAAGTTACAAATACATCAACAGATGATGATGATGATGATGGCGATGATGATGATGATGAACAATTATGGTCATGATTATGATGATGAGGATGAGTATGATGATCAAGATGACTATGACTATGATGATGATGATTATGATGATTATGATGATGAGGATGATGATGTTGATGACGACGATGACAACGATGATGAGGATTATGATGACTATGATGATGAACAATGAAGGTGATGATGATGATGATGATGAGGATGATGATGATGATGATGATGAGGATGATGATGATGACAATGATGATGAGGAACAATGATGATGATGGTGATGATGATGATAAGGATGATGACAATGATGATGATGAGGATGATGACTATGTCAATGATGGTGGTGGTGGTGGTGGTGGTGATGACGATGATGATGATGATCATGAGTGACTATGACTTTGATTACAATGATTATGATGATTACAATGATGAGGATGCTGATGCTGATGATGACGATGATGATAATGAGGATGATGATGATGACTATGATGATGAACAATGATGATGAGTATGATGAGGATGATGATGATGATGACCCTGATGAGGAACAATGATGATGATGTTGATGATGATGGTGATGATGATGACAATGATAATGATGAGGATGATGACTATGATGATGAGGATGAGGATGAGGATGATGATGACGACCATGACAATGATGATGAATAACGATGGTGGTGGTGATGATGATGATGATGATGATGATGATAAGGATGAGGATGAGGATCATGATGATGAGGAATAATGATGATGATGATGATGATGATAGGTTTAGTTGAAACTTTGCTTTGATTTTATTTTCAAGCATTTGCAATGGGATGATGATGAGGAGGAGGAGGATGATTACAATGATGATGATGAGGATGATGACTATGATGATGATGATGATGATGATGGCGATGATGATGATGATGCACAATGATGGTGATGATGATGATGATGATGATCACGATGATGATGATGATGATGATGATGATGATGATCACAGTGATTATGACTATGTTGACAATGATTATGATGATCATCATGATTACGATGATGAGGATGATGATGTTGATGATGACGATGATGATGATCATGACCATGACGATGATGATGAACAATGATGATGACTATGATGATGAATATGACGATGATGATGATGATGAGGATGATGAGGATGACTATGATCATGATGATTATGATGAAAGTTGAGCCTGATCTTAGTGCAGAAAGTTGAGCCTGAGCTTAGTGCAGTAGCTCAACCTCCTTTTAGAATGCATTTTTGGAAATTTTTCTGATATGATGGAAAATATACTTCATCTTGAATTATTTATCCCTTGAGTTCCTCATGGGATAAGTTGTCTCAGTTTATCTTGTGATCTCTTTAGTCTTGTTTGATCTACTAGGGGGTAAGATGTTGATCAATAGAGATTTTGTTCTTAAAGATAGTGAATTTATTACATAAATGATACTGAAAGGGTTTTTTCAAAGTAATGGTGGTGATTAAACTTCTAATACTGTAGTGGCCATGACTTGTGAGTTTATTTTCATGTGACGATTGTTCATTGATGTCTGCAAATGTACAGTCCATAGAATAGAACATATCATCTGGAACTAGAAATATTCAAAGAAGGGTGTGGCCATCAGTGTAATGAGTGTTTATATGTGTATTAAAGATTTTGACGGTTTTCAAGATTTAGTAATGAGATTTCACCCATTTTCAAGATTTAGTAATTAGTATTTATAGTAAGCACATCTAATGGACTCATGGATCTCATCTATCCCACTACCTAACCCAGTCGGTTGAGGAAGCGGGTTTGGCTTTCACCTAGGTGCAAGAGGTCCTTTGAGTGGGTTCTGGTGGGTGTGAGGTCGATCTTGGGATGAGACAAAACCAATGCCATGGAACTCAGTGATGTAAAAGTAGTTCACATGGAGCCCTAATACAAAATCAACCCATAGTTTCCTAAGAAAATACTATGGGACCTCAACATTGTTGCATGGAGGCTTGTCAAAAACCATGAACCATCTATTCCTCCAGTTTTCTCTCCATGGTTGGTAATTACACTAGTCCATGTAAACTTGCCTCTTCCTCACATCTGGAGGCTTACCTGTTCTCGAATTTGTAAATTTTCTCCACATTCGGGCTTTTGTGATATTCTGGTATTTTATATCCTCTTTGGACATACCAGTGCCATAATGTTCTCTCATTCGAGCCCTATTTTTGCTTAAATTGGTTATCTCACTGTGGGAAATATTTATTGACTCTATTGTGTTTTGTAGTGATGTGGCGAGGGAAACCCGAGAAGTTTCCCTGGTGTTCTTCAGTTCCTCACTCAAAATTCTTAACTGGTTTAAATACCTGTGTAATTCATCTTTGGGGTTTTCTTCGTCTAATTCGGAGTTTTCTTCGTTTAATTCAGGGTTTTCTTCATTTAATTTGGGATTTAAGTACTTTGATTGGCTTGTTTCATTCATTTCTTGGGATCGTTAATTGGTATTTGTCATTATGTTTAGGTAATTTGTACCTGCAATATCCAAATTTTCCCATTTTAATTCATTTTCAATTTTTTTTTTAATTTTGTTTTTTATTTGAAAAACAATAAAAAAACATCAAAATAAACAAAAAAAGACCTTACTCCAACATCGTGGGTTTCATTTGATAATAACAATAGGGAATCTCTTTGAAGATTCGCCCTCTGCATGAGCTGAGCTGTGCCAGGGCGCGCGTGAGCTTGGTCTAGGGTTTGTTGCAGCCTGCAATGGCCGCCCCAGGGGATGGGGACCCCCCTCCCCCTCCGCCAGCTGCTATGGATGCATTCAGGAGACTGGTTGCAAGCAGTGGAAAGAGATCTGTCCCATTTTCAGTGCCGAAATTCATAAAAAAGCTGGAAGAAATCCCTGAAATTGCTTTGCCTGAGACAACCTCGGTGAAAATTGCTCTTGCTCTGTCAGAGAGAGGGCTTGTCAGCCAGTTCATGGGGCTCTAGCCCTCGGCAAAAACCACCGACGATTGGATCCAAAGAAACTGGAAGACGCTACTCAAGAATGGAGTCACCTGCTACCCCCTGAGCAACGGCTACTTTCTCTTTGAATTTATTAATAAGGAGGACAAGGATCTCATTTTCAGAAACGACCCTTATTTCATGGGCTCCTAGGGGTTGTATCTGAACCGGTGGACTCCGGATTTCGATCCCACGGTGGATCTGCCCAAGGATGTCCCTGTTTGGGTCAGGCTCCCCAACCTGCCGGTCCACTGCTGGAACTATGAAGCGTTGCAAAGAATAGGAAATGGAATAGGAAAATTTGTAGATAAGGCGGACAATAAGACCAATTACAACTATGCCAGGATATGCGTTGAAGTGGACTTGGAGGCAGGGCTCCCAGAGGCAGTGAAGCTAACGGTCGACACATGAACTCATTATCAAAAAGTGGACTACGAACACCTCCCATTTAAGTGCAGATCCTGTCAAGAGCACGGGCACTTTCAGAGGAATTGCCCAAAGAACCAAACTCCTGAGAAGGAAGAAGCTGAAGGATGGCAAAAGGTAAAAAAAAGCAAAGCAGTCCCAAAAAATAAGTATCCTATATCTAGTCAGGCGAAAGCTCAGTCTCAGGCAAACCCAAGACCGCTAAAGGAACCATTGAAAGAAGTCGAAGCTACACCAAAGGAACAGGTAACAGAAACCATAGAGATACCCTCCCAATCAACGTCCCCTGTAGAAAATCCGGCCACGAACAAGAACGCCCCTGCAGCAAAAGAAGCTCTTAGATCAGAAGATGAGCAAACCACCACAGGCTCGGATCCTGGAGTGGAGTCAGATGAAGGGGCCACAGAGACCAGCAGCTCGATTGGCACCCCTGAAAAGGCTCCAAGAGGAAGGAAACTAGATAGGAAAAAAAGGGAGGAGAAATCCTACAGGGACGTCACAGCAGGAGTCCAGCATACCATCCCGGACATGATAGAAACTAGATCTTTAAAGAAAGGAAAGGATTCGAAAGGAGCCACCTCCCCCCCCTCCGGATCCTAATGCAGTTTGTCTCCTAGAACTGCAGAGGGCTGGGAAGCAAGTCTAAGGAAGAAGCAATCAAAGATCTCGTTAGAATGAACTCCCCAGAAATTCTTCTGATCCAGGAGACAAAGATGGAGGCGACTGAATCCATCCAGGCAAGCAAAAAGTTTTGGAAAAAAGGTGAAGGTAGAGCAGTTAGCGCAAGAGGAGCCTCAAGAGGTCTAGCCACCTTCTGGAACTCCACCATGCTTGACCTGCTTGAGGAATTCAGTAGCATTCATTGGCTCTTTACAAAATTTCAGCATAGAGACTCGGGGTATCAGATTAGCCTCTTCAACATCTACGCCCCGGTCCTTTTATCGGAAAAAAAAGACTGTTGGGATTCGCTAAATACATTTGTGTCCACCAACCTGCATGATAATTTAATTCTTGCAGGTGATATGAACGTAACTCTTGCCCTCTCGAAAAAAAAAGGAGGCTCCCCGGTAAGAGATCCGGCTTGGGAGTGGGTTGAAGACATCATTCTGGGCTGGGATCTGGAGGACATTAAGCCCAGCAAAGGCAAGTTCACCTGGTCTAATAAAAGGGTGGGTCCAGGGCACATTGCAGCTCGGCTGGATCGATTCCTGGTCCACACGTCCTTCCTTACTCTTGGTCTTTTCGCCAGGTCCGAAATTCTCCAGGCCTGTACCTCTGACCACAAGCCAATTTCACTTTCTTTGACCACGGGAGAAATATTGGGTCCAATCCCATTTCGCTTCAGCCCCCTCTGGGTCACCATGGATGGATTCTATGAGCTGGTCACTGAAATTTGGCAGAAAGCTGTCACAGGGTCGCCTTTCTTCATATGGGAGGAAATACTTCGAAGGCTGAAAGTTGCTCTTAAATCCTGGGCTAAGATCCAGCCCTCCCCTGTTTTGGAAAGAAAAAAATCCCAACGTGACTTGAGAAATCACCAGATCCTGATGGAGGATGCTATGATCACCCCGGAGCTGATCAACATTGAGGTCGATTTGAAAAAGGCCCTCTATAACGCGCTGAGAAGAGAGGAGAAGTATTGGAGAATCAAGTCGCACTGCCTTTGGCTTAAAGAAGGTGACAAAAACACGTCTTATTTCCACAAGCATGTAGAAGCTCGAAAGAATAATAATACCATTCGTGAGATTCATTTCCAGGACCAATCTCTCAAGGAAATAGGTGAAATTCAGAACGCAGCCCATAATTACTTCAAAGATCTCTTCACAGAAGCGCTGGATGTTCCCCCCAGCCTGGATCGCTATCCCCTTAACGTGATACCCACGCTAATCACAGATGCTGAAAACAGAAATATGATCGCCCCTATAGAGACCGAGGAGACATTCAAAGAGCTGCATGGAATGAACCCAGACAAAGCGCCTAGGCCAGACGGTTTCTCGGCTAGATTTTACACAGCGTGCTGGGATATTATCAAGAAGGATCTGATAAAAATGGTTAAGAAATCTCAGAATTGCAGCAAAATAGGAGGGAGTACGAATTCCTCCTTTCTTGCGTTAATCCCCAAAGAGAAAGGTGCCCAAAGCTTCTCCAGATTCCGCCCCATCTCGCTCTGCAACATGGGATACAAAATCATAATAAAGGTGATAGCAAACAGACTTAAAAAAGTCCTCCCTAGGATCATTCCAGAGAACCAGGAGGGCTTCATTCAGGACAGACAAATTCAAGACAACATCATCCTGGTCCAAGAGGCAATTCACTCAAGCTGCCAAAGGAAAGAAAAAGGTATGATAGTCAAACTGAACCTAGCCAACGCCTTTGATAAAGTCCGGTTGAATTTCCTCTTTGCTGTCATGATTAATATGGGCTTTCATCCCCAATTAATAAGCTGGATTAGAGCCTGTATCTCGGGACCCTGGATAGCCCCCTTGATAAATGGGAGACCGGCAAATTTCTTCCATGCCTCAAGGGGACTTAGGCAGGGCTGCCTGCTGTCCCCCTTGCTCTATGTCATCCAAGCGTCGGTCCTTAGCTTTCAGCTGGACAAGAGCCTTCAACAAAGATCTCTGATGGGGCTGGAAATCACTCCCAGAGTAAAGAGAATCAACCACGCCCAGTTTGCCGACGACACTCTCCTCTTGGGTCAGGCTAACCTTGGCGCAGCAAGATCCTTCAAAAGAGAACTGGATGTTTACACGGAAGTCTCAGGCAGCGAAATCAGTTCAAGAAAAAGCAAAATATATGGCTGGAACTGCCCCCCCATTGAAATGACTGAAATTTCCAGGACCTTGGAAATGGACAGAACCTCCACGTGGGACTCCATTAAATACCTGGGAATTCCAATAGTGAAAGCAGCTGCGAGAAAGAGTCTTTGGCTGCCTCTTATTGAAAAAATCAAAGCCAAATTAATGGCGTGGGGGGTCTCCTGGTTAAACAAAGCAGGTAAAATAATCCTTATAAACTCTGTGCTTACCTCCCTTCCTGTTTATTAGGCCTCTATCCTCTTAGCCCCGAAAGGAATAGTGAAAGAAATTGACAGCCTTTTGAGAAAATTCCTTTGGGAAGGGTGAAAGAATAATGAAAGGAAAATGCATCTTATCAGCTGGGATAAGGTTAAAGCCCCTAAATGGGAAGGAGGGCTGCAAATTAGAGACGTGGCCACTCAGAATCTGGTAATGGGTGGTAAAATCCTTTGGAAAATGATAAGGGGGAAAACTTCTTGGAGCTCCAAAGCCCTAAGAACAAAATACTTTAGAGGTCACAAAGAGCGGTGTCTGGATCGCCCCCCCAGGACTAGGAAAGGTTCTCCTATTCTCTCCCTCTGCCTGAATTCTCTGGATATGTTCACCTCCAAGCTTACTTGGATCCCAAGAAATGGTTCCAAAATAAAGTTCAGGGAAGATTCCATCCTAGGGCAGACCCCGCTAAACACCTCAGAGGGGCTGGAGAATATCACAAAATGGCTCCACTCGAACAACAAGTTCACCCTTTGGGACCTTTCTTGTTGGGGCCCAGCTGAAATTTGGATCAAGTGGGACTTGGGGGATGCCCTCTCGACCTTGAGATAGAAGCTCATGCCCTATTAGAAGCTCTCCATGGCCTCTCCCCTACTTCTTCCAAGCTGAAGCACAAAAGAGGTTGGGGCTCCTCTTCCGGCCGTTACTCTGCTGCAGCTGGGTATGCAGCCCTAAAAGCCATCCCCTGGGCTGCCCCGGATCCCTCCGCTTGGAAAATTCTCTGGCTCCACCCCTCCCTCCCCAAAATAGATTTTTTTTGCTGGTCCCTCCTGCATAACAGCATCCTAACCTGGGACAGCCTTTTAAAAAGAGGATGGGAAGGGCCCTCTAGATGCCCCCTCTGCGCCTGTCATGAAGAAACCTCGATCCACCTCTTCCTCCAGTGTTCCTTTGCCTCAGATCTTTGGACTATCCTCTTTGATCAGCTAAATCTAGCTCTTCCTCCCTCCATCCCCTTCCTGTTTGTCTCCTGGGCTGACTATGCGCCCTTTTCCTTCTCCAGGATGAAGTTGATAAAGCATTGTTGGATGTGGACTCCAAAAATTCTCTGCTGGAAGCTATGGCTGGAGCGCAACAACAGAATCTTCAGGGGCTTGGCTAGTACACCAGTCCAAGTAGAAAGCAAAGTTAAGGCGCTGTTAGGAGATCTGGTAGCCTCAAATGCAAATCTCACCAACGAAATTACTCCGGATAGAGAAGAGTACAGCTGGTTTCATGGGCTTGACCCTTCCCTTCTCACTAGAACCAAGAGCATTCCCAAGTATTTCTCTACCTGGGAAATCAGGTTAGAGGAGCAAGAATTTATTAAATGGAGAAATGCGCTGAATGAGCATATTCTGCATGTGGATGGGGCCTCGAAAGGGAATCCCGAGCACGCGGGAAGTGGAGGAGTCCTGTTAGACCAAAATCGGAAAATTGTCTTAAATTTCGCCTGGGGGCTGGGTCAAAAAACTAATAATATCGCTCAAATTCTTGCCATCTGGCAAGGGTTGAACCAAGCCAGAAGCCTGTCCATTAAGAAGCTGATAGTCATTGGGGATTCCCGTATCAACATTCAGGCTCTGAAGATGAAGAAGGCCTCTAAAATAATGGACTTAGGCCACTACCACCGGAAAATCATTGCTCAGCTGAAAGATTTCGAAGAGGCTCTGTTCTACCATGTCCTACGGAAGCTAAATCATAACGCCGATCATGAAGCAAACAGGGGAGCCTCCTTAAGCAAGGGAGTCCTTCTGGTAAATGGAAATGAACATTACTATCCCATTCCCTAGTGACAGAGGAGAGAGGTCTCTTAGCTCCTCTCAGGAAAAGAAGAAAAGACTTATTGAGTTCATCCTCTGGTCGGCCTGCAGACTAAGGCTTCGAGTAGTAAGCCCATTGTGAGGACACTTGGTGAATAGAGCCAGGCTATCTGGCTGCATTTTATAATTATAATTTTTGAATTTGCAGGGGTGCTCCTTTAATCTTTGGTCATCTCTGGTTAAAATCTCCCAGCCTCAGCATGTCTAATTATGGAGGACTTTATGCTTTTCATGAATTCTATGTGTCCATCGTTTTCTTCCAGCGTGCCAAGCATGGAAGCCTTGAGGTATAGGATGGGATCCTTTCCAAGAAATTGAAGAAATTTAAATCTGGTGCATGCTATAGGAAGAGCTCCCTCATCGTGTTTGGCTGGATTTTAAGCTTTTGAGTTCAGCCTTTGTGGCCTGTTGATTAAGGTTTAGAGGAGCAAGTCCATGACAAAATGTGAACTGAGCCAGGCTCCTTGGCTGCATTCTATGATTATATACATTGAATTTGCAGGTTTGGGTAATCTGTCCAGTCACTGTATGTCTCAGTATGGAAGCCACCTTGCTTTCCATGATCTCTATGAGTCCATTGATGCCTTCCAGGGAGCCAAGCATGGAAGCTGTGAGAATTACGAAGGGATCCAAACCAAGATTTTGAAGAGTCTTAAAGCTGGAGCATGATTCAGGAAGAGTTCTTTCAACGTGATTGGCTGGAAATTAAAAGTTTCGATGTGCAGTCTTCAAGGGAGAGGAAAAGATGCAGATCGTTGGAGATCCAGCTCAATGGCTCATCTCCTGAAATGTCAAGGAATAATCCATTCTGATATATGAATTGTCTCAACAGTGCAATGGGAGATCAACTCACTCAAGTCTCGATTGGATGTTTTCAGACCTCGTGTAGGGGAGAGTTTGGTATAGCACGTTTAGACAGCTCCAGGCATTTTCAAGGAAAGTCTCAACTATCAGAACTCTGATTTCCTTCACATTGTTTGACCGTAAAAGGTTTTTCCTTCTCATAAAATTCCAGACAGTGGGCAAATGGAGACATCAAGCTGCCTATGCCTCTATTGCTGTTCCTTTGTTTTTCTTGATCTATATTCTCTGATTGTAAAGCTACTGGCAGCTGGTTAGCCAGGTTATCAATTTAAAGGCCCTATAACCATTTGAGTAAAAAAAAAAAAAACATCGTGGGTTTCATTTTAGCATGGTTGGACACTTCCATTGGGCTCCTAGGGGGTTGTTTTCGCTTCCTTGTGCGCTCTCGGGTGGGTTGTGAAAATAAAATTGTTCACTATTTTTTTTAAAACACATGGATGTGCATGCATTCCTATGTGTGATCGCATAAAACACATGTGTATGTCCACATTTGTGTGCCCGCATTTATACGTGAGCACGTCATTAGGGGCACAAGTGAACTCCTATTGTCGATGATGGCAATCTGACATGGAGAGGTTCACAACTGCCGAAGCAGGAGTGCATGAACGCATATAAGGGTGTGTGTGCATTCTTGTTTTGTTTTGATCACGCACTCCCATTGCATCATATTTTGGTAGCAGGTTCTTTTGGGCTCCCACCCTTGACTTCTAGACCTCTCAGCCATTGTTAAAAGTTCACTTCCCATGATATCGAAAAAAAATGGAGAAGAGTTCAACTTCCCAACCATCTAGCCATGTCTCCTATCTTTGGAAAACTTAGATAAAATAATTTCCACCTCCTCAAGAGTAACTAGTTTTCGGTTCTACACACCTTCCTCTCTAGAGAAAAAAGGTGGGTAATGTCTAACCAGCTGCAACTGAGCACCAATATATGCTAAACTATAATCCTTAAAAAATGTTGCTAAATAAGTTAGTAGGAGAATTCTCAATATCATATTGAGAAGAGACCCAATTCCCCTCAACATTCTTGATGTCCCAAATAGAATTAAGGTTTTTCATGTAGCTCGAATATCTGTGAATTTTTTTTGAATTTCTATCACCGCGAGAAAACATTAAAGCCTTTGTTTTTAAATGCCAATACTATTCATCAAATTTCAACATATGGTCCCTTTTTCTCTCAAGTTCAAGAATAATAGACCTCTCTTCCTCGGAAATATTACGAGTCATATTGCTAACAAGGATATTGTTAATATTTCCTTCAATTTCACATCCTTTTTCAGTTGTTTGTCCTTGAGCTTAATCCAATTAAAAACTATACTCTTCAGTATTTTAAGCTTGAAATTCAAGATATACTTTATCATTTAAACTACAAGGAAGACCCATATTCATTAATGAAGATCTAACCAAGGAACAAAACTCTTTATCCTTAAGCTAAGTTTGATTAAATTTAAAAGGGAACTTTGAAGAAACATAATCCCCATCCAATTGCAAAGAGATGGGATTATAATCAGATATATTATAATGTATAGTCTAGGTTGTATATCTCAAACAAGTGTTAGCTAAGGAATCAAACATTAAGAATCTATCGGCTATTTTACCAATACAATCCACCCTCGACATATTATTTTTCCAAGTAGGACACAATTTTATTAGGGACAATATCCATAAGATTGTACCTGTGAAATAGGTTATGGAAAAACACCGATAGAGGATCCACAAAAGAGTGCACACCCTAACTGTCATTATAATTGCAAGTTAAGTTGAGATTACCTACAATAATCAAGTTATGGCCATTAGGAAGTCCACTCGAATCAACTTTATCCCCAAAACGCTCTTGTCTTTATAGGGAGCACGAAAAATTTCATAACTTTATCTCATGCTCAAAACCTTTGATTTTACCTTCTAATAAGATACCAACACGAGTTTTAAAATGGGAAATAGAAAAAATATAAGGGTTCTAGATAGCCAATAAATTGCATGACTATCCAATAGCATCAGTAGCACAAACTTCTCATCTCGTTAAAATCCTCAAAAAATATTCACAAGCCTTCTCACCTAAAGACATGGTATCTTGTATTAGAAATAGATCATCCTTATTGGTTTCAAAAAAATTCTTGAGGAATCTAAATTTAGGACATCCTTGTAGCCCCCTAATGTTGAAAGAAATACATAACATTAAGGAACAACCCTAGGGGCTTGTTTCTCTCTAAGGACCCCAAATTCCAATACTTCCTCTAGTTTTCCATCTGTAACGTCCTTTAATTTAGAATATAAATGTATATACTCCCCTAAAGGAACACCAACATCAAATTCCACCCCCTCTGTAATTCCTTACCACCCTTTTTCTTGTTCTTATTCCTAATAGTAACATTCTCATGACGAATAGAGTTAATAACGGAAGTGTCAAGATTATTCAAACGATTATTAACATACAGAGTCATTGGTGTTTTAGCAATATCAATAAACTATTGCAATCCCTTTTCTAGAGAAGTCCAAATATGGAAAAACCACTTACCCATCCTCACCAAATCATTCTTACAAGACCTTAAAGGTGGAAACTCGTCAACACACCCATAAATAAAAGGCATTTTGATCTCCCCTATTTGACCCATCTACAATTAGATTGCCACATGAAACAATAAGGGATAAGAACTTTTCATTTTCTCCCATAGGGATTTTGACCAAGTTCCCCTCCACAACATATTCAGTGACAATATTTCCATGAGGTGTCTTCATATGGGAGATATAGATCGAATTATTAAACCTACCTGATTCCCCATCCGAAGAGGAGGTCTTATGGAAGGAATCGACATAATTTAAAACCTTTAATTTCTTACGACATCGAGGGCTTCCCTTGCTACCAATTTGAAAAGGGGATTCCAAAAAAATAGGTAAGGCCCCTATACTATTTATAATAGAAGACAGAGTAAACTCCCAACACAAGGCATCATTGAAAATAAGTTATTTTCAACCAATTCTAGAAGAAAAATATTATTCCAGGGATTTGATAAATTGCAATTGTTTTGACAAAAATCCTTCATAATGAGTAGGAGAAGAAATATAGGGCATACCTTGATCAGAACACACATTAATATTCTCAAATTCCAAAGCTGGAGTTGACTAGTCCAAATAATTTTTTTGAGCCAGTGTTCCAACATCTTATTCTTGATTCTTGATGGAGAAACCTTCCCCAATTTTTGAAGTAAAACCTGAACAATTTATTTTTAGGTGTCCAATTCTTCTATGAGATGGATCCTAGAGAGAATACCCATGTAATAAGTTTTTTCTCAAAAACCTTATTCCCCCATTGAATACTCACCTTTTCAGGGATCCCACCATCTATATTTAATTCAACAAGAACCATTGCCAAACACTTATCACTAGAACGAAGCATATATTTTTATATAGTGATTAAACTACAAAGATAATTTGCAAGATTAACCTAAATCTCATTGGACCAAAATTGATTAGGAAACATAGGAAATTGGATCCATAAATGCTTCTTTGTAACCTTCTACTTTTGAGTGTTAAAAAGCACATTCCAACTCCAGAGGACCATGGACCCATTTTCAATAACCCAAAACCTGTTAGGAATCAACAAGTAATGCTCCACCAAAATAAATGTGAACAAACCCAACAATTAGAGAGCACAAGCACCTGTGGATAATAGTTTAGCAAGGGTTTCCAATATTTCATAACCCAATCTATCATTTCCCAGAAGTTAATATTAAGATATTCAAGTCACCCAATGAGTTCCTTCATAGATACCCTTCCAACTTATCCAAGGTAATATATTTTCTGACAACAAAATCATGCACACCATTTTTTATTTTAAATACCTTCATATTTTCCCTTTCATGATCCCTCATACCAGTATGGGTGAAATATGCTTCAAATGAAAGACTCTATCTTTAGTTGGATGTATGTTTAGGGAAACTAGCATGGGGGATTAACCTTGTTGATAAATATCTTATCGTGTTCATTCATAAAGGGAGGTTTAATTGTGAAAAATAAGGTCAATATATTGTATGTATTAGAGGGTAATAGAATAAGGTATGGGGGGTTTACAGGTATTGGTCAACACATCAACTATTTGTTCATCTGTCACAACATACTAGAGCTTCAATGCTCCTCTCTTCACCATATCCCTGATATAGTGATATTTCTTCTCGATATGCTTCGACTTGTCATGGAACACCGGTTTCTCTGACAACTTTGCATAACTCTGGTTGTCGCAATATATACAAGTAGCATCCAACTGGAGATCAAATAAATAAGATAGTAGCTTTCAATATCCATACTGACTCATAACTAGCTGAACAAGCTGCAACATACTCTGCTTCAGCTGTACTCAATGCCACGCAAGATTTCTTTCTGCTAAACCAAGAGATCACACCCGATCCCATACTTAAACAACAACTTGAAGTGCTATTCCTATCCATGGCACTGCCTTCCCAATCTGAATCAACATAACCCTCTAGGTTAGTCTTTTGATTCACCTCATACTTGAGCCAAAACTGTACCCTTTAGGTACCTTAGAATATGTTTTGCAGCAATCAAGTGAACATGTCTAGGATCTGTCAGGAACTGGCTCAATGTGTTCCCAGCAAAGCAAACATTTGGTCTTGTATTCGTCAGATAAATCAAGGAACAAATCATTTGATGATACATCGTGGCATCAACTGATTCTAGTGAAGCAACACTCAGTAGCTTCATGTTCGATGCCATAGGTGTGGTCATGGCCTTGCAGTCCATCATCCTGAACCTCTTCAGGATCTCTACTCATTAGAGGAATTTTGGGGTCTAAAATGGTCCTCCTAAGGAAAATAATAAAATAATAGTTAAAATAATAAAATAATATTGATTAATTTTGGAGGAAGAAAGAAAAAAACTACTTTTTGTGTTCGTATTTTCGACATATCTCCCTGTGTTTTTACTCAAATTTTGATCGAGAGAGCTTGTTGGATGTGGAATTTGATTCCGCATCCAACGAGTACCCGCACTGGATACTTTTGACGGACCCCGCTACCCCAAAAACAAGAAATACCTGAAAAAACGTGATGATGACATCATCATCACGTTTTTTCAGGTATTTCTTGTTTTTGGGGTAGCGGGGTCCGTCAAAAGTATGCAGTGTGGGTACTCGTTGGAGGCGGAATCAAATTCCACATCCAATGAGCTCTCCCGATCGAAATTTGAGTAAAAACGCAATGAGATATGTCAAAAATACGAACAAAAAAAGTAGTTTTTTTTAATGACAAATATGTCAATTCAACCATTATGGTTGACTTATTTTATTGAAATTCTATTGGTTCTTGAATTCCAACTCACAAAAACTTATTTTGGCACGTTTTCTTATAAGGCCCATTTTAGACCCCAAATTTTCTCTAATGATATACTTCCCTTGTCCCATGGAGATTCCATATGCATTTTGCCACACCTCCATGCCTAGAAAGTAGTGCATCATATCCAAGTCCTTCATCTTAAACTCAGTATCAAGTCCCCTTCTTGCAACTTTAATGAGTTCCTATTTTCATTCAGGAACAAGTCATTGACATATAATAGGAGCATCACTGGTCTTCTGCCTTCAACCATGAAGTAAAGGTTGGAATCCACTTTTCTCTCAGTAAAGCCTAGATTCATTATTAATCTGTCCATCCTGTCGTACCATGTCGAACTTCAAGATCTTTTGCAGTCACTCCCTCTGAAACGAAGCATCATTCTCTCTCTTTCTTTTGTACTCAATGCACTGAAACATTCTGTACCAGAGTGACAAGTAGCTTCCTCTGCTACTAATATTCTATGTATCCATATAGGGTCACTGGATACCAAGATCCTCTATCTTGAACCTTTTCAAAAGTTCTTGTCGCACCCATCTATGAGCTTGTCATCCTCTATAGGTTTTCATCTTCAACCTTGTAGCAAAGGTTAATATTGTCATCAATTTAGGTGATATTCAAGATCCTCATGTATGTTTTATCCCATGGGTGTATTCTGAGCTCGTAAAAGGCATTCTTTAATTTACACACATGAGTCTTCCTATCATGTGTCTTAATTTCCAATGGCTGCAAATGTCTCTTTGTAGTTTATTCCTTCTTTCTGTGAGAAGCCTCATGCTACAAATATTGCCTCGTATCCCACGATGTTTCCATCTACTGCATGATGGGACTACGAACTTCCCTTTAGGTATTTATACTAGACATCATTCTTCTTGAACTGGTACTCTCCTTCCCTTTATTCTTGGCTACTTCTTCATGGATGGAAGGCTTTGCATCAATGATGTCGCTCAAAAGTGTCACATAACTGGAGTGTCTTTGAGGCCTCTTTCTTTCTTTGAAAGTATCATCATATTATTCTTCATCTTGGATTCTTTCTTGAACTCTCGGCACCTGTTCTTCGGAAGAAGTCTGATCCTTCTTTTCTTGTAGGTGATTGTTCATAATCTTTCATACAAGTCAAATGCATTAGTTGTATGGTTAGAAACATTTCATAAGGTATGTTCATAATGAAAAATTATTTTGCATTAAGATATAATCATGCAACTATTTTAGCCAATACAACATTCATCCATATCTTACGGAAACTTTCTATATGCCTTCCATCTCTAGTAGGACAACATTGATATTGTGCACTAATCCAATATGTCAGCAAAGAGATTTCATTCTAGATAAGTAGAAATGGAGAGTTGTATAGCACCATGGGCTACTTACCCATCACATGCATATTAGTAGTATACTGTCATTAATGCAAACATTCTATCATGCATAACACATCAACTGAATATACAAAAATGCATAACAAAATAATATCATGAAATGACAATTGAATACTTATATTTATTTGTTTCATGGGTAGACTCCTTGTTGAGCCTTCAGCTTCATCATCTTCTTCATTCATTATTTCTTATCCAAGTGCTAAGATGGATAAGAGGTTCTTCAAGAGTTGAGTCCTTCATATTCTTCATCGCTTGAGGGATCTTCTTTGGATGGTGAGAGCTTGATCTTCAGTTTCTCCCATCTTCTCTTCTCTTATTATGGGTCGAGCTTCATCTTGTGTGCACTCTTCCTAGAGTCTGCTGAAATTAATCACTTCCTTCTAGCACACATTCCTTGAATGAATGAATCCTATGATCCTAGGAGGTCATTCAAGGTGGTTATCACAATTTCTATATTCTCTACCTCTTCATCCACTGCTTCAAGTTTTTCTTTGATTTGAGAGACCCTTATAAAGCATGACTGTATGGTCTCTGCATTCTAGATCTTCACATTCTTCAACTAGTTTCTCAAAGTCATCTTTCGATTTATGTTCTTCCCTTCAAATGGATTGGTCAAGGAATCAAACATCTCTCTAGGTTTATTTAGGGAAGACACTTGTGGTATAAGGTGATCCTTGATTGAATCCGCAATGATCTTCTTGGCCTTGACCAAGTTATTCTTGTGTAAGGATTTAGCCTCATCTCCCTCTAAAACTAGAACGTCTCCACTTATGCAGGTGTCCAATTCATTTTCTTCAAGAACCAGTGAAATACTATACTTCCATGCTCGAAATTTTTCAGCTTCAGCAAGATTGTCATCAAGCTGGTGTGATAGGTCATTTTGAAATGAGAACCTCAAATCTAAATAGAAAAAGTTTAGATCTTACTGATTTGAGGTGTCCATCCTGGTTCTAGAGCTGGCTGATCTAGGGTTTGTCAGAGAAACCCTAATTTTAAAAACTCTTATCTTTCAGATAATATTGGATATAAATATAGACCTCTTTAAGGAGAGCTGTCCAATGTACTCCTTTTCTGAAAAACAGTGGAGGGAAGCTCTCGGAACATGAAGCCCTAGTTTACCAATTTATTCTTGCATAAATTCCTAATAGTGTTTCTATAGTATCTCCGAAAGTACTACTCCTTTGTTTCTAAAATTTCATACTTCGGTAACCTCGTCTGTCCTCTTTCCAACACCATAGGTTTTACCAGAATTGGTTTCAGCAATTGGGACTTATGACCGTTTTACCAAGGTGACTTGTTTCAGTACTATTCAACATAGCTAAGTTGTATGGACTACCATGTGTCACTATTTCACCTTCGAGGTATGAAACTTTTACCACAGAAATTAAAGTCAGTGCCCTATTTGGAACATCTTACAAAATTTCATTTGGATCTTTGTAGCCCGTGATATTGCAATTCTCCCTAGGTGTCCTGTTTAGGGATGAATCCTGGGAGATGATGATACTCTAAATTGGAGGAATCACATCTCCTAGAATATAGCCATAATGAGTTTGAAACTTTTACACATGGTACATCAGGAATTTATCTTTGGCCTATGAAATGTTCATCTCCTGAGCCTTCTCCGATCTCAATATATAGAGAATGTACCAGAACTGCCAGTTTCAGTATTTTAGGGTTTTTCAGGCCCGGGGTCAAACTAGGGTTTGACTTTCCTGTAGTTTTACTCAACCAAAAACTTCGACCTTTGTCTCTAAATTTTGATTTTGATAAGAATAGAAATCCTATTTCAGGCTCATTCAAAAATTCCTCTTCTGTAAAAAGCCCTAATTTCCTGCACCAAAAACTGAAAATGCTCGGAATCAAATTCTGTTTCGACAGAAAGATGCGCCCTTCAATGGAGAGTTAGCCTAGCCTCCTTTTGCTGATGGATTGTGGAGAGAGACCCAAAAATTAAGAAGCACTAGATTCTGCAGTTGCACAATGTCTTCTGCTCAGGTTAGCTCTGATACCATGTTAGATTTTTATCATTTAAGCAATATGATCTTGGGATCTTATATGAGAGAATAACATGCACGACAATAATCACAAGATACAAGAGACACAAAAAATTTTCCTTGGGGAAACCATAAAGGATAAAACCCCGCAAATTCCTCAGAGATAGAATGAGCACCAATGGCAGTAGTAAAACCCAAAGATAGAAAAGATGATCTCCAACAACTATTCTCTCTCTCTCACTTGAGAGAGCTTCTCCTCTCTCACTCATGCGACCTAGTGAGTGAGTGTGTATGATAAATAGAGAGTCTCCCTCTCTATTTATATTCTTTTGTTCACTTAATATTTGAATCTGTTATGTAGGCTTGAGTAATCCTCACTCAGTTATTTAGGCTCGAGTAACCACAACTATGGTACTAATGACCCGACTTACATTAAGTCACCTAGGGCCGAGTTCTCTAGGAGAATCTAACAACCCTAGTGCCCCACAACTGCGGGGACTTTAACCCTTGAACAATAAGGAGGGTTACCCTCTATGACTTTACATGACTTGTTTACGTTATTGATTCACCCGAAAGGAACATCGGGGTATTACCTGACTCAATTACATTACGAATACTTCTCAATAGGAACATTAGGGTACAATATATAAAATATACAAGTGAATACATTCCGAAGTTACAAATACATCAACAGATGATAATGATGACGATGGTGATGACGATGATGATGAACAATGATGGTGATGATGATGAGGATGAGGATGAGGATGATGGTGATGATGATGATCATGATGACTAGGACTATGATGATGATAGTTATGATGATTACAATGATGAGGATGATGATGTTGATGACGAAGACGATGATGATGATGAGGATGATGATGACTATGATGATGAACAATGATGGGGATGATGATGACGATGATGATGAGGACGATGATGATGATGAGGATGATGATGATGATGACGACGATGATGAGGAACAATGATGATGATGGTGATGATGATGATAAGGATGATAACAATGATGATGATGAGGAGGAGGATGATGATGATGATGATAAGGATGATGACAATGATGATGATGCAGATGATGACTATGACAATGATGGTGATGATGATGATGATGATGATGATGATGATGATGATGAGTATGATGAGTATGATGATGATGACAACGTTGATGAGGAACAATGATGATGATGATGATGATGATGATGGTGATGATGATGACAATGATAATGATGAGGATGATCACTATGAGGATGAGGATGAGGATGAGGATGAGGATGATGATGACGACCATGACAATGATGATGAATAACGATGGTGATGATGATGATGATGAGGAGGATGAGGATGAGGATGATGATGATGACGACGATGAGGAACAATGATGATGATGATGATGATAGGTTTAGTTGAAATTTTGCTTTGATTTTATTTTCAAGCATTTGCAATGGAATGATGATGATGAACAATGATGATGATGATGAGGAGGATGATGACAATTATGATGATGAGGATGATGACTATAATGATGAAGATGATGATGATGATGATGATGATGGCGATGATGATCATGATGCACAATGATGGTGATGATGACGATGATGACGACGCCGACAATGATGATGATGATGATCATAGTGACTATGACTATGTTGACGATGATTATGATGATGATGATGATGATTACGATGATGAGGATGATGATTTTGATGATGACGACGACGATGATGATGACGACCATGATGATGATGACCATGACGATGATGATGAACAATTATGATGACGATGATGATGACTATGATGACAATGATGATGATGATGATGATGATGACTATGATCATGATGATTATGATGAAAGCTGAGCTTAAGCTTAGTGCATAAAGTTGAGCTCGAGCTTAGTGCAGTAGCTCAACCTCCTTTTCAAATGCATTTTGGAAAATTTTCTGATATGATGGAAAATATAATTCATCTTGAATTAGTTATCCCTCAAGTTCCTCATGGGATAAGTGGTCTCGACTCATCTTGTGCTCTCTTTAGTCTTGTCTGATGACCTAGGGGGTAAGATGTTGATCAATAGAGATTTTGTTCTTAAAGATAATGAATTTATTATATAAATGATGCCGAAAGGGTTTTTTCAAAGTAATGGGGGTGATTAAAATTCTAATAATGTAGTGGCCATGACTCGTGAGTTTATTTTCATGTGACGACTGTTCATCGACGTCTGCAAATGTACGGTCCATAGAATAGAACAGATCATATGGAACTAGAAATATTCAAAGAAGTGTGTGGCCATCAGTGTAATGAGTGTTTATATGTGTATTAAATATTTTGACGGTTTTCAAGATTTAGTAATGAGATTTTGCCCGTTTGGCTCTTGCCTTGGTGCAGGAGGTCCTTTGAGTGGGTTCCGGTGGGTGTGAGGTTGAACTTGGGATGAGCCAAAACCAATGCCATGGAACTTGATGATGGAAAAGTAGTTCACATGGAACCCTAACACAAACTCAACCCATAGTTTCCTGAGAAAATACTATGGGACCTTGAAATTGTTGCATGGAGGCTTGTCAAAAACCATGAACCATCTCTTCCTCTAGTTTTCTCTCCATGGCTTGTAATTACACCAGTCCATGTAAACTCACCTCTTCCTCACATCTCGAGGCTTACTTGTTCTCGGATTTGTAAATTTTCTCCACAGTCGGGCTTTTGTGATATTCAGGTTTTTTATATCCTCTTGTGACATACCAGTGCCATAATGTTCTCTCAAATTGGTTATATAACTCTGGGAAATGTTTATTGACTCTATTATTTTTTTGTAGTGATGTGGCGAGGGAAACCCGAGAAGGTTCCCTGGTGTTCTTCAGTTCCTCACTCAAAATTCTTAATTGGTTTAAATCCCTGTGTAATTCATCTTCGGGGTTTTCTTTGTCTAATTCATGGTTTTATTCGTTTTATTCAGGGTTTTCTTCATTTAATTCAGGATTTGGGTACTCTGGTTCGTTTGTTTCATTCATTTCTTGGGAGCTTTAATTGGTATTTGTTAGGTAATTTGTACTTGCAATATCCAAATTTTCCCATTTCAATTCATTTTCAATTTTTTTAATTTTGTATGTTATTTGAAAAACAATAAAAAACATCAAAATAAACAAAAAAAATGACCTTACTCCAATGTTGTGGGTTCTGTTTTAGCGTGGTTGGACACTTACGTTGGGCTCCTTGGGGGTTGTTTTTGCCTCCTTGAGTGCTCTTAGGTGGGTTGTGAAAAAAAATTGTTCACTGTTTTTTTTTAAACAAATGGACGTGCACTCATCCCTGTGTGTGATCACATAAAACACAGATGCACATCCACATACGCATGCCCACACTTATACACGAGCGCGTCATTAGGGGCGCAAGTGCGCTCCTATTGTTCACGATGGAAATCTGACGTAGAGATTCATCACTGCCAAAGGAGGAGCGTGTGCATGCATACAAGGGTGTGTGTGCGTTCTTGTTTTGTTCCATTCATGCTTTCCCATTGCATCATATTTTGGTAGCAGGTTCTTGCGGGCTCCCACCCTTGACTTCTTGACATCTCAACCATTGTTAAAAGTTCACTTCCGATGATATCGAAAAAAAATGGAGAAGAGCTCAACTTCCCAACCATCTAGCCATGTCTCCTATCTTTGGAAAACTTAGATAAAATACTTTCCACCTCCTCAAGAGTAATTGGTTTCCGGATCTGCACACCTTCCTCTCTAGAGAAAAAAGGTGGGTAATGTCTAACCAGCTGCAACTGAGCACCAATATATGCTAAACTATAATCCTTAAAAAAGGTTGCTAAAGAAGTTAGTAGGATACTTCTCAATATCATATTGAGAAGAGACCCAATTCCCCTCAACATTCTTGATGTCCCAAATAGAATTAAGGTTTTTCCTGTAGCTCAAAGATTGTGAATTTTATTTGAATTTCTATCTCCACGAGAAAACATTAAATCCTTTCTTTTTAAATGCCAATCCTATTCATCAAATTCCAACATATGGTCCTTTTTTCTCTCAAGGTCAAGAATAATAGACCTCTCTTCCTCGTAAATAGTATGAGTCATATTGCCAACAAGGATATTGTTAATATTTCCTTCAATTTCACATCCTTTTTTAGTTGTTCCTCCTTGAGCTTAATCCAATTAAAAACTATACTCTTCAGTATTTTAATCTTGAAAGTCAAGATATACTTTATCATGTAAACTACGAGAAGACCCATATTCATTAATGAAGATCTAACCAGTGAACAAAACTCTTTATCCTTAAGCTAAGTTTGATTAAATTTAAAAGGGAACTTTGAAGAAACATAATCCCCATAGGGATAAGAACATTTCATTTTCTCCCATAGGGATTTCGACCAAGTTCCCCTCCACAACATATTTAGTGACAATATTTCCATGAGGTGTCTTCATATGGGAGATATAGACTGAATTATTAAACCTACCCGATTCCCCATACGAAGAGGAGATCTTATGGAAGGAATCGACATAATTTAAAACCTTTAATTTCTTAGAGCATCTAGGGCTTCCCTTGCTACCAATTTGAAAAGGGGATTCCAAAAAAATAGGTAAGGCCTCTATACTATTTATAATAGAAGACAGAGTAAACTCCCAACACAAGGCATCACTGAAAATAAGTGATTTTCAACCAATTCTAGAAGAAAAATATTATTCCACGGATTTGATAAATTGCAATTGTTTTGACGAAAATCCTTCATAATGAGTAGGAGAAGAAACATAGGACATACCTTGATCAGAACATGCATTAATATCCTCAAATTCCAAAGCTGGAGTTGACTAGTCCAAAGAATTTTTTTGAGCCGGTGTTCCAACATCTTAGTCTTGATTCTTGGTGGAGAAACCTTCCCCAATTTTTGAAGTAAAACATGAACAATTTATTTTCAGGTGTCCAATTCATCTATGAGTTGGATCCTAAAGAGAATACCATTGTAATAATTTTTTGCTCAAAAACCTTATCCCCCCATCGAATACTCACCTTTTCAGCGATCCCACCATCTATATTGAATTCAACAAGAACCATTGCCAAATGCTTATCACTAGAATGAAGCATATATTTTTATACAGTGATTAAACTACGAAGATAATTTGCGAGATTAACCAAAATCTCATTGGACCAAAATTGATTAGGAAAAACAGGAAATTGGATCCATAAATGCTCCTTTGTAACCTTCTACTTTTGAGTGTTAAAAGCCACATTCCAACTCCATAGGACCATGGACCCATTTTCAATAACCCAAAACCCGTTAGGCATCGACAAGGAATGCTCCACTAAAATAAATGCAAAACAAACCCAACAATTAGAGAGCATATGCACCTGCAGATAATAGTTTAGCTAGGGTTTCCGATATTTCATAACCCAATCTATCATTTCCCAGAAGTTAATATTAAGATATTCAAGTCACCCAATGAGTGCCTTCATAGATACCCTTGCAACTTATCCAAGGTAATATATTTTCTGACAACAAAATCCTGCACACCATTTTTTATTTTAAATACCTTCATATTTTTCCTATCATGATCCCTCACACCAGTATGGGCGAAAGATGCTTCAAATGAAAGACTATATCTTTAGTTGGATGTATGTTTAGGGAAACTACCATGGGGGATTAACCTTGTAGAGAAATATCTTATCGCGTTCATTCATAAGGGGGGTTTAATTGTGAAAAATAAGGTCAATATATTGTAGGTATTAGAGGGGAAGAGAACAAGGTATGGGGGGTTTACAGGTATTGGTGGGTATAAAAACGAATTTCTAGTGAAATCTGGGAAAATATCATAAAAATAGGGTTTTTTAAATGGGAAATATGTATTGGGAGGGGGGGCTCAACAAAAGGATTTTTGTAGGTAATTATCACTATGTAGTGAAATTAGGGGTATTCTTTAATATCCCATGAACGAATGCGCTATCACATCGTTTCACTCTGTGATTACCCCATGGAAACTACAAATCCCTTTGGCTCAAAAAATTCAGGCTGAATCCCTAAAACCCCCTTATCAATTGAATGAACCAAACCATGTTTGATTATTTCCACCAATGTCGTACAACAAATAATGAGGTTTGAAACCACATTGTCTTTAGAAGAAGATAAAAATTCACTCGAATCCAACCCTCGTACCACATCAAAAGAGTGGCCAAAATCGAGGGCCCTAGACTGAAAGTGTCCCAAAAAAACCTACCTCATACGGATACTTGAAAATTTGATGGAAAATACTTGTTAGAATTTGACAAGATGCAAACATCATTCCCAACTAGACTTTTTTGCTTTTTATTTTTGGACATGAGGGAACAACCGTACATCACCTGCACACAGAGCCACTAAATCACCATCTAAAAATAATTAATCTTCAAAATACAACAAAACAAAACTACCACTAATCTAACATAAGTAAAAGTGAACAAGAACCCAATAAACCATACTAAAACCCCAAATAGTAAAACGAAAAACTAACTAATGTAACATTAAAAATTCTCATTTTTGTTAACAAAGTTAGTACTAGGATTCCTAAAAGATGAACTACTTAGACGCCAAAATATAAAAAAACACCCAAAAAGAATGCCATAAAACGATTCATCCCTCAAAACCAATTCTGAGGCTACCATTCCTTCTCACAAAGTCATAACTACGTAATACGAGTTAGTGTGTTGATAACATGAATACAAAGATACATATAAAGCAATTTATATTTACTATTTTATTTTTTTATTTTTGTTATATATATATAATTATTTTTTATTAATAATTATATAACAATTTTAACATACACTTTCAAATTTTTTATTAAAAAATATTATATATCAAAATAACTTTAATTTTTATTTTTAATTAAAAATTATGTAATATTTCTTAAATATTTAAAAATAGTTTCATTAAAACCAATAATATTATAAATTGGTTTATTTTAGCCTTTTATATTAGATATGTAATAAACAATACATCTATAAAATAGTTTATGTTTATGTTTATGATTAACTATTTTATTTTTATTTTATATTTTATTATTATTATAATATANGTGATTGGAATTATATGTGTATTAAAATTTAAGTAAATAGTAAAATAACAATTTTTTAGTAAAATATAATTAATTATTTATTTTGTTTTATTATTTATTTTAAATTAAAAAACACATTAAAAATCTTAATGTTGATGATGACGATGATGGTTAACATCCCCTGAGACTAAAGTGGTCTATCGGACGTAAAGAAAATGAATTATTTATTTTGTTTTAAAATTGTATTTCTATACTCAAAGAGCTTGGAGAAAAGCGTCTCAAGCTCACTATAATTTTGACAAGTTAAAAATAGCCTATACATTCTTTTAATAATTAAAAATTCATATACATCAAATTTGTCCAAACAAATATAAATATATTTTCTATCATTTTTTATAATTTAAGAAAAATGTCACTAATACTATATGAAACATTTAAAACATACAATTCATAGATATAATGATGAAATAAGATTATGAGAAATTTCACATTTTAATAAAATATTTTCTTTTATACTTTTATTTAGTTAAACTTCATCATAAACACAAATTATGATTTTTGAATTAATAAATGACATTTTTACTAATGTTATTCTTTTTATTGTCTTATGTTTCTCTTATGTGTGTAACAATATTATTATGGATTTAATGTGAATTAATTATAATGCATTTGATCATGTGTAGTTTGTTGTAGTTAAATTTTCTATGTGAAATTAAGTTGCAGATTTTAAGCATTGTATTAAGTAATATAGTTTCAAAAATGGATGACTAATTATGCAGAATTTCACGATAATAAGAGAAAGAAGATGTAGACTTAAGTGTAAAAGATTTTTTTTTTATAAAAATAGATGTTATATTGAAGTTAATTATGGTTTTTTAAAAGTTGAACATGCACAAACAATAGTGAAATATGGTTGACTATGGTCAAACATTGTGAAGTCATTTACCACCCTTCATTAGCATGGTTAATATTGGTCAACCTTGGTCAAACATTATTTTATAATGTTCACTGTGGATGACTAAATTTGACCATAGTCAATAATGATACACTAAAATCAACCATGGTCAAATATATTTGCATGTTATTAACTATGGTCAAACTTAGTCAATCATGTTCAAACATAGTTAACAATTGTTAAATAAAGTCAACTATGAAAACCATAGTCAACAATAATCAACCATGTGTTGGAAGAAGTTGTCATTGATGTCCAAAGGGTAAACATAAATATGGTGTCGAGGTCATACTGATGATGTAGTTGTAGTAGAGATAAATTGTTTTGTAATGAGGACTTGAATCCCCTAAAGAAGAACCTAAGGAATCCCTTGATCATAAGTGTATATAAATACAAAGTGGTCCCCTTATGGCGTAGCGGTTACACATGGCCCTCACGAGAATACAATTTGAGCTATGCATAAGTGGTACAAATCCCCTAGATAATTCCCTAATGATCATGATGATGTGGGGTGTAAATGAGTCCCTAAAGTATCCTAATGAAGTGTGAAGAATTTCCTAGATAAATGATGTTGGGTCACATGACCATGGTGATGGGTCACATGAGCATTATGGTGGGTAACATGACCATGCTGATAAGAAGTGTAAAAAAATTAGGTGTTCCTAAGAAATGTCAGTAAGAAATGAGAATAAATTCTGAAAGTAGTGGTGTTGGGTCTACCTGACTAAAAGGATTGGTCTATATTACCATGAAAAGTAGCCCCTGGAGTAAGGATTGGTCCACGAGGAAATGTTCAAACAAAAGGTGAAGAAACCCATAAACAATGGTGTTTGGTCCACTTTCCCATGAGTTTTGGGCTACATGAACAATGTTAGAAAAGACCCTAAAGAGTCCCCAAAGTTGGTCCAAAACAAGTTGGTTTGAAGCTTGGAGTACCACCAAAATAATAATGCTTGGTCCACATTACCCCAAACGTTATGGTACTTTGTCCCATTATACCACTTGAAGTGGCAAGGATACCCATAAGAAATAATGATGTATCCACCAAGTATGATGACGTGTTCAATCCCTAAGGAACATTTTGAGAAGATATAGAATGATATTGAAGTTTTGGTATGAATTTTCATGATAGGTCCTTGAGGTGGGGTACCAACCCTAGAACCCCCCTTAAAATATGGAGATCCACAAATTAATGATGAGTTTTAAGGAGACACTAAAAGAAACTAATAGATCATGATGAAGTGTATAAATAGAAGACCAAACATTTCATTTCATCATCAATTAAGTCTCTCTTTCTATTTTGCATCTTTGGATAAAAAGTGCAAAAATTTTGGAGGAGCAATTTCTGGGTATCTTTGAGAATTGAGGAGATTCATGAAAAAATGACATAACTTAATCATATGGTATCAGAATTACAAAATTATTGGATTGTTGGAAATATGGATGTTGGTCGTGGATATTGATCTTCTAGATTTAGATATGTTATTGTTAAGTCATGTTTGTACCCTAGTTTACTGTACACTCGTCCAAGATGGGGGTGTAGAGGGACATCGTCCCCCCATGGGGGTGTTAGTTTTTCATCATATAAGCTAGCATTATGATCTTAGGATATTTTCACTGAGAGAATAACAAGCACAGCAATAAAACATAAGCACATCACAAGAGACAAGAGACACAAAGAGTTTTCCTTGTGGAAACCATAAAGGAGAAAACCACGCAACTTCCTCAGAGATAGAATCAGCACCAAAACAGTAAGATGATCTCCCAACAGCAGCAGTCTCTCTCTCTCTCATATTGAAAGATCTTCTCCTCTCTCACTCATGTGCCCCAATGAGTGAGTGTGAGTGTTGCAAGTGAGATAAATAGAGAGGCTCACTCTCTATTTATATTCTTTCGTTCACTTGAAGTGCACTCCAACATGTCGACCTCACTTAACAATTACTTACTAGAGCCGACATCTCTAGGAGTGTATAATAACCCTAGTGCCCCACCACTTGTGGGGACTTTTCCTCCTCTGACCAATAGTAGGGTAACACAATGGTGGGGACTATTGCCCTGAATTACAATGACTCACCTAGGGTCGAATTCACTAGGATAGTCTAATAACCCAAGGGCCCCACAACTGTGGGGACTTTAACCCTTGACCAATAGGAGGGTTACCCATAATGACTTGACATGAATTTCTCATTATAGAAACTTCCTAGAATAAACATCGGGGTATGACATGACTCAAATACATTACAATACATCCCAGAATAAACATCGATTTACAATAGATAAGAAATACAAGTGAATACATTCCAAAGTTACAATTACATCAACACTCCCTCTTAACTAGGAAGGTATTCTCTCGACACAATTTATTAGCACAAGTCTTCTTCTCTGTATCATCTGAACCATCGTCAGGTCTTCATCATCTTCAAGTCATATTCATCTTCAAGTCATATTCATCTGTAAGTCATATTCATTTGGATCTAGATCCTCACCTGATCTAGATCATCATCACTGAATCTAGATCATCACTCGATCTAGATCATCATCACTGGATCTAGATCATTACTCGATCTGGATCATCCTAACTGGATCTGGATCATTACTCGATCTGGATCATCACTGGGCATCATCACTGGATCTGGATCATCATTGCTGGATCATCTTCACTGGATATAGATCATCACTCGATCTGGGTCATCACTGCTGCATCATCTTCATTGAATCTAGATCATCACTCGTTCTGGATCATCACTGCTGGATCATCATCACTGGATCTCGATCGTCACTTGATCTAGATCATCACTGCTGGATCATCATCACCGGATCTCGATCATCACTCGATCTGGATCATCCCTGGTGCTATCTCATGATTCTTCTCGTCACAGAAAGTTCTACAGAGCCAACCCTTTTTCATGATGGTTGTAGGCCTAGCCATCATGTAGGTCTTCGCCCAACACTTACATCTGACCTACTCATCAGAAAGGCACGCCTAACACTCACATCTGATCATGTAGGAACTAATCCTATAATCACATCAGAAAGGCTCAGCACTCACATTCACCAGCATGATAGGACATCGCATCACTAACATCTGTGAAAGGGCTTCAACACTTACATCTGAACTACTCGTCAGAAGGGCACAGTACTCACATCCATTCAGGCTAGAACACATCCTGCTCATAATGATGGAAGAGTTATGTACTTCCATCTAGGCTGGAACACATCCTACTCACAATGATGGAATATTTTCCCACTTTCATCCAGGCTAGAACACATCCTGCTCACAATGATGAAAGACTCTCATCCAGGCGGGAACACATCCTACTCATAGTGATGAAAGATTTCTGCACTTACATTCATCCATGCGGGAACACATCCTGCTCACAATGATGAAAGGGCTCTACACTTACATCCATCCAGGTGGGAACACATCTTGCTCACAATAATGGAAGGGCTCTGCACTTACATCCATCCAGGCAGGAACACATCCTGCTCACAATGATGGGAGGGATTGCACTCACATATGATCTTGTAGGAACCAATCCTATAGTCATATCAGAATGGCCCCCAGTCCTCCTCAACTGAGCTACTTGGTAACTGACTAGGTGCCTCCATTCTCCTAGAGAATGGCAGTTTCCCTTACATCCCACCTGCTTGTCGGAATGGCCAACACTCACTTCTGACATGGAAGGAACTTAATCCTTTATCCATGATAGAATGGCTTAGCCCTTACATATGATCAAGTGGGAACACATCCCTCTATCACATCAGAATGGCTACTCAGTCCTAGACTGAGTGTTCCTGGTAACTGACCAGGTGCCTCCATTCCTAGAATGGCATTTGCCCTTACATCTGTCCTACTTGATAGAATGGCCAGCACTCATATCTGTCATGGAAGGGAGCAACCCTATCACCATGATAGAATGGCTCAGCCCTTATATCTGACCATGGAAGGAGCCAATCCTCTCACCATGACAAAATGGCTATGGGACTCTTCACTTTCCCTTTGAGGAAATATCGATCTGGAGAACACCAAGATTCTACCTGAAGCACTTGAAATTCAGCCTAGCCAATGGCTTCATCAATACATCAGCTATCTGTTCCTCTGTCACCACATATTGGAGCTTCACTGCTCCTCTCTGCACCATATCCCTAATATAGTGATACTTGATCTCAATATGCTTCGACTTGTCATGGAACACTGGATTCTGAAAACTTTATGCAACTCTAGTTGTCATAATGCAAACAAGTAGCATCCAATTGGAGATCAAATATATCAGACAGTAGCTTCCGCAGCCATACTACCTCACAACTAGCTGAACAAGCTGTGACATACTTTGCTACAGCTGTACTCAGTGCCACATAGGATTGCTTCCTGCTAAATCAAGAGATCACACTTGATCCCATACTGAAGCAACATCCTTAAGTACTCTTCCTGTCAATGGCACTGCCTGCCCAATCTGAATCAACATAACCTTCCAAGTTAATCTTTTGATTCGCATCGTACTTGAGCCCATAATCAATTGTACCCTTCAGGTACCTCAGAACATGCTTTGCAACAATCAAGTGAACACTTCTCGGATCTGTCAAGAACTGGCTCAAGGTGTTCACATCAAAGCAAATGTTTGGTCTCATGTTCGTGAGGTACATTAATGACCCAATCATCTGACGATACATTGTAGCATCAACTGAATCTGATGAAGCATCACACAATAGATTGAGGTTTGATGCCATAGGTGTGGTCATAGCCTTGCATTCCATCATCCCAAACCTCTTCAGGATCTCTACTGCATACTTCCCTTGTCCAAGGAAGATTCCATCTATACTTTGCCACACCTCCATACCTAGAAAGTAATGCATCATCCCCAAGTCCTTCATTTCGAACTCAGCAGTAAGCTTTCTCTTCGTATCATCAATCAACCCATCTGTACCTGTCACAAATAGATCATCTACATATAGTAGAAGCATCACTGGGTTGCCATATTCAACCTTGTAGTAAAGGTTGGAATCTACTTTACTCTTGGTAAAGCCCAAACTGGATAGAAAGCTGTCAATTCTGTCGTACCATGTCGAACCTCAGGATCTTCTGCAGTCACTCCCTCTGAAGCGGAGCATCATACTCCCTCTGTCTTCTGTACTCTATGTAATGAAATATTTTGTACCGGAGTGACAAGTAGTAGCCATCTAGGATCATTGTATACCAAGATCCTCTATTTTGAACTTTTTCAAAAGTTCTTCTCACATCCATCTGTGAGCTTGTCATCCTTTATCAACCTTGTAGCAAAGGTTAAGATATTCATCAAGCTCATCATGTATGTGTTATCCCATGGGTGTCTTCTGAACTCATACAAGGCCTTCTTTCATTTGCACACATGATTATGCATGTCATGTGACTTCACTTCTAGTGACTGCAAATATCTCTTCTTAGTTTATGTCTTCTTTTCGTGAGAAGCCTCATGCTACGAATCTTGCTTTGTATCCCACGATGTTTCCATCTACTGCATGATGGAACTATGAGCTTATCTTCAAGTCTCGATACTGCATCCTAGACATAATTCTTCTTGAACTAGTCTTCCCTTTCTTCTTGGTGGCTGGAAGGTTCTGCATCAATGATGTCATCGCACTCGTCATATTATTCTTTGTCTTTGAACTGTCGTCACTTGTTCTTCAGAACAAGTCTTCATTCTTCTTTTCTTGTAGGTGATTATGTATGCGATCTTTCCTACAAGTCAAATGCGTTTGTATTGTTAGAAACATTTCATAAGGAGTATTCATACTGGAAAATACTTATGCATAAATATATGATCATGCAACTACTTTATCCAATACAACATTCATCCATATCTCACTGAAACTTTCTAGATGCCTTCCATCTCTACCAGGACAACATTGTGATTGTGCACTAATCCAATATGTCAGCAAAGAGGTTTCATTCTAGATAAGTAGAAATGGAGAGTTGTATAGCACCATGAGCTACTTACCCATCACATGCATATTAGTAGTAAACTGTCATTAATGCAAACATCCTATCATGCATAATACATCAACTGAATATAAACAAATGCATAACAAAACAATATAATGAAATGACAATTGAATACTTATCTTTATTTTCTTCGTGGGTAGACTCCTTCTTGAGCCTTCGACTTCATCGTCTTCTTCATTCATACTAGCATTGTTTCTTATCCAAATGCTAGGATGGATAAGGGGTTCTTCAAGAGTTGAGTCCTTCATGTTCCTCATCGTTTGAGGGATCTTCTTTGGATGGTGAAAGCTTTATCATCAATTGCTCCCATCTTCTCTTCTCTTCTTATGAGTCGAGCTTCTTCTTCTTCTCAGAGTCTACTGAAAGTAATCACTTCCTTCTAGCACACATTACTCACATGAATGAATCCCATGATCCTAGGAGGCCATTCAAGGTGGCCATCACCGCTTCTACATTCTTCACTTACCTCTTCAAGTTGTTCTTTGATTTGAGAGACCCTTGTAAAGTATGACTGCATGGTCTCTGCATTTCGGATCTTCACTTCCTTCAACTATTTTCTCAAAGTCATATTCTGATTTATGTTCTTCCCTTGAAATAGCTTGGCCAGGGAATCAAACATCTTCGCTGTCTTTGGGGATACACTTGTAATACAAGTTGATTCATGACTGAATCAACAATGATCTTCTTGGCCTTGACCAAGTCCTTTTTGAGTAAGGCTTTGAGCCTCATCTTCCTCTGGAACTAGAAAATCTCTACTCATGTAGGTGTCCAATTCATTTCTTTAGAGAGGTCATATACTTCCATGCTTGGAAGTTGTTCAACTTCACCAATATTATCATCAAGCTGATGTGATAGATCACTTTGAAATGAGAACCTCAAATGAAAATAGCAAAGGATTAGATCTTACCGATTTGAGGTGTCTGTCTTGGTTCCGTAGTTGGCTGATCTAGGGTTTGTCACAAAAACCCTAATTTTCAAAACTTAGAATATTTTAGATCTTATTGGATAGACAGATAGATCTCTTCAAATGGATCTATCCAATGTACTCCTTTTCTGAAAACAGTGGAGGGAAGCTCCCAGAACAGGAAGCCCTAGTTTTCCAATTTCTTCTGCAGAAATGCCTGTTACTGTTTCTATGATATCTCCGAAATTACTACTCCTATGTATATGAAATTTAACAATAAGTTAAATTCACATGTCTATGCTCCATCACCATAGGTTTAATTACAATTTGTTTCACCAAATGGGATTTATTATTCTTTTCCCAAGGTGACCTGTTACAGGACTGTTTAGAACAATGAAGTTGTAAGGAATTCCACGTGTCACTAGTTCATAGTCTGAGTCTGATATTCTGAAAAACGACCATACAGTCTATGAACTTTTTGGAACATATTCAGGAATTCCATTTGGACCTCTGTATCCCAAGATATTGCAATTGTCCCCAGGTGTCTTGTTTAGGGATGAATTCTGGAAGAGGCTGGAACCTTAACTTGGAGAGATCATATCTCCTATAATACAGTGAATCGGAAGCTAAAGTTTGGAAACAGTGTTCTTTAGTATTTTATCGTCAGCCCTTGCAAGTTTCATCACTTTAAACATCTCCAATCTTTGGATATAGTAAATGTACCAAAACGTAGCAGTTTTAGTATTTAGGGTTTTTCTAGCTTGGGGTCAAACTAGGGTTTGACTTTCCCGTAGTTTCACCCAACCAAATTTCTTGATCTAGGCCTCTAAAATTCAGTTTTGACGAGGAGAACAATCCTATGCTAGGCTCACTCAAAAATTCCTCTTCCATAGAAATCCCTAATTTCCGCATCGAAAACTAAAAATGCTTGGAATCGAATTTCGCTTCGATAGAAAGATGCTCCCTTCAATGGAGAGTCAACCTAGCATACTTTTGCTAATGGATTGTAGAGAGAGACCCAAAAAATTAAGAATCCTTAGCTTCTGCAGCTGCACAATGTCTTCTTCTTAGGTTAGCTCTGATACCATGTTAGTTTTTCATCATATAAGCTAGCATTATGATCTTAGGATCTTTTCACTGAGAGAATAACAAGCACAACAATAAAACATAAGCACATCACAAGAGAAAAGAGACACAAAGAGTTTTACTCAGGGAAACCATAAAGTAGAAAACCCCACAACTTCCTTAGAGATAGAATCAACACCAAAACAGTAAGATGATCTCCCAATAGCAGCAGTCTCTCTCTCTCACACTGAGAGAGCTTCTCCTCTCTCACTCATGTGGCCCAATGAGTGAGTGTGAGTGTTGCAAGTGAGATAAATAGAGAGGATCACTCTCTATTTATGTTCTTTCATTCACTTGAAGTGCACTCCAACATGTCGGCCTCACTTAACAATTACTTACTAGAGCCGACATCTCTAGGAGTGTCTAACAACCCTAGTGCCCCACCACTTGTGGGGACTTTTCCTCCTCTGACCAATAGGAGGGTAACACAATGGTGGGGACTATTGCCCCGACTTACAATGACTCACCTAGGGTCAAATTCACTAGGATAGTCTAATAACCTAAGGGCCCCACAACTGTGGGGACTTTAACCCTTGACCAATAGGAGGGTTACTCATAATGACTTGACATGAATTTCTCATTATAGAAAATTTCCAGAATAAACATCGGGGTATGACATGACTCAAATACATTACAATACATCCTCGAATAAAAATCGAGTTACAATAGCTAAGAAATACAAGTGAATACATTTTGAAGTTACAATTACATCAACAGGGGGTACAGGGGCTAGAGGGCCCCTGACGAGGGTTCACGGAAAGTTCTTAGAAATAAATTTTTGGTATTTTTGTTGGCCAATAGTTTTTGGATCCATGGTATTGGGTTACCAGTAGTATTTTCCCATGATAATTCCTCTATAAATGGAAAGAATTGTAATCTGACTGTGTATTGTATAGAGTATCGTAAAAAAATATCTCTGATTGTGTGATAGAGACTATGATAAAGTGAAGAGGAAGTGCAGGTTGTTGAGACTAGGGTTGTTGCACGTTGTATCCCTTCATTTTGTTGGACTAAATAATAATAAAGGATTGACAATATCTGGGTCAATGTATCCCATCTTGGTTGAACCACGTTATCTCTATGTCTCTCTTGTAATGTGCTTAATATTTTCATCTTGTTTAATTGTTTAATTGTTATTTCTATGTGATCATGTTTTTCTAACAATTGGTATTAGAGCTAAAGGGCTCTATTTGGCTGGTAAAATCATGGGAAAGAAGGGTTCCTAGTTCGAGTGGGAACAATGGAAGAAGAAGAAAAGTTTAGGGTTGAGAAATTTAATGGACAAAACTACCAGTTATAGAAGATGAAAATGGATGAATATCTGTACTAGAAGGATCTATACCTATCGTTGGGTGGAAAAACAAAACAATCGACAACTATGAAGGATGAAGAATGGGAGGTTCTTGATAGAAAGGCACATGGAACAATACAACCATTCCTGGATTTGTCAGTGGCTTTCAATATATCAAAAGAAAAGACACCATATGGTGTGATGAACGCATTGTCTAAGCTCTATGAAAAACCCTCGGTTTCCAACAAGTTATTTTTAATGAAGCATTTATTTAATATGAAGATGTCAGAAGGTGGATCTATTTCTGAACATTTAAATGGATTTAATATGCTTACTATTTAGATAAGTTATGTAAAAGTGAACTTTGATTATTAGGTTAGGGCTTTTCTAATCTTGTGCTCATTACTAGAAATCTGGAACAACTTGGTCATTATTTTAAGTAACTTTGACCTTGGTTCAAACACTCTTAAATTTGATGATGTTGTTGGTGTTATTCTTAGCGAGGAAATGAGAACAAAAATAACAAGTGAGACATTAGGTAATGCATTGACCGTGGATAGCAGGAGAAGATAAAGAGTGGGAGGAAGGAGCCCACACAATCACAACAAGTCTATAAAGGATAGATCCAAGTCTATATTTAAAAATATAGAATGTTGGAATTGTGGTAAGAGAGGACATATGAAGAAAGACAACAAATATCCAAAGAATAAAGGAGACGGGTAAGAGACTATTCAAGAATAAAATGTAGCAGGTGACTTCTTACAAGATGCTTTGATTTATGCATTAGAAAATACTCGTAATTATTTGTGTTATAGTTGATTTTACCACACAGGGTTGATCACATATTTATGGCCTTCCATGTCCCTCTGCAAACTCTTTAGACCCCATGGACTTATATTATCATTTGATGTTCAAATATCATCCCTAAAAAACCCATGTTTATTGCTATACACTACTTTTAATCCCATACTCGCGTGTACATGCGACTTTTGACCTCAAACCCACATACATCGGGATGTGTGCATAACTTCATTTGTTTTTGGAATTTTCCTCATATGAGTCCAAAAATCTTGACTCTTGGCCTTCCATATGCCTTGAGATCGCTCGGATTCGACCCTCCATTACCCTCGTGGAGTGCTATATAAGGAACCCCTTGGGTACATTGTAGAGGAGGAATTGAAGAGCAAGTAAACTATAGTCCATTGTTGCCATAGTTTGCATATACTTGAGTCTGCATCCCTTTGTCCCTTTGGATCACTTTGTGTTCTTCCCAAGATTCCTCTTCTTGTGATATTTCTATCGAGAGATAGAGGATGTAGGTGGTGGAGGACTTGGTTTCTTTGGTTCGTAGACGTGCCGACAGAGGTTGTCACTATTGTAATCTCTGACTTTATTAATAGAAATATCTTTTCCTGTCCAATTATGTGCAATTAAATATGAATATTGAATCCATGGATGTGTTTAATTGTTTATACATTATTGAATATATATTCTAGAGTAGTTCTAACACACTATTATAGAGCATGCTTGTCTTGTTTGCTATTGTTGAGAGTGAATTTCTAATGCAAGCATGAATTGGAAAGCTCAATGGGGATCTATTTCAACTGTCCGAAACAAGGTACGATTTGATATCCATTAGTGCTAGATGTTTGGTTTCTCTTGCATATTGGAAAATATTTATTTCTAGTGTCAAAGATGTCTGTTGTGGTACACCCCAAGCCATAGGAAGTTTCTCTCCGTAACAGAATTGGCGACCATACTGGGGAGGTTCCTAGTTGTTTTTTCTTTGGGGTTGGGGGCACAATGTGCTTGATATTCTTGACTTGCTCTCTGCTTCTCCTTATTTTTGTGTCACATTTAGTAGTATGTTCATCCATTGACACTCCCCTATATTGGTTTGACCCTTGGCCTACTTTTTACCACTATCTTCTATGTATACGGAGGTTTTTGGTTAAAAGTCACGTACATACACAGGCTTTTGGCCAAAAGTCACGTATACATGCAGAGTTTTGGCCAAAATCCACATATACATGCAATTTTTTGGACAAAAGTGCGTACATACATTGTTGTTCTTTATACAGTCACGTACATCCTCCCTTTAGGTTGAGTTTGATGTTGTGGGAAGTTGTTGGGTGGGTTGTGAGTGTAGTTGGGTCTTCCTGGGTTCTGATGGTGTTTGTTGGCTGCTTCTTTTGTGACTAGAGACCAGTTTTTCATTGATGTTTCTTTGAAAGTAGTTCTAGTCATTTATCTTTTTTTTTTTGCAATTAGTGCATTACTCTTTTTGTCTGAGTTTCTTGCCGGGCTTGTGTTTTATACTTGCTGCGGAGACTGAGAATTTTATTGCATTTTCATTATTTTATATTGAAAATACAGAATAGTCACATTCTTACTTTCATTTCACTTATGGATTTAAGGAGGTACTTGCATCGGATTGATTAGATGAGAGATGTGTTTAGGATTTCATATAGGAATGATTGCACTTACATTTGAAGGAAAAATCTTGCACCTCATGTAGTGGCATACCCTGTTCTTCATTCTACACATTGCACTTGGAATTGCTTGTCAGGTGTGCATATTTACTTCACTATTGAGTCATAACTTCATTGGTTGCATGACCATTTACCCTTTGAGTAATCACAGCTAACTAAAATCAATGCTTAATAAAATGAATTACACTCGTTTCTTTTTAGGGTGCATCAACAAGAATAGGTTTTAGGGTCTTGGAATAGTTCATTGTGAGTCAATTCTCCTAGACCACTAAAAAAAACAAGTAGATATCTATCCAGGTGAGAGTGTGAAACCCTTGATATAATTCGTGTTTCTCAGGATGCTCCTCTTACATGGGAGTTAAGCATGAGGTAGTGCACGCAACTATGATTGGGATGACGCTTGGTCACTTTCTATGAGCATCGGAGATATTTATAGGATTGTATTCATATCTGGGGGCCTTTGAGGTATTGATTGGTGCACCCTTGGGGTACCAGTTGTTCTTTCAAGCTTCAGGCTTTGCTACCTTGCCCATACAGTCAATCCTACATGTGAATGTCCCCTTGAGCATTGGTTATATTGAGGTGACCTTAGTTTCCTTACCTAGGTTATTGAGGGGGTTATTTGCAGAGGTTATTCTGCAGGTGTCCTGTCTAGGTAGGGGTCAGAAAGCATAGTTGCTATATGTGTTGAAGCTTAGGGACACTATAATTGGTTACATACCTCCGCTTGTAGTGTATGGAAGGTTTGAGCCTATCCTAGGCGATACATACCTGCTGCATTCAGGAGATCACATGTCCTCCCCTTGGTTTGCTTGTATTTTGGCTGTAGATTCTCTTAGGAGTGTGCTATTTGTGTGCTAGTGGGATTTTGGGATCATGGTTACTTGAGTATATTTATGTTCTCTTGAGTTTGGATCCTTTTATTTTCAGCATGTCTGGTATCCTGTCACCTGTCCTTGGTCTTAGTACGGACGCTGGTGTTGGACTTGGGGGCATCATAGCCCCTTACCGTGCTCATGGACTTGGGAATGGTCATATTCCATCCTCTAATCCATTTGTGGAGGATTTTTATTCCCTTCGCTCAGTCTTTACACAGGTGGTCACCCTCACAGGCATGGTAGTGGATACGTGAACATTGGGTCTACACCTTACTTTCCTTCTTATGTCCCATCGTCCACCACACAGTTTCCTTTGAATGTAGTTGTCATGATCAATCCTCCATATATCCTATAGTTTGGACTCTTTACTGACTATTTCCAACTATTCTGGACTAATATTGTTATCATGTAGGGTCCATGTTTTTGCACACTCTCTCCAAGGTCTTTGAACCGTTCGTTCCTATTACATGTATCATGTCTAAACTGGCATATAGGTTAGGATTTCACATCTGCTTGCATTTTGTATGGCCTTATGACCATTTCATATTAACCTTAGGTATGAACCCATTCCATGATGTCAAGGAACCTTCTCGCTGCTGTTAGATGTGGTGTTATGTGAATGGTAGAGCTTTCCTATACATGGGTGCCCTAGTTAGATTGTCTTTTGCATTTGGTGCCCATGCTAACATTTCTCCTTTAGGTTGTGGGATTCCTTCTTTGTCGCTCCATGTCCTTGAGCAAGAGCTTCATACTCCTCTTGAAATTTATGCTGGCCATTTCCCTCGAGACTCCCTTCTATATATCAAGCTGTAATTGCATTTTCATGAGTTTTGCTTGCCTTCTTGAGATTTATGATGGTTTCCTGAATTTGAGTTATCAACCATATAGCCCGAGCTTGTCTCATGTCTTGCCAAGCAGAGCCTTTTTACATATATTTTGCAACTTGATCATCCCTTTTACTAGGAGGAGACCTTCCCCTGAGTGTCACTATCCTGCACATATATCCTTGCATTGAGCATAGGCATGTTCCACTATTTGGAACTAGTTTTCTTGTCCCCTGACAGTTATCTCCTCCTAGATTTGTAATATAAATCCCTTTTTTTTCTATTCAAGCTTTTCAAAATCAGGGATGATTTTAAGGAACCATACTTATTTAAAAGTGTATAGCTGTTGGCGAATATTACCAATTCTTAAAACACCAACTATAAAATGATTGGCGATATTTTTCAGAAAATATTTTAATTTCCAAGGATTTTATCTCGTTTATATAATAATTTGGCGATTTTTAGGGTGAAAAAAGTTTACCCCATCAAAATTGGGCGAAACAGGGCTTCAAAAAATGAAAAATGATGAATCTTTATTGGGAGAAAAACATGGAAAAATAGCCCACTGGGCTAAAATTCGCCCCTAAAATTATCCTTGTTCAAAATATCTGAAAAAGTCCAAAAAAATAAAAAAAACCAAAAAGCTAGACAGGAAATTATGTTATCTTTGGCAGCAGTTGAGTCGTGTCTCCTAAGAACAGAGCACTGTATATCACATTGGTTGGTTGGGTTATTAGTTTGACTTTAGGATCTATACTCGTTACTCTGAGTTTATCTCCACTGACTGGTTAAGCTTCCAGTCCCTACAGAGCCTCTTTTGATGCCTTCTATGTCATAGAGATTTCCCATTTTGGATATCGAGTCCATGCTTCCTACCTTCAGTCACCATTCGCCTTTATGCTCTTGTTTGAAGGAAGTTGAAGCCTGAGTCGACCATTCCTCCGTTATATTGACTTTGCATGTCGGCCATTCCTGGTACTAGTACTGGTTCATGCACATCTTGTTCTTCCACATTATATAGCATTGCTGAGTACCTCATGTTGGGTTATAGGGGATGCCTTAATTCCCTCCTTCCAACGGATTCCATTCCACTGACATCAGATCATTTATTATGGAATAGGAGTCTAGATTCATTTGAGTAACTTGAGACTTATAGTCATTAGTGGTAGCTTCTCTCGCCATTGATAGTTTTGGTCATACATCAATGTCCCATGATCGATGGATTCTTCCAATTGTTCAACCTCAACACATCTATTTACATTTGTTAGATTTCACTCTGTACTTTAATTCCATTTTCATTATCGGTGGCTGATATCGTGTTTGTTAATGGTATACATCAATGACCAGTAATTAGATGATGGACTACTATGTTCAACCTTGACAAATCTATTCACATAGTAGGACATGTACTCGTAGCGGTTTTTGTCAAAGACCTTCCATCTTGGTGGCATTCCATATATGCTGCCTCCTTGATCGTGCCAGTGTTCGTGAGATTTTAGCTCTTGTGATTTGATTCTAGTGTATACCAGATATCTTCAGCTATTATGGAGATCTTGATCCATTATGTATCTTCAATCATGATGGAGATCTTGATCTATTGTACATGTTCATCCACTTTGAAGATTATGAACTATTGTATATTGTACGTGGTTATGACCACACATCTCACATTTTGTATATCATGCCTATTCATGGCCATTCTACTCTTATGTATCCGGGACTGCTATAGGTATTTGTAGTCATATGCATAGATTGATTATTGTATTGTACTGATGAGTGGCTAGTTCTTCCACGCGGGTCTTCATTACTCCACTTCTGGGATGGATTTTATAATGTATTTCAGCCATCATGTTACCCCTCTCACCTCACACATTAGGGGGCATCTGTTATAGCTGATTTTACCACACATGGTTGATCACATATTTATGGCCTTCCATGTCTTTTTGTAGAGTCTTTAGTCCCCAAGGACTTATATTATCCTTTGGTGTTCCAAGATCATCCCTAAAAATTCACTGTTTATTGCTGTATGCGACCTTTAATCCCATTCTCACATGTACAAGTGACTTTGGAACTCAAACCCATGTACATCGGGATATGTGCATAAGTCCAATATTTTTTGGAATTTTCCTCATATGAGTCCGAAGATCCTGACTCTTTCCCTTCCATATTCCTTGAGATCGCTCGGATTCGACCGTCCATTACCCTCTTGGAGCGCTATATAAGGAACCCCTTAGATCAATTGAAGAGGAGGAATTGAAGAGCAATTAAACTATAGTCCATTGTTGCCACAGTTTGCATATACTTGAGTATGCATCCCATTGTCCCTTTGGAGCACTTTTTGTTCTTCCCAATATTTCCTTTGCGTGTGAGCTTGCTATCAAGATATGGAGGATTGAGGTGGTGGAGGCCCAGGTGGAGGACTTGGATTCTCCGGTTCGTAGATGCGCCGATAGAGGTTGTCACTATTGTAATCTCTGATTTTATTAATAGAAATATCTTTTCTTGTCCAACTATGTGAAATTGAATATGAATATTAAATCCATGGATGTGTTTAATTGTTTATACATTAATGAATATATATTCTAGAGTAGGTCTAACACACTATTATAGAGCATGCTTGTCTTGTTTGTTGTTATTTGATATCCCTTAGTGTTAAATATTTGGTTTCTTTTGCATATTGGAAAATATTGATTTCTAGTGTCAAAGTTGTCCGTTGTGGTACACCCCAATCCATAGGAAGTTTCTCTCCATAAAAATTGGGTAGTATATTCAGGGGCTTCATGTGGTGCTACACTGCATGGGAAATGTTTTCATGATTATCTTCCAGGTGGTTTTCACTACAACAAAACCCTGTGATTAGCGTCTCTTTTAGCTTCCTTTTTAGCGTCCACTATAACTTTTAGTGTATTTTTCATCATTTTTTGGAAAACGTGGACGCTTTTCCACGGGATGGAATTTTTAATGGCATTATTTGCATCCCTTTTTGAAATATGGCACTGTTTTGGACTCTAATTAGCATCCCAATTAGCATCCCACTTAGCGTCCCAACTAGCATCCCAATTAGCATCCCAAGTAGCATCCCAATTAGCATCCCAATTAACGTCCTGTTTTAAAGGTTGGCACTATTGTGGATGCTAATTAGCATCCCAATTAACGTCCCAATCAGTGTCCCAATTATCATCATAATTATCATCCCAATTAGAATCCCAATTAACATCCCAATTAGTGTCTAAAAAAACATCTCATATAACGCCCAAAATAGCCTCCAAAGAATGTCTTAGATACCATATCACTGTATATTAATCTAGGGTTAGCGATAGGAATTGCACCATGAATTTTAGCAAGAAAAACATCCAACATAGCGTGAAGTATAGAGCCAAGAATTGTGCCTAGAAAACATCCAACATAGCGCTAGGTATAGCACTTGGAATAATGCCAGAAATTTCAAAAGGAACCACGCTAGGAATTGCACTAGGTTTAGACCTAGGAATTGTGTTCTAAAAATGTCTTACATAACGTTAGATATATTAATGTCATGTCAATGATCATGATTCATGTGATAGTACTTTTGGTATTTATTTATCATAGTGGCACCTAAATGATCATAATCATGGAAATTTTGGATCTTGATTAATCCTATCGAGGGGTAAATTATCTTAATTTGTCACCTAAATTTCTCTAATGACATTTGAGTGTCCCCAACAACATTTGATAGACCCTAATGGCATATTATTGGCCCTAACAACATGATGATGATGTATTACGATAATTATGATGGAGCGTATGGATATGATTTGATAAGTATAAGACTATATCATCCATTCTTGTGAGGTAGTAGGGCTCCTTGCTCATGATTACCATAATTATATTGATGATGACTACGGCGATGACAATGATGCTAATTTATTGTATGATGATGATTATGATGTAGATGTCAATGATGATTATGCATGTGGTATCACTTTTGCCTCCTAATTGATTCTAATGGCACCTAAATGTCTGTAATGACATCTAAACGAACCTACTGTCATCGAAATGTCTGTAATAACATATAAATAACCTTAAAAATTACATGACATGAATCCTAATGGAAAAAAATTAGCACCAGTAATTAAGGAATTGTGTATGGAGTCATTCCAATAGCTAGAAGCCTTCAATATTTTTCCTGCATTAAAAAAAATGCAAAAATTGGAAGTGTTATCAGTGTCATGGATAGCAGGTGTCACCGATGAGTTTGTTAGTGAACTGTTCGCTTATCTAGGCTATGACTTGAAAGAGATTTCTCTATTTGGTTGTGGTTAAGTGGTTCAATTTATTTATTTTTTTAAATTACTTAAGTTCAAATAACTTGGATAGTGGAATATCTTTCAGAGCACATCTTGTGCTTACATTAGTTTGATACCTATGTTATTGAGGCTGTTTGTTGATCACTAGATAATTGCAATATTGTATAAAGTTGACTGATGGTTCCCTAGAAGAAATAGGCATTCTGTGTTGTGCACCAAATGCTCTCATCCTGGACAACCTTTTTCTCTTGATTGACACAACACTTTTCCACATTGAAAATGGATGTAGATCACTTCAAAGATTATCATTAAAAATATGTTCATTCATGTTAGTGAATGGTGCATAACTATTTCTAAGTGGTGTGCATAACCCTCACCTTGTACCTTTGTAAAAGAGGCGAAACTTGTTATGGGGGACTTTCATAATACCTTTCCCTTTTCCCTAAAAGGGTCTTCATAGTTCTTCATGACATTAACTCTTGGAATGAAGTTTGGGTTTCTATAGTAACCTAAACCAAAGTTGTTTTCTCCTTCTTAAGATAACCGAGACTTAAAAGGAAGAGAATTTCCTATGTAATCTCTCAAAAAAGAAGCACAAAATTGGAGAGATGAAATTTGACCACAAGCCTTCCAATGGATTCACCAAGTAGTCAAATAAATTTCTACCTCTTCCATTATTTTGTAATCTCTCGAAAAAGAAGCACAAAATTGGAGAGATGAAATTTGACCCCAAGCCTTCCAAAGGATTCGCCAAGTAGTCAAATAAATTTCTAGATCTTCCATTATTTTGTAGCCTTACGACCTTTTTCTCTTCATACCACCCCATCCTCACCCACCAATACTCGTCCTAATTAAAATACATTTACTTATTTTACACAACAATTTAAAACATTTATAAATCCTAAAAATATATTAATTTAAATAATTCAATCATTTCTTATGATTATATGTTGAGATAATACAACATAGAACATATACATATACATATATATATATATATATATATATATATATATATATATATGCTATTTGGGTGTGAAGTAATAATGAATAGACATGCTGCAATTCAAAAAATTTAGTTGGCTAGGTGTATCATTTCACATACATGTTAGGCTATAATGATGGGTGTGATAGGTTAATGCTAACCATATTACTATGATGGAATTATAATACATGTATAAGAATGTTGTACAATTGTACCTAATGCTACAAGTCATACCAACTATATTTATCCAAGGTCATCCTTTTATAAATTTTTTGAGGTTTAAGCTTGTAAATGGATTTGCAAAATCATTTTTTTGTAGGTTTATAAATGGATTTGTAAGACCACTCTTTAGATATTTCGAAACTACAAACATAGAAAATAGCATTTAATGAATGCCAATTAGAGTGCAATGCTAATTCAAACACATTGCAGTGCTAACATTCCTCACTGGCTCAAGCCCACCATTTCACAACACTTTGTAACGAGGGATGTTTGAAGGAGGCTTTGCACATTTGAAATATTACAGACAACCATGTAAAAAATTCTCTCACATATGTGTGTTTTTCTGCGCTCCAAGAGATAAACCATCATTCCTCCAGAGAAGAAAAACCCCTCTGTTAGTAGCCACATTTCACTGGTGAAAGGCTTGAAAAAGGCCGACCAAAACTAATGATATCTTGATCTTTCAATGGAACTACTGCCACTAAACCAGAATCTAAGAAAGGCTATGAGGATAGTACTTCTTGAGAACGTTTGGAACGTTTTGATGTGATGGTGAAGTCTCCAACAACTGCATCCAGCTTCTGAAATGCAAAAGGATGAGGACAACATCAAAGATATACGATTGCTTGCTGCTAATTATAATGTTGTTACTCATAAGAATGACAAAGAAATCTATGCACCCACACACAGACACCACCTATATTACCTCAAGTACAATTTGGTGATTATTTAAGGGATGGTACTCCTCTACAATTTGGTGATTATTTAAGGGATGGTAGTCCTCAACTAATAGGTTGTTTTTGGACTAATCGTTGTCTATCCACAACCCATGAGGAGTCGCTAGCCAAAAATTCGGAAATATAAATAATTTCGTAATTAGCTCCTTGTTCTATCCCCATGAGCGACATGATGGCTCAAGAAAATTTCGGTTCTATTTCGGGAAGTTGAATTGCTACTGGTAATACTTATAAAATTCAAATCATCCTCTTTAACTCCATAGAACACAATTTTTATTTGTTTGGATGCACCTAGCTCATATTTAACTTTTGCAATCATATCTCCACTTTGTTGTTAAATGCTTTTATAAAAGAAAATTTTGAAGATTGAAATTTATCGACTAAATAAAAATTAAAGTAATTAACTTATATTAAGCTTTTGTGACCATTTCTCAAATTTGTTGCTAAAATCATTAATTGAAGCAAATATTGAAAGATAAAAATCATCAACATATAATGAAGTTTGATTAACTTAAATTCATCATTAAAGTAATTAACTTGAATCCAAATTAAAAGTATTTGAGAAAACATAGATTGTTTTTATTATTTTTATTAACTCTATGGGTTCTTACCGAATTGAAATTTTGTTTCAAAAAGAAGACAAGGGATTTATATTTTAATTTTTTTAGAACGCAATTGAAATTTTGTTTCAAGAAAAAGAATGGGGATTTATATTTCAAATTTTTCAAGGATAATAATAAATGAGAGTTAAAGCCTACCCCTGAGCTACAATATGTGCACTAATAAATGAGAGTTAAAATCTTACCATTGAGCTACAATATGTGCACAAAAGAGGGTTGGTTTTTGCATCCATTAAGTCATGAATGGACATCCTCACTATATACTATCGATATTCAATACGAAGATTGACTTGGGATATTAAAAACTTAAAACAAAATATTTTCTTCACCTATCAACCTTATTTGGCCATTCAATCATCTTCAATTCATGAGATTATAAGAGGACCCACGTGAATGGTCTACAGGGAATATGGTGCCACTTGTGCAAATTATGATGTGCATAAATTTTATTGTCTCGCACAATTTAGGTTTGAATTTCAAAGGTGTAGTCTCTCCAAGTCAAGGTCAGGTCTCATTTTCAAAGGTATAGTTCCTCCACATCCAGGAGTTTCAAGGTTCTCTAAAGATACCTAAAACTTGAAAACTCCTATAACTATGTGCCTTGGATTTTTGGACTTTTTTCTTTGTAAGATTCCATTGGAATAGAAAGGATCGAGGCAAAAACATTGACTTATTCACATAATGTTTTCAAATCTAAAAACTTTATGTATAAAGCTTTTTGGAGTTAACTTATTTTCACCTATGTGGCTATTTAGAAGTTTGATGTAAATTATTTTCACTTATTTTCCTAGACTTTATTTCATCACATAAACTTATATTATCCACACACAAATTTCTCTCATTTTTAAAACATATTGAATTTCTCTTCGTTGTTTCATTTCCCCCTCTTTGGGGGTATGCTAGTTTATTGAGCTTATAGAAAACATGAGCTCTATATCTATAATTGTAGTTACATGATATACAATTGGTAGATCTCCAAGATTTTGGTGTGAAACTTGCACTTTTAAGACACATCTTTAAGACAAATAATTATATTGTGGGTATTTTAAGACAAATATTTAAGAAAAATAATAATATTGTGGGTATTTTAAGACAAACCTTTAAGACAAATAATTATATTGTGGGTATTTTAAAACAAATCTTTAAGACAAATAATTATATTTTTTTAAACGTTGCCACCAAATTTTTTATTTATTATTTTATAATATATTTTATTTTGGTTAATGCTTGACCAATGTTTCTTGTCTCTGTCATACACACCAAGAAGTACACAGCTGGAGCCCATGGGTTTTTGTCTTGGTTTCATGCTTTGGGTGGGATAAACTTGTACGCATTGACAGGGAGGAATGGTTAAAATATTGAAACCCTGCATACTAACTCATGGTGTTGCTTCATAGTTTGAAACAAATATTCTCTTGAGAAAAAACCTCGGCAACATTTTGGGTGTGAAGAAAACCCTTTTGAAGGTAGCTTTCATTGGAAGAGAGGGGGCTTTGTGAGAACTGGTGTCATGGTATTGATTCCGGCTAACATTTTTTTGTTTTGAACTACCCTCTGCAACATTTTGGGTTTGAAGAAATCTCCTTTGAAGAGCTGCTTTTAGGGGAAGAGAGATAGCATTGTGAGAATCGGTAGCATGGGTTTGATTATGGCCAACATTTTGGGTTTGAAAAAAAAAAACCTCTGAAGAGTCAGTGGCCATGGATGAGAGGAGGCATTGTGGAGTGGTTTTGACTCCGACAGTGTTCCAAAAATCATAAAAATAGTGTGGAATAACTCCATTGAGGAGATATATGCAATGTTAGAGATTTGCAATAAGGATCCCAGGGTACCATCAGAACAGGTGGAATGGTTTCTATTTTGCCTAGCATTTTGGGTTTGAAAAAAACCCTTATGAAGGGTGGGTTTCCTTGAAAGAGAAGTGGTGCTGTGGAAACTGGTGGTGAAGATTTGATTCCGACCAATATTTAATAAATCATAGACTATATAAAGGAAATCGAAGGGAATTCGACCCAACAACTGCTTTATCCAGGTAGACCGTATATCTTTGTTTTCTATGGGTTTTTTTGTATTTGTTTTTTTTCTAAGCACTTACCCTATAAGCAATTCCCTCTCTTGTTAAGGCACAACTATTACTTGATGTTGCTTTTTACATGTCGCTCTGTAAATGGTGGCCCTTTTTTTGGTGTTCGACACTTTGGCTGGTTCACCTTCTGTATCTCATTGCAGTTTTCATTGCTCACAAGTTTGCGATGAGGCATTTTCTAGGGACATGCAAAGTTTTCTTGCATGGTATGTATATGCAATTTTTTTTATTATACATTTGATTGCCTGTATATTCTCCTTTTTAATGATCGCTTATGTTGTCTTGTATGTTATTTGCTTCTATAGATGAATTTTTGTATTTGGGTTTTGGTTTCAATTTCTTTTGCACTGTAATTGGTTATTATCTCAAAAATAAGGTGTATTAGACTACCGTCATTTAGGTTTTTTTTAAGTGGCATAAATTTTTATAGTTAGAATATAGGGCACAATTATATTAAGAATTATTAGCAAATTTTCATGGCTCTAAGGTATTGTAGCAGAAAAACTATTAAGACAGTTTGTATTTGAGACTTACTCATACCATGTCAAATAAATCTGAGTTTAGGTGGTATTTACAAACAAGTTCTATAACATGATTCGGATGGAAGTTACAAAATTCCCCAAATTTTATTCCCCTTCCCCTCAATGACTCAGTTCAACTAGTGAATGGATCGGGGAAAAGACTTGTGCACAATTACTAAACTCATGGATTTGTTATCCACTATTTCTTCCATGTGTCTAATGAATTTGATAAGCCTTATTACTTTAGCGGGGTTTATTAGGTTTAGTTGATATGCTGCTTCTTTTTATAATTTAAAAGGCTTTATGCATTTACATGCATGCTGGAAGGAGTTATAGAATGGAATAACTATGATATCCATATTTAGTTGGGGTTATTGCTATCTCATGCCCTAGTATCTATTAATCTCCTTAGCATTGGCTTTGATATTTAGGGAAGAAAATAGTAAGGAACCTTGGGATTAGGGATGGAGCTGTAGTGTAGTTATCACTCCAGGCAGGTTGGTAACTAGTCTCTTGCACTTGAAATTTTGAAAGTTGTTAGTTTTTCAATTTATTAGCAAACTTGAAATATTTGCTGGGAGTAGTTCCTTTATTCAATTAAAGAAGGTAGTTCCGATGCCATGATTCAACGATAGCTGTTCTAGAGTCTTCCACCTTTCCCAGCAGGTCCTCTCTCCCTCCATAAATCCCTGAATTTGGGCGGGCATGTCTTGAAGTTCGTAGATTCTGTAAGCACTAACTTATAAAAGCTGGGCGGGGTTTTTCTCACCCCCGCCAGAGAATCACCCTTTCAGGTAAGTCTCAATAATTTGTTTCACCCCTTCGTGTCCTCTTCATTGATGGTCCCTATCCTAACTTCTTCCATCTATTCAGTTTGCTGCCTTGATACATATTTTTGACACTGATTGGATGTTTTGTGGTCTCATACTAGAAACATTCCCAGAAGCGGTTTACTGAGCATCATGCCCATCAGTCGAAGTAGCATCACAACAAGAATAATTTCCATAAGAAACAATTTAGGCGGTTGAAGGAGCATTATGGCTAACAACCCCATCAACATTTGAAGGAGCATCATCGCCAGCAATCCCATGTTAGTGCATAAATTCCCAAATCGTGCAAACATTTTACACACCCCAGAAATCTCTGTATCTTTGTGTAAAAATTACGAAGAGCCTCAAGAAGTTAATAACTTTTTAGTTAACTATTTTGAGACTTTGAAATTTTTTCTTTTCCTGTGTTGGACCTTTTGAGAGAAATTTCATTGTTTTCCCAATTATTCTGGTTGATTAAATAGTTGCTTTGTTTTTTCTTGTAGTTGTCCTCTAAAACTTGAGACTTGGATTTTTTCTATAATGTGAACCCATTCCATAAAATTAAGATGAAGCTATAGAAGCGTAAAGAGGTATAGAATGGATTACTTCAATGGAAATTTAATTTTAAAAACTCTCAGCCATCACTCAATTAAATTGGACACTTCTATGACAATTCAATGGTAAAGGTTGTTGTGACCACCTACCTTAAGTTGTCCTTTTATTTACTTGACGTGGCTTCCTTCACCATTTATAATCTTAATCTCATAGACTTCTTATTATTTATAAGAATGATAAAGAAATTTGCACACATGGCTTGTTTTTCCATATTTTCCCAACAATGACTGTTTTTTTTTTATTAACACAAAATTCTAACGCTCGAGTAGGTGGCATGTACATGCAGTCATGGGTTTTGAACCTAGGTGGGAACAATGATATCCTACTGCCCCTAACACCCAACCTACAAGAGGAACCCTTCCAACAATTTTTGTTTGCAATTGTTGTTTATAGAGTTTTATTAGCCCCCAATATCTATCAATACCCTACAAGAAGAACCCTCCAATAGTGTCTGTTTGTAGAGTTTTATTAGCCCCCAATATCTCACAATAGCAGTTTCTAGAGGCCCAATTTGCTGGGATTTACAACAATGGCCATATATTGGAGTTATTTCACCCTCTATGGTTTCTATAAAACAAAATCTTAACATTTGTTTCCATTAATAACCTAACCTATGTAACCTTTTGGAATTTGAGTTTCATCCTATCTAATGTGGTTCCTAAATCTTGTGATTCTGTGAATGGCGTGATGATTTCTGATGTGTTATTTAGCTCAATGATTTCCCATGTAGTGGTGGTCCATTTTCAACAATGACTTCAATATATGCCATTGATAAGTTGTGATTATGTTACTACTATTGTTAGATTTCAGGATGTTGTCATTGATTCCAGTCAAGTCTGTCTTTTGAACCATAAATTTATGTTGTATAAGTGGCTTGTAATAATGTTATCATTGGGTTAATAACGAAATATGTCCCCTTTCTGATATATAGGTACCACTGGTGCATTTCCTTAGATTGTTTAATGATAGATATTATATATATATATTCAATAAAACAACAACATATTATTTTATTTTTTGCAAGGAGAAACATGGATTTATTAGGTTGATTCTTTGTCCCACAAATTGAAATTAGTTGTGGTTGTTCTCCAAATTTAGAAGGATGGTAGGAATAGACAATTCATTTCTTTCTTTCGGGATCCGATGATCCCATTCTGACAGTTATATTGTTTCAGATATGGATTTCAGCCACAATAAAATGCAAAATCATATTTCTAATTTGGACGTAGTCCATATATAGGCAGATTCCTTTGCAAGGATGATCAACACACACTTCCTTTCTATGAAGACTGCTATGGCCTAGTGTAAAGCCAACGACTAACACCAAGTTCTGGTTGTATGGAAGCTCTCAATATTATAAAACGGGCCTGCTAATCTGTGCACATTTCATGCTTTTTTAAAATATATATACAGATTCGTCCATCCACTTTAATTTCTACTTGATAAAATATGAAATTTGATTAAATATGTTTTCCATGTGTTTTACTTATACTCGCATAGATCCATCCTAAATGTGGATCTATCAAGCATCGAGAGGAATCCAATACCTTGAAGTGTTATTTTTCTAATGACTTTTTATTTGGTTTTAAATTTTTATTTTATAATTTAATAAGGATTTTTAATTATTTTTTATTTGGTTATCATTTTTTATTTTATAAGAGGACATACAAATTTTTAATTAATGTTACGTTATGTAACTTTAGACGTAACCTTATATATTGTAAGCGTTACTCTACTCTCCGTACAATAAGAGAAAAATATCCTCTCATTTTGTTCTTAGTTAATTAAAGATATCATCACTCCCATGTGTTATTGATTCCATTATTTTTGTTGTGTGGCCTTAGAAGAAGCCCTAATTTAACGATTGTTCTCCTTAAAACAAAGGAGGCAAGGGAAATATAAACAATGTAGACTGTAAGTATGTTTGTATCTCCCTGTCGGTGTGTATTCATGGCGATATGCTTTGAGATAGTAGAGATTTTAATTTTGAGCTGGAAAATATCAGGGCATACAGGTAAATCAATGATTAGCAGCTACCCATAAAAAAATCACCAATACAACATAAAATTCTTCAAGTAGTCCCAAAAGTTGTTAGATTTTTATCATTAAGCTAGCATTACATTAGGATCTTTTCATTGAGAGAATAACAAGCACAACAATCAAACACAAGAGACAATTAACCCAATGTTTATCCTCGAGGAAACCATAAATGGAGAAAAACCCACAACTTCCTCAGAGATAGAATCAGCAGCAAAAGTAAAACCCCAAAATAGTAAGATGATCTCCCGACAGCAGTAACCTCTTTCTTCCTTGCTCGAGTGTCTTCTTATTCCTTAGCTATGCGCTACAACTGAGTGTGGATGAGTGTGTGATAAATAGAGAGGCTATCTCTCTATTTATACTAATTCTTAACTAGACTAAACCCAACTAGGGCTGAATTCTCTAGGAGAGTCTAATAACCCTAGTGCCCTAGAACTGCGGGGACTTTAACCCTTGACCAATAGGAGGGTTACCCACAATGACTTGACATGACTTGTTTACATTATAGAACCTCACGATAGGAACATCGGGGCATGACATGACTCAAGTACATTACAAATACATCCTGGAATAAAAATCGGGTTACAATACATAAGAAATACAAGTGAATACATTCCAAAGTTACAATTACATCAACACTCCCTCTTAACTAGGAAGGTATTCTTTCGACGCTTTTTTTAGCACTAGTATTCTTCTCTGTATCATCTGGATCATCATCAAGTCCTCGTCATCTTCAAGTCATCTTCATCTTCAAGTCATCTTCATATTCAGGTCATCTTCATCATTGGATCTGGATCATCACTTGATTTGGATCATCATCACTGGATCATCTCTGCTGTATCATCATCACTAGATCTGGATCATCACTTGATTTGGATCATCACTGGGTCATCATCACATGTGCTATGTCTTGATTCTTCTCATCACAGGAAGATCTATAGAGCCAGCCCTTTTTCATGCTGGATGTACATCTATAGATCCAGTCCTTTTTCATATTGGATGTATCATCGCATAGAGCTAGTCCTTTTTCATACTAGATGTGGCATCCACATAAAGCCAGTCCTTTTTCATACTGGATGAGTCTTCATAGGGCTAGTCCTTTTTCATACTGGGTGTGGCATCCACACAGAGCTAGTCCTTTTTCATACTAGATGATTCTTCGCAGAGCTAGTCCTTTTTCATACTGGGTGTGGCATCCACACAGAGCTAGTCCTTTTTCATACTAGGTGTGGCATCCACACAGAGCTAGTCCTTTTTCATACTAGATGAGTCTTCACAGAGCCAATCCTTTTTCATACTGGGTGTGGCATCCACACAGAGCTAGTCCTTTTTCATACTGGGTGTGGCATCCACACAGAGCTAGTCCTTTTTCATACTAGATGAGTCTTCACAGAGCCAGTCCTTTTTCATACTGGGTGTGGCATCCAAACAGAGCTAGTCCTTTTTCATACTAGATGAGTCTTCATAGAGCCATTCATTTTTCATACTGGGTGTGGCATCCACATAGAGCTAGTCCTTTTTCATACTAGATGAGTCTTCACAGAGCCAGTCCTTTTTCATACTGGGTGTGGAATCCACATAGAGCTAGTCCTTTTTTATACTAGATGTGTCTTCATAGAGCCATCCCTTTTTCATGCTAGATGTGGAATCCACACAAAGATAGTCCTTTTTCATACTAGATGTGTCTTCAAAGAGCCAACCCTTTTTCATGCTGGATGTGGAATCCACACATACATCTGACAATGGAAGGAACCAATCCTCTCACCATGTCACAACTCTTATATCTAACCATGGAAGGAACCAATCCTCTCACCATGTTGGAAGGGCACAACACTTATATCTGACCATGGAAGGAACCAATCCTCTCACCATGTCAGAAAGGCACAACGCTTACATCTGACCATGGAAGGAACCAATCCTCTCACCATGTCAGAAGGGCTAAGCATGGACACATCACTTCCTCTTGGGAGGAATCTTGATTTGGAGAACACCAAGCTTCTCCCTGAAGTACTCAAACTTCACCCTAGCCAATGGCTTAGTCAACAGATCAGCTATCTATTCGTCCGTCGCAACATATTGGAGCTTCACTGCTCCTCTCTGCACCATATCCCTAATATAGTGATACTTGATCTTGATATGCCTCGACTTGTCATGGAACACCGGGTTCTCTGACAACTTCACACAACTATGGTTGTCACAATATACACAAGTAGCATCTAATTGGAGATCAAATAAATTAGACAGTAGCTTCCTCAGCCATACTGCCTCACAACTAGCTGAATAATCTGCAACATACTATGCTTCAGTTGTACTCAGTGCCACACAAGATTGCTTCCTTCTAAACCAAGAGATCACACTTGATCCCATACTAAAGCAACACCCTGAAGTGCTCTTCCTATCGATGGCACTGCCTGCCCAATCTATGTTGGAGACATTTACCATCATACACACTCTTTTGGTCAAATTAGCCTAGTTAAACCACTATCCTAAGTTTAATTGACATCAGTGGAGCATTAATTGCCATCATCTATTCACACCCATTCCTACCTACAGTCAAGGAGGCTAACTGGAGCACTCCGGGGGTGATCTGTGTGACATTAATGCACCTAATTTCTAACTGGTGGTTACAATCAGTTCAACCAGTCAGTTATAGTCATTTAAGGCACCTCTAGTCATTAAATATATTATTTAATGAACTGGAGTCAACAAGGCTCCTCCACCAACTTCTGATGGTCATTTCAGCTTCAGTTAACCTCATCGGGGTTCATTGGAGTCATGGAGCACTAGCACTTGATGATTGGATTGCTATGGCATGTGTTTGATCTCCTTTAGTTGAGATTCAGTCATTTATTTGCACTCCAACTTCAGTTAGGGTTTGGTGATTCAATTAGGATTTTGGTCAAGTGGTTAACTGAGTGAGATTGAATGGTTCATAGTCAGTTAAGCTAGACTCACTCACCGAATTCAAATTGTCTCCTTAGGTATTCGAATTCTTCATGGAGTTAAGCTATTTCTCAGCATTGGAACTGTAACCCTTTATTGTTTATTAAATATACAGAGAGGAAACCAATTCTGGTTTCAATTATTTTCCAATTCATGAGTATTTTGTTAATAATTCTTTGATGATTTTGATTCCTAGTTCCTAGATCATGTGCAAGAATTAATATGGTATCAGAGCTTACAGAGGGACGAAGATCAATCTCTCAAGAACAAGATTTTTGATAGATTTCTCCATGGAAAGTGAGCAATAGCTCAAAAATCCAGAACTGCACCAGAAGCCAAGGCTTACCACTCAATATCCCAAGTAAAGAACTTGTTGATCAAGCTTGCTTGATTGACTATGCTGGGTGTGATGAAAGCCTAGAATGTGCAGGCTGTCCAACCTTATTTTGCCCTTTCTATTTTGATTTTCAGGTTTCTACAGGTGAAGCATTTGCTATAGCATATCCAGATGGCCTCCTTAGTACCTCTGTTGACTCCATACAATTTCCACACATGGAAAAATAAAATGGAAACTCAGTTGAAATCCAAAGGACTCCATAGAGTCGCCATGGACACTGAAGTTGAGCCTGGATCCGCCATAGAGAAATCAAGATTCTTGAACAAGAAGGATGAAGCCTTCAGTTTCTTATGCCTCTCTATTTCCGATGACCTTCTCTTCCATCTTACGGATCTGAAGACACCGAAAAAAATATGGGACAAATTGGAATCTCTATACGGAAAGCATGATGACTTGAGAGTTTACCAACTTGAAAATGAACTCATGTCTCTCCAACCTTCCAATTTCGAGACTCTAAATGATTTTTTTACAAAGTTCAAGCATACTGTTTTTCTCTTGAAGCAATGCAAAGTGGAGAAGGAAGATGATCAGCTCATCCTAGCCATCCTCTCCAAACTCGGGGATACTTATTCAGTTTTTGTTTCTACATTCCGTGCGGGGAAGCTCACAACCCCTGGATGGAAGATGCCTACACTCAATGCCTTCATTGAGTCCCTAACTAGTGAACATGACAAGCTTGTCCCGATGGGGATCATCTGATATTCCCGTGATCAAGCCCTCCATGTCTCAGGGCCCAAAGATGTGAAGGGTAAAGGAAAGTAGCAGAAAAATCAGAAAGCTAAATTTGATGCTCCAAAGCCTAGAGTTGAAAATCAGCAACATGATGAATCTTCCGGCTCAAGGAAGAACAAAGGAAAAGGGCACAATGGGAAAGAAAAAGTGAGGTGTTCTTACTGCGGGAAGGGTTTTCACCCTGAACATGCCTGCATGAAGAAAAATCTTGATGAAGAAACCTCTCTCCTTGAGAGGAATCACATCAATATTCTAGAGATCTTTCAGAGGAGAGATCACCAAGATCGGGAACCACAGCATGAGAAAGGTCATGCCCTCATGGCAAGCACTTCGAAGTCCGAATCACTGCTAATTGACAGTGGAGCTTCAAATCACATGATGGATAAAAAAGACTCCTTTTCATCCTTAGAGACCGGAAAATCCATCCCCATCCACATGGGAGATGACTCCACCATCATTTCCAAAGGACAAGGTACTGTAGATCTAGAAAATGGTTTTTTTTCTAATGTTTTGTATGTACCATCTCTAGCAGCAAATATTCTTAGTGTCTATTAGATGACACATACATGAATGCCTAAGAGAGTCTCTTTCAGCCCAAATGATGTTGAGATAACAGAAATTGCATCCGGGAAACTCATTGCAAAAGGCCATGCAAATCATCATGCAAAAGCCTATGAGTTCTCTCACTTTGTTGCAGATGCAAAGCCCACCGCTCTGCTAACTCATGGAAATGAGGTTAGTAGGCTGTGGCATGAGAGGTTTGGACATCTTAATTTCAAATATTTGCAGCAATTACAGAAAAACTCCATGGTTGAAGGACTCCCGGTCATCAAGGCAACCACGGGAGTCTGTAAAGGCTGTGTGATTGGAAAACACCCTGAGCACAAGTTCGATCGGGGGAAGGCAAACCGAGCTACAAGCATATTGGGGCTGATACATTCTGATATCAGTGGTCCAATGCCTATCACATACATGAATGGATCAAGGTACCTCCTTACCTTTATTGATGATTTTTCAAGGTATACATGGGTTTTCTTTCTCAAAAAGAAATCAGAAGTATGTGAAAAATTTTCTGAATTGAAGGCCTTGATCGAAAATGCCTCTGGGATTAAGATCCAGATCTTGAGATCTGATAATGGAGGGGAGTATGTTAGTAATGAGTTTCTATACATATTCTCCCAAAGTGGTATTCAGGTCCAACATTCAATTCCCTACACTCCCAAGCAGAACGGAGTAGCAGAAAGGAAGAACCGGTCTCTCAAAGAGATGACCACCTGTATGTTGGAGTCAAAGAAGCTTGCTGAAAATTTGTAGGCTGAAGCCATGCATGCTGCAGAATACATTCAAAACAGGGTGTCACATTCATCGGTGAAAGGAGAGACTCCTTTCGAAGCATACTTTGGACACAAGCCAGATGTGTCGAACCTATGGGTGTTTGGGTCCACTGCATGGGCCCGGATTCTGCTTGATAAAAGAAGGGATTTGCAACCGCAGAGCATAGAATGTATGTTTATTGGTTATCCTAATGAATCTAAAGGATTCAAGCTGCTATATATCAATACCAAACAGATCATCATCGAGAGAAGTGTCAAGTTCGATGAGCCTCTTTAGGAGGTGGAACTAGTGAAGGAGAAAACTGCTGAAATTCCTTCCTATTCCACTGAATATTTGGATGATGAAATTGGGGGTGATGACCCTGATTTGGATCCTCTGATTTCTGATATCAGTGTGCAGCAATCATCAGATACTGAATCAGAACCTAAAGTGAAAAATCATCTTCCTACATGGGCCCAAAATACACTCTCCTCCGCAGGAGACAACATTGGAAATCCGGATGATCCAAGAAGAACCCGGTCTAATTTCCAAAGAGCAGGTATTGCGCTCTCTTGTTCTGATAATTTGCTGTCCGAAACTTGCTATTTGATTATTATTTCAGATCCAAAATCCTACTATCATGCTCGGAATGATCCGATATGGCAAGTTGCCATGGATGAAGAGATGAATTCTCTTCAGAAAAACACTACTTGGGAGCTAGTTTCTGTTTCTCCGGGAAGGAAATTGGTTCAATGCAAGTGGGTGTTTCAGACAAAGTTTTCTGATAATGGAAGCACCTACAAATATAAGGCAAGGCTGGTAGCAAAATGTTTCTCTCAGGTCCAAGGAGTGGACTACCATGAGACCTTTGCACCGGTTGCAAAAATGGACTCCATCCGTCTTGTTTTGGCTATTTCTGCATCCAAGCACTGGGAGGTTGATCACATGGATGTTAAGTCAGAATTTATGCATGTAGATCTTCATGAGGAGATATACATAAATTAGCCTGAGGGCTACATCACTGATCCATCTTTGGTGTGCAAGCTAAAGAAGTCACTATACGGGTTAAAACAGGCCCCAAGAGAGTGGTATTCCAAGATGGATGCCTTCCTTCTCTCGCAAAACTTTCAGAGATGTAGATCAGATACAAATGTGTATTTACAGCAGAATGATGGTCATCTAATTATAATTTTTTTATATGTTGATGAATTACTGATCACAGGTAGCACAATTTCCTCCATTTCAGCCATCAAAACTGCTCTTCACAATGCCTTTGAAATGAGTGATTTGGGGCTTCTAAAACAATTTTTGGGGCTCGAAATCGAGCAAAATTTTGCGGGGATTATGGTCACTCAGTCAAAATAAATTTAAGAACTGTTAGTCAAGTTTAAAATGGCTGAATGTATGCCTACACCATTCCCTTTCCTTTCAGGGATCAGCCTTGAAGAAGGAAAAAGCACACCTCCCATGGATTGCACTATCTATCGACAGCTGATTGGTAGCTTGTTGTACTTGACACATTCTAGGACTGATATTTGTTATGAAATGAATGCTATATAAATATACATGTAGCAGCCTCATGATCTTCATTGGAAGGCAGCCAAGAGGATCCTCCAATACATTCAAGGAACCAGGACCTACGGCATTCACTATGCTGCAGATTCCGAGCTAGAGTTGGTTGGATACACAGATTCTGATTGGGTGGGTGATTCTATTGATCAGAATTCAACTTCTAGATATGTATTCATGTTTGGTGGTGGCCCTATTTGCTGGTCAAGTAAAAAGCAGGCTGCCATAGCACTATCTTCAGCAGAGGCCGAGTATCGAGGAGTGGTGAATGCTTGCATCCAAGTAGTTTGGTTGCAAGGCATTCTTTCAGAGTTTGATCTTGGTAGTACTTTGTCCACTGTCCTCTTTTGTGACAACCAGAGTGGTATTAAGATATCCATGGATCTAGTTACCAGGCAGAGGACCAAGCATGTAGAGATTCACATGCACTACATCATGGAGCTAGTGCATGACAGGACCATCATTCTGCAATATTGCCCGACTGATGAGTAGATTGCAGACATATTCACCAAGATATTTTCATAAAAGAAGTTCACTTACCTCCGTTCACTATTGGGGGTGAGTTCATCAGGGTGATCCAGACTACTTTTAGTGTTCAGATTGAGGGGGGGTTTTTCCCACTGGGTTTTCCCTCTTTTCCTCACTTAGTTTGTTTTGAGCATTGTTTCAGTTTCAGCATTGTACAGGGTGACCTATGGCCTTAGTTTCCAGGGCCCTAGCATTTTATGCATATATGTTTTCTAACTCTTCCTGAGTATAGCTTAAGGGGGGGTGTTGGAGACATTTACCATCATACACACTCTTTTGGTCAAATTTCCCTAGTTAAACCACTATCCTAAGTTTAATTGACATCAGTGGAGCATTAATTGCCATCATCCAGTCACACCCACGCCTACCTATAGTCAAGGAGGCTAACTTAGGATTCTCCTACGGTCAAGGAGGCTAACTGGAGCACTTCAGGGGTGATCTGTGTGACATTAATGCACCTAATTGCTAACTGGTGGTTTCAATCAGTTCAACTAGTCAGTTAAAGTCAGTTAAGGTGCCTCCAGTCATTAAATATATTATTTAATGATTATTTATTATTATTTAATGAACTGGAGTCAACAAGGTGCCTCCACCAACTTCTGATGGTCAGTTCAACTTTAGTTAACCTCATCGGGGTTCATTAGAGTCATGGAGCACTAGAACTTGATGATTGGATTGCTATGACATGTGTTTGATCTCCTTCAGTTGAGATTCAGTCATTTATTTGCACTTCGACTTATGTTAGGGTTTGGTGAGTCAATTAGGGTTTTGGTCAAGTGGTTAACTGAGTGAGATTGAATGGTTGACAGTCAGTTAAGCTAGACTCACTCACCGAATTCAAATTGTCTCCTTAGGTATTCGAATTCTTCATGGATTTAAGCCATTGCTCAACATTGGAATTGTAACCCTTTATTGTTTATTAAATATACAGAGAGGAAACCAATTCTGGTTTCGATTATTTTCCAATTCATGAGTATTTTGTTAATAATTCTTTGATGATTTTGATTCCTAGTTCCTAGATCATGTGCAAGAATTAATAATCTGAATCAACATAACCCTCTAGGTTAATATTCTGATCAGTCTTATACTTGAGCCCATAATCAACTGTACCCTTTAGGTACCTCAAAATATGCTTTGTAGCAATCAACTAAACATGTCTCGGATCTATCAGGAACTAGCTTAAGGTGTTCATAGCAAAGCAAATATCTGGTCTCGTATTTGTCAGGTACATCAAGGACCCAATCATCTGACGATACATCATGGTATCAACCGACTCAGAGGAAGCATCACTCAATAGCTTTAGGTTCGATGCCATAGGTGTGGTTAAGGCCTTGCAGTCCATCATCCCAAATCTCTTCAGGATCTCTACTGCATACTTTCCTTGTCCGAGGAATATTCCCTCCGCATTCTGCCACACTTCCATGCCTAGAAAATAATGCATTATGCATCATACCTAAGTCCTTCATTTTGAACTCGACAACAAGCTTTCTCTTCGTATCAGCAATCAACCCATCCATACCTGTTACAAACAGATCATCTACATATAGTAGGAGTATCACTGGGTTGCCATATTCAACCTTGTAGCAAAGGTTGGAATCTGTTTTACTCTTGGTAAAGCCCAAACTGGATAGAAAGCTTTCAATTCTTTTGTACCATGTCCTGGGTGTCTGTTTCAAGCCATACAGGGCTTTCTTCAATCTACACACATGAGACTCCCTGTCATGTGTCTCAAAACCGAGTGGTTGTTCCACATACACTTCCTCTTCCACTACACCATTCAAGAAAGCAGTCTTGACATCCATTTGGTGTATCTTCCACTTCATTACTGTAGCCAAAGCAAGTACCGATCTGATGGAAGTGTATCTGGCCACAGGTGCAAAGTTTTCTTCATAGGCTATTCCTTCTTTTTGGGAGAAACCATGAGCAACAAATCTTGCTTTATATTTTTCAACGCCACCATCTACAACATGCTTGATCTTGTAGATCCATTTGGAAGTTACGATAGACTTCCCTTCTGGTCTTGGGACAACATCCCAAACATCGTTCTTCATGATCGATTGATACTCTTTGATCATAGCATCCTTCCATTCTTTTTGTTCTGCCGCTTCTTCATAATTGGAAGGTTCTTTATCGATGAAATCACATAATAAAGATACATATCCGGAGCAGGATCTGGTCCTCTTTCTTTCTCTGTGATTCTCTTCTGGAGCCCCATATCTTTCCGCACCTTAGATAGCTTCTCGTACCCAAGCAGGTTTCCTCATATGAGGATTCTTCTCCTGAGGTGGATCTACAGGTTCTTGTGGTTCTTCAAATTCTCGATCTTCTTCTTGAGTTTCTTTGTTCATGGTTGTATCATGAATTCTGGGTGCTTCTGCTTCTTCAGGTTCTTCAGTAGGTTTCTTTCTGGATTTGTTGTAAGCTAAGTCTTCATCAAATGTCACATCCCTGCTGATGTCGATATTCTTGAATCCTAGGAAGTATATTCTGTAAGCCTTCGATCTTTCAGAGTATCTCACAAATATATCATTCTTTTCTGAACGATCTAATTTTGTCCTCTTCTCTTTCGGAATGTGTATGTACATTGGACAACTGAAAATTATGAGATGAATGACTTCTGGTTTCTTGCGAGAGAAGACTTCTTCAGGAGTCTTGTTCTCGAGTACTCTTTGTGGAGTACGGTTTTGTACATACACCGCTGTTATGGCAGCTTCTGCCCATATATGCATATGAAGATATTGATCATGAAGCATTGCTCTTGCAGCTTCCATGATAGTTCTATTCTTCCTTTCTGCAATCCCATTCTATTGTGGATTATATGGAGTGGACAACTCCCTCTTAATACCTGAGTCTTTGCATATATCTTTGAATTCATTTGATGTGAATTCTCCACCATTGTCTGATCTAAAAATCTTGATCTTCTTTTCAGTGTGGTTCTCGATCAAGGCTTTGAATTCCTTAAACTTGCTGAATACTTCATCTTTGTTCTTCATGAAGTAAATACATGTCTTCCTAGAAAAGTCATCAATAAAAGAAACATAGTATACATACCCGCTTAGTGAACTTGATGCAATTGGACCGCATACATCAGAGTGGATTATTTCCAAGATTCCTTTTGCTTTGCTCTCGCTACTTGGAAATGTCTTCTTTGTGTTCTTTCCTTTCGCACATACTTTACAGACCTCATCATGTCTTGCTTGAATTTTTGGAAGACCTTCAACAGCTTTGCTTGCAAGTTGTAGTGCCTTGTAATGCACATGTGCAAGCCTTCTATGCCATAGTTCATTTGATTTTACTGAGTCATGAACCAAAGCTTGTTTTGGTTGGCCCTTCAATTTGTATAGACCTCCTTCTTGTTCCCCAATCACTATTGCATTGTCGAAATTATTTCCCTTTGGCCACATAAGAACTTGGACATCTACAAAAGCAACCCTAATTCATTTTGCACCCAATGCAGATATGGAGAGGAGGTTCTTCTTTAGTCCTGGTACAAACAATAATTTTTTCATCTTCATTGACTTTTGAGAGTCTAGTTTGTAGGAGGATTCACCACTACCTTTTATTGGATACTGATAGTCATCCCCAAGCTTCACCTTGTGAGGTGACTCATGTTCATATATTTTCACAAATGATTCTTTGAATCCTATCATATGTTTGGAAGCACCATTGTTTATAATCCAATCATTGCTTCCATGTGATATAGTTCCCATGAGAGTGGAGATCAACACATATTCTTCATAACTTGAAGAATCATCAATTTCTTATTTGATTCTCTTTGTGGAAAGTTCATCATCCTCTGCAGCATGATCATGATGTATTCTATTGTTTCCCTTCTTGTTCTTTGAGTTCCCTTTGTTATGGAAGTATTTGGATATGTGACCTTTCTCATCACACGTGTAACGTCTAACAATAGCCCAATCTCTTCTACAGTGATAAGACTTACCTTTGGAGTGATGATGGTCCCTTTTGGTTTTCTTGGTGTGGGATATGAGATATTGATATTCACCTCCCATCTTTTCTTCTCAAGCTGCTATCTGAGCTTCTTCTTGAGAGCACTCTTCCCATAGTCTGCTGAACTTAACTAACTTCTTTCTGGAATAGGTCCCTTGAATGAAAGAGTCCCATGATCTAGGGAGACCATTCAAGGCGGTCATCACAATCTTTGCATTCTCCACTTCTTAATCTACTTCTTCTAGCTGCTCCTTGATCTAAGATACGCTTGTAAAGTAAGACTGGATGGTCTCAACATTCTAGATCTTTACATTCTTCAGTTGGTTTCTCAGAGTCATCTTCCTGTTTATGTTCTTCCCTTCAAACAATTTGGTTAGGGAATCAAACATAGCTTTAGGTGTATTTAGGGAGGACACCTGTGGTATGAGGTGATCCTTGATTGAATAAACAATAATAGTCTTTTCCATAACCGACCTCTTCTTGTGTAAGGCCTTAGCCTCATCTCCCTCTAGAACTGGAACCTCCTCACTGATATAGGAGTCCAACTCATTTTCTTCCAATACCAAGGAGATCCTATATTTCTAGGCTCGGAAGTTATCAGCTCCCTCAATATTTTCATCAAGCTTGGTATGATGAGACATATTAAGTGAGAACCTCAAATGGAAATACAAAATATTTATATCTTACCAGGTCAAGATGTCGGATCTAGATTTGGAGCTAAAATTCTGCAGTGCTGGTTCAGGAGCAGATTAGGGTTTGGATTTTCCATAGTTGTGTCCAACCAAATGATTTGATCTTGATCTCTAAACTTTGATTTTGAGGAGGAGATCAATCCAATCCTAGGCTCACTGAAAAATTCCACTTCTGTGGAAATCCCCAATTTTCGGCAGCAGTGTCGTGTCCAAAACTGAAAAACCTCAGAATTGGATTCTGCTTCAATAGAAAGATGCGCCCTAGGGAGGAGAGTTATTCCAACCTTCTTTTTCTAAAAATATGTGGAGAAAGATTCAGAAAGTAGGAAGCCCTAGTTCCCGCAGCTGCATAGTGTCTTGTTCTCAGGTTAGCTTTGATACCATGTTAGATTTTTATCATTAAGCTAGCATTACATTAGGATCTTTTCACTGAGAGAATAACAATCACAACAATCAAACACAAGAGACAATGAACACAATTTTTATCCTCAGGGAAACCATAAATGGAGAAAACCCCGCAACTTCCTCAGATATAGAATCAACACCAAAATTAAAACCCCAAAACAGTAAGATGATCTCTCGACATCAGTAACCTTTTTCTTCCTTGCCCCGGTGTCTTCTTCTTCCTCAGATATGCGCTACAATTGAGTGTGGATGAGTGTGTGATAAATAGAGAGGCTAGCTCTCTATTTATACTAATTCCTGACTTGACTAAACCCAACTAGGGTCGACTTCTCTAGGAGATTCTAATAACCCTAGTTCCCCGAAACTGCGAGGACTTTAACCCTTGACCAATAGGAGGGTTACCCACAATGACTTGACATGACTTGTTTACATTATAGAACCTCCCGATAGGAACATTGGGGCATGACATGACTCAAGTACATTACAAATACATCCCGGAATAAACATCAGGTTACAATACATAAGAAATACAAGTGAATACATTATGAAGTTATAATTACATCAACAAAAGTACATTCCTGGAAATTCAACCTTAGCAAATTCTAGTAAAAACCATCTATCACATGGCATGTAACCACATCTTTGCCATGTTTATGGATGAAATCCCATTTTATAAGACCCATATATTCAATCCCCTACCCATAGTAAGGCATAAATCCTAGCTAATTTTAAGAAGAACCTAAACTATGGAGAGTACCTTTCGGACATAATCAAAGAATCAGACCTTGATCGAGCATTACAGGGAAATCATGAGAATACGAGCTCGATTCAATGAAATATGTGGTGAATTTGATGGATAATACTGTGAGATTGGGCTACATGGGCTTTTACCTATTTTGAGTTTTTATTTTCCAATATTCAACTTATAGAAATGTGTAATAAAAAAATTGGGTTAAACCATTTAAATATGTCCACCCATTTTTATGCTTGCAAAATATTCACTGAATCATACTGCTCCACACTTTTATCCTTCCAAATTATTCATTGAATCATACTGCTCCACCCTTTTATCATTTCAAATTATTCACTGAATCATACATTTTCTCTTGTGATTCATTCATGGAATTGATGTCTCTAGGATTTGATTGAATGAGTTGAGAGAAAGATGAGAAAAGACTGCACTTCATGAATAAATAGAACTTGTACATAACCTTGCAATATAACAAAAACCACTTTCAGCCGAGGTGCCTAAAGAGGGCTAATCTCAGGGTTCAAATGTATCTTCATGCTTATTAATCATCCAACTTCTTGCAACGATTTGAAAGGTCAACACCGACATAATAACTATACCTTGTTTTATGATACGGGCCAAAGACAATAAAATATGAAAGAGAGAGATCCTAAAAAGTGCCAAGCGAGGGACTTGCTCATGGAAATCAAGATGGTGTCTTGCAAGAAAGGAGAACCTTTTATAAATGAGGCCTCTCTCAGTGTATTTGCAATAATGTGAACCTTTTATAGAAGAGGTGAATCACGCCTTTCTAACAGTCAATATTGTAATATTTGTTTGCTCAAACTTCATTGCTGGACTTGTCATCTTTGACTTCCACAGGTGGAAGTTTTAACCCTCAAATTTCTTAATCATTTGTTGCCAAAATGTGCTATGCATAAATGACAGAAAAATTAATTTGTGTCCCAAAAAATACTTTGTTTAAAATGTTTTCACCATTTAAATATTGACCTGCAAACACTATAGCTCTATAATCCCTTCTTATCATCCTTTGCTTAGATACCATTTAAGGAACCATAGAAAGAATTAAATGGATAAGAGATAAAAAAAGAATAAGAGAAAAAACCTAAAACTGAAAAGGAAAAACATACAAAATTTTGCACGAACCCAACTGTGTGGAAGTGGCAATAGCTTTTCCAATACGCTCTTTCTTCTTTGAGATATATAGATTTACGCATGTTAGAGTTTTCTTATCGTTATGTACGAAATATAGTTATTTGAAATTGAGTTATAATGATAAACTACCAATCCCTATTAAAGGGATAGGAGTTTCCTTCAATTTTTTGATTAAAAAATTGAATTCCAAAATCTAAAAGTACAGTGATCTTATGGAGGATGGTCATGTAAAGCGAATCCCTTCCATTCTCCCATTGCTTTCATCTTTTTCAAGAGACGAACACATGGAATTAATTCTCTCAATGTTGAATTGTTCATATGATATGAACGAATCATTAAGTAAATACACTGCAATTTCTTCAAGCTTGTCTCTTTTCGATGATGATGAACTATCTTCACTTGTTGAAACTGAGTAACTAGAATTAAGCTTCTCCTTTGTATTAAAGTGTTCAAATTCAGGCGCTAGTGTTGGAACCATGGATTCCAGTGTATTGGAGAAAGTCGACAAAGATGACACATCATAAACACCAGTCAAGCAACCATATTGTGATGACATATAAATCCTGTTCTCTGATAGCCTGAAATAACTCTTCTATGTCTGATATTTAAATGGTGTAAATATAGAATCAAAGTATGGAGGATCTGTGGCTGCAAATGCATTCTTTCTTAGCATATTCAAACATGAGTAAGATTGAGTCAACTTTTCATAGTGTTTGTCAAGTAGTCCTCTAGAAAATTGCAAGAAATGTCTCTTGCCATAGACACAGATAAATTTGATTGTTAGTTTGCCACATAATATGGCATGAGACTCACAGAAGCTCTTATTTGAAACCTATATTGTTATCACCTGTAGGATACAACAATACTTTATGTCTTTACAATTTCTATCACAAAATGGAAAACAATATATTCATCCATTGTATTTGAGTCCCGATAATTGAATGGCTATGCACATTCCAAAACCCCACATGTACTAAACTGACTTGGAAAGAAAAGTCACAGTTTTAATGGCACTTAGGCTGGAAGTTTCTTCATTAAAATTGAAATACAATTATTGGATTGACATACTGATCTATGGTTTCCTGTCCTCCTGTAAAATCTAAAGTAGCCTGCCATAGAGTGTGTTTTCTTGGTTGGGGATTAGATTCCATATAGAACAATAGAGGCTTGTAGATCTAGTCCACATACAAGGAGAAACTACTTAAATCTTGTTGAAATATAGAACCTAAACTCTAGTATCATGTCTATCATTTCTTTCTAGGTCTATTGACAACCAATTGTTATGACCACACATCACAAACTGATGAATTATGACTCTAGCAAATTGTTTGTAATTTAATATACCCTTGAGAAAGCCTGATTTGGTTTTGAAATGACAATATTGTGTTTTGCTGCATGCTATTCTCTTTCATATGGAATTTGTATTTTTCTGGAGAAATTTATAGCTGCATGAACATAGGGTACTCCTTAAAGTGATAATTCAAGAATCCCCGCTATGATACCTCTTGGTATGAATCAGATTATGATTGTGAGTTTGTTTGACAACACCATATTTTATAACTCTTGGATTTATTCATTAATTATGATAATATTGTAAATTTAAAATGTAACACCCATGGTCCCATATTTTAATGTCCTAAGTATGGTGTCCAGACTTGAACACTTTAATTCTGTAATTTTTCTTAAATAATTTTGAAATTTAAGGTGTTCACATAGAGCCTTCTCGGATTGGCAAAAACAAGGGTTTCTTCTGGGAGATTTTGCAGAGGACAAGAGTGATCAGTGGAAGCAAACAAAGATATTTCAGACATTGAATTTCCTCTCCCCTAACACATTTATATCTGGTTCCCTTTAAGTTTCAGAATCCGTGCCATAGAAACCTACTACCATGCTTCTGGGCAGCCAAACCGTGCAACTAAGGAGAGTAGTTATGCCTGTTTCAACTAGAGGATTAGGGAAAATTGCAGAGGTTTTTTACAGAATTAATTTAATATATAAAAATTTATTTATATATTTTTCTGAGGTTCTGAAAATTTTGAGGTGTTTTGGGTGAATTTGGGGATTTCTGGCAATTTTGGTCAAGAGAAACCCTGCGTAGAGGAGGATGAAAAAGGTTGGTACGAACCAAAACAAAATGGTTTATCCAGATTGGTATGGAAAGGTAGGAATTTTTCTGACCTACAATAACTGATATATCTCAGTTTGAGTTTACAGATCCTATTTTGCATCATTTTTAGTAAAACTAGTTATCAAAAACTAGTAATCTAGCTAGGGCCTTAAAAAACTATTAAATCAGACTAAATCCAATTATGTGAAACATTAGATTTATAAAAGAGATAAATATTATCTATTTTAACATTAATACGTATTTCAATCCCTTCCCCATCATGAAATATTCTTTACAATACTCATATTCACTCAACCCCCCCATACACTGATAAAATATGATATTTTTATGAAACTGAGATAATATTCTTTAGGGTGTGAGATATCTCGACCTGATAAATGTAATTTTCAGAATATATTGACACTACATAACAAAAATAACATTATTTACTGAACATTACAAAGAGGCTTCCAAAATTAAGGGGCAGGAGGCCCGAATCATGACCAGCAAGGGGCTGTGAGCATAAGTGAAGCATGGTATTCACTGGAGCTCAACCTGAACTTGATGGAGGATGTGATATACTTTTGGAATAAGCTTCACTGGCTGACATTAGTGCTCCATAGACCTGCAATAGATATAAAGGGAAATGGAAGAGAAGGGGGGAGGGGTTTGGGGATCATCACCCAATGGTCTAAGGCACAACACTCAGAGAGTATGCTCACATAGCATAACCACAATATCAAATCATAAAAACTGAATCAATGGGATTGAATGCACATTTTATAGAATTCTAGATGGCCTGCTTAGTAAGTTGAGGATAATGGTGACCTGTGAGAGCAAGTCAACCCCATGGGTGGCCTAACCCTAGCAACAAAAGCACCCCCTTTAGTCAATTAGGCAACTAGGACCATGTGGAATTGTTTCCAAGTCCAAATCATCCTTCACAATTAGAAACAGCACCCTCCCTTAGTCAAAAGATGCCTCTTTTGAGTTATGACAGCTTTCTGCTTTTTCTGGGTCATAAGGAAACTTTTTCTTTCCTTCAAAAACTTTCCTACTTTTCTCTTACAGCTTTTCTGAGATCCATAAGAAGAAACTATGCCCTCCCCTTTGAAATACTTTCCTGCTTTTACCTGTGTCTGCTTTTTACTAGTTTTAAGCAACTTCCATTTATTCTCCTGTTTTCTTTTGTCATGGACTTTCTTATTTTTACCAAGGCAAGTTGACTAGCTTTCCCCATTGTGCCCTCTTGACATGGAAGCCTTAATTCCACATCATTATTGTGCATAATAAATAAAATTTATGAGATAAAATTAAATACATGGCTTACAACAATTATTAGCAAAATTTATCATATGAGGAATAATTAATATCAATTTTGATCCCCTAGGAACTTAGCATGGTCAACACTTTTTAATGGTCAATTTGAGGGGACATGTCAGTCCTCCTCTCCCAAATCTGCTTGTCCTCAAGTAGAAGCACTCCAGAGTGCTGCAAATTTGTTCATCGTGTAGGAGAAATGGAGCATGAATCCATTTTGCAAAAAGGTTGACTTTCTCCATCAATCCATCCTATAAAGTTTCTCCAAAACAAGCAATGCCAGGGTCCCATTGCTTGCATTGCACCCCCTTCAGTAAGAATGCCTTCCCACACAACTTATCAGGTGAATTTATTCTTGGATCCCATTTCCTCAACTGTAAGTATCCAAACATTAGAATCCACTGTACAAATTTATCATCATAGGAAATGACATTCATGCTGTGGAAATCATACCACTACATTGAAAAATGGAAATTCTCAATGCAAAGTTGGAAATCTATCAGACTTCCCCACCCAACATAAAGTTCCTTATGTTATTGATACACATCAGCATTGAAACTCACAATTATGATGCTGCAAATACATAGGTGTGAGTCCCATCTCCAAACCCAATGAGTATAGGCATCATTCAAGCAACAAGGATGCCCAAATTGCCCACAATAAGATGATGCATCACAATGATCTCCACAAATGCAAGCAGGAAAAATAAATAAGTGTCCCATCATCCAATCTGAGAGGGTTCTAACACTCCAAACAAAAGTTCAATGTGAACACTTCCAATGGTTCAACTCTCTGCCACTGTTCATAGGGTACAAAATCCATCCAACTGTGTGTATTTCCTCCACCAAGACCAGTTGATGCAAGATGTTTTTCTCATCAATTCCTCTTGATAGTTTGATTGCTCAGCTGCCTTCCACTGCTCATGAGCAAAAAATTTTCTACAAGAAGACTCCATGTGTGACATGAAATCTTCCACCCAATCCACATGTGGTTGAATGCCAGAAAGTGACAGCATTATGTTCCTATGTGGCTGATGTGAGGGTGATGATGCATTCCACAAGTCATCACAAACACCGAGGAAAGCCTCTAGCTCTTCCTGTTGCATCACCAAGGAAAATTCCTTCTCCCAAATTTCATTCTCTCTTGATGACGCTGAAATAGAAGTATGGGGAGAACTGTGAATCATATCTTTGCAATACTTATCCACCCAACTTATGGCTTCCCCATCTTCATCCTCATATGAATCCCCATGGGGAATAGATTCTTTTTAGGAAACAATTCCATTTTTTTCTAGAAAAGACCAAGTGCTTGGTTCTCATCAAACTTGTCTGTACATTCCTCAAGCACAAAAAAATCAGAATGCACCTCATGTGCATGTGTATGGAATGTATCCAATTGCTGAAAATTAAATCCTTGTGGCTGCCCACATTCCAAGGCAATGTCGGTCACAACAAAAAATTTATTGCAGAAATTAAATTCTTCATCTCCCACCTTCTTCACTTTAAACGTGTATCTATCCACCCAATCAATGGATGAATAAGGAATTTTATTCTCTGATACATAAGTAATGTGATTAGCCTTCTTTATGGTAGATAAGAACACTTCATCATTCCTCTCAACCTCAATGAGTGCTTGGCTAATATTCTCTTCCTTGTAGCTTTTTATAAGAACCTGCAATTCTAAGTGCATCTCATGATCCACCATCTCATGAGTTTCCTCCCTCTATTCAAGAATGCAATCATCCTTGTGAATATGGCTGAATGGTGTGTAGGAGGGTAGGTAATACCTTTTCAACTTCTCATGAAGTTTCTCTATCTCCATCTTGGATTCTTGGAGTGCACATTGAGTGCTCTTCAAGGAATCTTGGGTGGTCAATAAATCTTATGTGAGCTTGAAAATTTCTTCTCCATCCTTAAAGGATGCTCCATGCAACACATCAGAAACCTCAATCAAATAATCTCTATCAGAAAGAAATTTTAAGAATTCTCCTTGTATTGTAGACAATGCCTTTTGCATCTCCTCCTTGGATTCAAGAGACGATTGATCTTCCAATGAAGCAGCTATCCAACACTGGTGTGCCACTAAAGAATGTGTGTCTTGGAGAAGGTTTAAAGCATTTTGAATATTCTTTTCATCCATTTTCAAAGTCCAAGGAAATGAATGGGGCTCTTGAGGAAAATCACCCCCTTCTTCTTTCCTGCAATTTTCTTGTTGTGACTTGTACTTCTCTTTATGAATCTTTCTTTCCGCTTTCCCACCTGCAAGACTAGATGGCTCATAGATCTCCACAATGGTGATAGTGGGATTGGAATTATCAATGAGTTCAAGCCTCTCCTCTGATGTGGATGCAACTTCATCATTCTGCAAGAGAGTCCAAAATTCATAAAATTCATATCTTCTGCAATATTCTTCATACTGCTCATCATAGTCATCCCCATTGTATGGCATGGCTGCAAGTTTCTTCAATGAGAGATTTATTTCCACAGGATGATCCAAGGAAATAATTATGATACCACTATAATTTCCTAAGTATGGTGTACAAACCCGAACACTTTAATTCTGTAATTTTTCTTAAATAATTCTGAAATTTAAGGGGTTCACACAGAGCCTTCTCAGATTGGCAAAAACAAGGGTTTCTTTTGGGAGATTTTGCAGAGGACAAGAGTGATCAGTGGGAAGAAAAAAAAAATGTCAAACATTGAATTTCCTCTCTCATAACACATTTATATCTGGTGCCATTTAGGTTTCAAAATCCGCACTGCCGAAACCTACTACCACGCTCCTGGGCAGCCAAACTGTGCAACTAAGGAGAGTAGTTCTACCTGTTTCAACCAGAGGGTTAGGGAAACTTGGAGAGGTCTCTTACAAACTTAATTTAATATATAAAAATTTATTTAGATATTTTTCTGAGGTTCAGGAAATTTTGAGGTGTTTTTGGTGAATTTGGGGATTTCTGGCAAGTTTGGTCAAGAGAAACCCTACGCAGAGGAGGATGAAAAAGGGTGCTACAAACCAAAACAAAAAGGGTTATTTAGATTGGTATGGGAATTTAGTCCTGTTGCTGACCTACAATAACTAACATAGCTCAATTTGAGTTTATAGAGCCTATTTTGCATCAATTTCAGTAAAACTAGTTATCAAAAACTAGTAATCTAGCTAGGGCCTTAAAAAAAGTATTAAATCAGCTTAAATACAATTATGTGAAACATTAGATTTATAAAAAATATAAATATGATCTCTCTGAACATTAATACTTATTTCAATCCCTTCCCCATCATGAAATATTCATTACAATACTCATATTCACTCAATCCCCCCATACACTGATAAAATATGATCTTTTTATGAAACTGAGATAATATTCTTCAGGGTGTGAGATATCTTGACCTGATAAATGTAATTTTCAGAAGATATTGACACTACAGAACAAAAATAACATTATTGACTGACCATTACAAAGATGCTTCCAAAATTAAGGGGCAAGAGGCCCGAATCATAACCAGCAAGGGGCTGTGAGCATAAGTGAAGCATGGTCTTCACTGGAGCTTGACCTAAAATTGATGGAGGCTTTAATATACTTCTAGAATAAGCTTCACTAGCTGACATTAGTGCTCCATATACCTGCAATAGATAGAAAGGGAAATGGAAGAGAAGGGAGGAGGGGTTTGTGGATCATCACCCAATGGTCTGAGGCACAACACTCAGAGAGTATGCTCACATAGCATAACCACAATATCAAATCATCAAAACTGAATCAATGGGATCGAATTCACCTTTGATATAATTCTAGATGACCTGCTTAGTAAGTTGAGGCCAATGGTGACCTGTGAGAGTAAGTCAATCCCATGGGTGACCTAACCCTAGCAACAAAAGCATCCCCTTTAGTCAATTAGGCAAGTAGGACCATGTGGAATTGTTTCCAAGTCCAAATCATCCTTCACAATTAGAAACTGCACCCTCCCTTAGTCAAAATATGCCTCTTTTGATTTATGATAGCTTTATGATTTTTCTGGGTCATAAGGAAATTTTTTCTTTCCTTCAAAAACTTTCCTGCTTTTCTGAGATCCATAAGAGGAAAATGTGCCCTCCCTTTTGAAAGACTTTCCTACTTTTACCTCTGTCTGTTTTTTACTTCTTTTAGGCAACTTCCATTTATTCTCCTGTTTGCTTTTGTCATGGACTTTCTTATTTTTACCAAGGCAAGTTGACTAGTTTTCCCCATTGTGTCCTCTTAAAATGGAAGCCTTAATTCCACATCATTATTGTGCATAATAGATAAAATTTATGAGATAAAATTAAATACAAGCCTTAAAACAATTATTAGCAAAATTTATCCTATGAGGAATAATTAATATCAATTTTGATCCCCTAGGAACTTAGCATGGTCAACACTTTTTAATGGTCAATTTGAGGGGACATGACACATATGAAAACTTGCTGCTAAGGGCTGGGTTGAGGACCCAAATTGTGTGTAAAGTGTTAGGCCTAGAACTGTGTGTGAAGGGTCATCTTGATAATAGAGCCAACAGTTGTGTGTTACTGGAACAGGGTGTGAAATATCAAGTTGAAATAGACCTGGAGCTGTGTGTTAAGGGTTGAGCCTGGTAGAAGAAAATAATTCTTAGATAGAAGAAAATAATGCTATGGAAATGTTTAGCCTATAAACAAATAGTGTTATAGGATCAAGTTTTTATTTGATAAAAGATCGAATTTTCCTACAATAGTGAGATCACTATGTAAAGCTGTCACATTGCAAAGCATAAATGCCCAATTATCGTTCAGAATAAAACATGGGAAACAAACTAGAATAAGAAGGGTACAAGCTATTGGGATGGCCAAGCTATCAAGTAGTTAGAGAGAGATATTGGAAACAACTAGTGGATAGAATCTTAGGTATTCAACAAATTCATCGGTGAAAGAGTGTCATAAAGTAGTAAGAATTAAGCATATAGAAAATGAATGAAGCTACACACATGACTAATGATAAAAATACATCCCCTTGTCCTTTCTGATTCATCTAGTGCCCCAAAATCCTCATGTCATGACTCATGAATTGCATGTTTGATTATATTTTTTTTTGGGTACACTTCATGTTGCTACACATTGTAATAGATTTGCAGACTTTCTAAGGTTTCAATTGTCATAATAGCATCGGTAGAAATAGGAAGTTGTTCCCTATACAATTTTCTTGTCATTTTTTTATTGTCATGGTAGGTTTTCTTGAAACGGTTTTATAGATTATCTATATATAGAACCATAGATATGGGTTCTTATTTTTGTGACAATTCATCACTGTGAGGAATTATATTTTTTATTTTATATGTGAATGTTTAACACCATAAATATTTGAGAACACAACTTTAACTCAAGTTCTCATGGACACCAAACATGATATTTTAATTTTGAAACCGTTATCCTTAAAAAGAAATCAATAGATATGGTTCAGGATCTCTTTTTTTTACTTGTTATTATGTGAATGGATATTGCAGGTAACAATGGGGGTCACAAGAGTTCAAAAAATAGTAAGGATGGACAAATCATACCGCATTTACTCCTTGCAGTACCTCAGACTCCTATAGAGGAATTGAAAGAAGCAACAGATAACTTTGGTCCAAAATTGTTGATTGCAGAGGGTTCCTATGGTCGGGTGTACTATTCAGTCTTATGAAGTGGTTGTACTACAGACATTAAGAAGCTTGACACAAGCAAGCAACCTGATCAAGAATTCCTTGCACATGTAAGACATTCTAATGTTAAACTAAAAGGCTTTTATTTTAAGCTCACCTATTTTGCTGTTTCTTTTAATTCTAATATGTCAACAAATAAATCTTAAGACAAGATATCTACTTTTACTTTTTCACATGGCTTTTGTAATATTATTTTAAATATGCTTGTAGGTGTCCATGGTCTCAAGATTAAAACATGAAAATATATTGCAACTTGTTGGATATTGTGTTGAGGGTAGCCTTCGTGTGCTTGCATATGAGTTTGCAACAATGGGATCATTGCATGACATTCTTCATGGTATGTGGGAAAATGCCACATAGGTTTGTGGTGGTATTATTCGTTATTGCATGCATGAATTTTGTAGGGTCAATGGATAGTTTTCAATTTACAATCTAGCTCCATATTTTTTTTCATTACCCTAGCTGTAAATAATAAATATGCTATATGAAGAAAATTGTGTTTAATGAAAGTCTAGTTTTTCAGTTATGTTATGACATGTAATCAATGCAATGTGAGTAACCAAGTGCTCATAGATTTGTCAATCATTTAAAATTTAGAAGGTAGAGGATGTTATGACTCCAATGCCACTTACGCTGATATGTGAAAACTTGAAAAGTAATGGAAGAGTAGAAACATAATTTTAGACTGGGTAGCTCACCATAGATTGAGGTAAAAATATCAATATGAACTAAATCTCTATTAGTTATAGCTTCTAGGCATTGAATTAAGGTTGGGATGGGTAACCATTCCAGATGAGGATAATTTATGATCAGATCAAGAAGAACACTGATGCTTGATTTGTTGTAGATGTTCAGAATGAAAATGGTTTACTTGAAGATTGTCTAAGCCTTTTCAAGCTAACATTTCATGCTTTTGATTGAAATTTCAATATTAAATTCTTGGGGTAAAAATTGAAATTAAATCTACCTTAAATACATTCTTTCCTTGACAGTAAATTCAATTCAATTATATTATGCATTTTTCTTGATTGCAATGTATTCTATACTAGTTACAGTGTACATAGATGGCTAGTCTTGGCATTATTTGTGAGAAATATGATGATGAATGTGCATAGAATTGTTAGGATTTTGAAGGAAAGAAGTGGAACTACTTTGGTGTTCAAACCTATGCATGTTTATATTTACACAAATAATCTTGTGATGCAGGAGCATCGGCTCATGGAAACGAATTCATCCATGGCTTGATCAAAATCATATGAATTGAGAGACCTAGGGTCTCAACACTTGTAAATTATTTTATCTTGATTAAAAGTTGAATAATCTGGAAGAGGACACTTGTCCTTTCCACTTGTAAATGTTTGGATAAGAGTTGTTCGTTTTTTAGTGAGTCACTGATGACTCGTAGGGGTTAGTTGAGTTTATTAAGGACTCTATTCCTTAATTATAGGATCTGGAAACATATTTTCCATTATAAGTAAATACAATTTTTAAGTGTTGTAAGAGGTAGCTTAGCTTAATTGGGATTTTTAGCTCGCAGAGCTCTAGGAGCTCGAGGAGGAAACTTGAGTGTAGATCAAAGGAAAAAGCTCGAAATTTAATTCCTAGAGCACGCATAGAGATACACTGCGCTGTTTGTAAATATCTATTGGAGAATTCAAGTTTGTAAAGAAGGTTTATTACTCTGTTGAATTCAATTTTAGTGTTACAGTTATGTAAGTATGATTATTGATTTCAATATTTGAATATCAATTTGCATACAGGGTATAATTCGTGCAGTTTTACAGAGTATATGTACTCATAGTGCATTTGGTACATATTGTTAAATTCTCTAATCGGAATAGGAACAAATCCTTGTTCAAATCGTATTATGCATGAATAGTGATTGAACTTCGGTTAGAATTGTATATGAATTAAGGGGCATGTCATGAAGACTTGAACAAAGATCATAAATCCATTGAGGAATGAGGAGTTATAGAAATCCATTGAGAAGAATAGGAAATCCATGATTTCTGTAGCCAGAGTTCATATACAGTAAATCAACAGTCCCTGTGTAGTTTAGAGGGTTGATTGTGTGGTGGAAAATGACCAAAATACACATAGTGTATCAATGGCCGAGACTCAAGCGGGGAATCAAAATAGAAGGGAACGGAGGGCCACGATCATTTCAGAAATTGGAGGGCTCAAAGCTCAATAAACATGGTGAAATTCAGAATTGGAACCCGCCATTAAGTAGAGTTGTGGCCAAGCATTTGATTGAAGAAGAGCAGCTACAGTTCATGAATATCAATCTACAACATAGGGCTGTTAGGGATTTTAAGTATTTTTTAACAAGAGGTCACGAGGGCGAGTCCTCAGAAGAGGATGATGAAGATGACGAAGAAGGGCATACTGATGTATATGCATTTGGCATATATGTAGACGAAAAGAGTCTCAAGGAAATTTTGGTTGGAAAGTATGGGAAGCTTTCAGTAACAGAAATGAAGGATAGTAAAAAGATTTGATTGGAAATGATTTGAGTTCAAGACTGAGGTTTGAGACTGTATACACGAAATTTAGTATTGGTTCAGTGCATAGTGCCTTTGGGGAATCAATTGGGGAGTCTGCATATAGATGAAGTGGAAATGAGATTTAGGATAGAATTTTGTTCAAAATGGTGGCCTGCTTAGAGAAAGGTAGGTGGTGCCTGCATTAAGTGGTATCGGAGCCTGATTTGCTCTTTGAAGAAGATTTGTAGAGATGAGAAGATTTTGGAAGAAAACAATAGAAGATGAAAGGGTGGACAAGAAGGAGTAGAATGCAAGCAGAGGATGATCCATTGGTATATGGATGAACATGATCAAGGATATTGAAGGCATAGGAGAGATGTTATGCTGACTGTAATTTTAAGATTGTAGGTACAAAAGCAAGAAGGATGATGACAGTGACAGAGCATGGAGGAGAAGTCTGAGTAAAGTTATTCCCTAGTAATGTAGGAGCTTACAACAAGTTCATATTTGAAAATCTGATCGAGGTAAATTGAAATTTTATTTTGTTTCAATTTATAGAAGTCATGATACAATTATGGAAGAAATGGTAGATCAGGGAAAGAAACTCCATTTTGAGATAAGGAGTATGATTATTCTGGAAATAGAACATTGTGGACTATAACAACGAAGTTAGCAGAAGGAAAAATACTGCTACAGCCATATATATGCATAGGAGGTGTACATAAGTGAACTAGAGTTCTCATTTAACTAAGATAAGTGTCTCTTGAAGAAGGAACTATATAGTAAGAGTAATGTAACAGAGAACCAATGGTGTTTTCAACTGAAGGTAAGAAATGTGTGTGAACACAAACATTATTGAGAGAGATTGGAAAATGGAAGTTGCAGAGGATGGAAATAAAAAGAACTTCAAAGTTCTTGAGGAATCAGATCTATTGGAATCTGACAGGTAATGGTCTTTTATTTATGTTTTCAACTAAATTGTGAAAAAGATTGTTGATGATAGGTAGCAACAGTGAGAAAGGATAGGAATATGGGAGTGAACCAAATAGTATCCAGTTGAAGGTTGGAACAAGGAGGACAAGTTGAATGTCCTCAAGTGAAGGAATATTTGTAGAAGCCAGAGGAGTACAACATGCTCAAATGAAGATTCCAGAGGAGGGAGTCAGTAGGAATACTAGAGGAAGAGTAAGCATGGAAGAACTTAGTATGGTATTCGAGGATAGGTTGATAGAGTCAACTTATGTTAATGGATTGATTGCACATTATGATGGGCAGGGAAAAGCTCATAGAAGAAGGGAGAATATGATTACTGAAGATCATATTAAAGGTTCAAGGAAAGGCCATAAAAAGTTGAGTCAGGATAAACTTGACAGAAGATTAGCTAAAATTAAAGTACAACTAGAAGTGACGGAGGGACTTCTACAGAAGAATGGAGAATACCAGAAGTATGGATGGATTTTTCCAAAGAAGGTAACATGGTATATGTTACAGAAGAAGCTGAGACAAAGGATAAATGTTCAGTGGAAGAGAAAACTTATAAGAGATGAGTTCCAGCAAGAGAGCGATGCTGAGGATATAAACAATTGTGAACCTGAACAAGGACCTATCCTAGGAGAGGATAATAATGATGACAAAGACATGATGCTAAATGAAGAAAAACTAAAGGATGTGATGTTTGAAACATTAAAAGAGGTTGTAAGACCTTGTGATTTTAAAACTGACATTTTGTGTATGAATGCAGGGTTTATTGAGGCAAAACAATAATCCAATGTTGTCATAGAAGTAGAGAAAGGAACAACTCAGTTTTTTCAATAGATGGAAGAAGGTTCATATAACCTTATGATGGAGGAAGAGCAATTACTGAAAATTGCTATGGAAAATTGTGAAGAAGAGAGATAGCCATTCAAAGTTGTCATAGAGAAGGAAGGAGGAAATGGACAGTCACTGATGACTATTGACAATGAAACAAATCAGGAGGAAGGAAAGATTGTTAGACATACATATAGTGCTCTTACAGTAAAGGAAGGTCAGAGTTTTATTCTGATCAAGGATGCTAAAGATTGCGTGGAATTTTTAGTAACAATTCCAAGTGAATTGACCAGCTTGTGGGAAGAGTTAATGGTTTTGTAAGTAAGGTTGAGAAATCACCAGAAGTCCATTTGAGATGTGAAGCTGGAATTGGAGAAGGAAGATGAAGAAGTAGTCATTGCTGGAAATGATAAAAATAATGCTAAAATCTATGGTGAACAAGGTAAGAGTTTTATGATTGGAGAATTAAACATTTTTTATCATCAATCATATGTAGATATGGAGAATGAAGAAGGGAAGATTGTCTTTAAAGAAAATAATGAAGAACAGATTTTTGTGAAGCAGAAATATGAAGTTGCTAAAGATAACATTCTGGAAGAAAGTTGTCTCTAATTATATCAAGGATGAAAGAGAACAACTACTGAAAGTTGTTATGGAAGGAGGAAGGAATGAAGAAGATGGTGCTCAGAAATTTGATGAATTTCTTAAAGGTTGTTGAGAGAAAGCAGAATTACCTGATGGCATTGAAATTTCATTTCATTGGTTAGAGGAAAATACAAGGGAATAAGATGTCTTGATAGATAGCATAGCAATACAGAATAGAGATGAAGATGATAAGGGAAAAGGAAACAATGAATCTGTTGTACAACAGAGAAGGAAAGCATTGAAAGTTTTCTATACTTCTGATCAAGTGGAAGTTGAAAAAAAAAAGGTATCCAGACATAAATGTTTTAGAAAGGAAGCATACTGGATAAGGAAATTGATGAGTTATGGCATCTCATGTAGAGGTGTAAGAAGAACAATTATAGTGAGGTTCAGATAGTCAATTTGATGACTATAGAAGACTATGAAAATCATTATAGAATTGATGAACAACATCAATTAAGTGTACAGATATACATAAGTAAAAATTATGATGATTTGCAGACTATAGTATGGGACCGAGGAGGTTTCAAGACTTCAGTTACATGACCCAAAGGTCATGGTTTATTTTGGAACAAAGCAAGGATGGTGACATCAGAAGAAGCAAACAAGGAAGAGACTGAACAAGAATTCATTCAAGGAAATCATTAAAATGTCAAAAGTTATCTGATGACATATTGACTTATGTTTGTTTCTATGACAAGGATTAATTTGTTTTGATTGTAGGATAAGTGAAGGATAAAAGTGGCTGATATGTACAGTTAGGAAACAGTGTTGATAAAGTACTGGAGGAGTCAAGAGACTTATTGTTGACACAATTCTGGAATGACAGCTAGAAGGGGTTGTTTGAAATGAGAACACTGCTCAAATTCACATTTGAGTATCTGCTGCAAACCTACAAAAAAGAAGTAGGAAGGGAGCTCATGGACAGGAGCCCATGAATTTTTTTTTCAAGCTCGGGAGTTTGATGCAGGAGAATCGGCTCATGGAAACAAATTCATCCATGGCTTGATCAAAATCATATGAATTGAGAGACCTAGGGTCTCAACACTTGTAAATTCTTTTATCTTGATTAAAAGTTGAATAATCTGGAAGAGGACACTTGTTCTTTCCACTTATAAATGTTTGGATAAGAGTTGTTAGTTTGTTAGTGAGTCACTGATGACTCGTAGGGGTCAATTGAGTTTATTAAGGACTCTGTTCCTTAATTATAGGATTTGGAAATAGATTTTCCATTATAAGTAAATACAAGTTTTAAGTATTGTAAGAGGTAGCTTAGATTAACTGGGGGTTTTAGCTTGCAGAGCTCTAGGAGCTCGAGGAGGAAACCTGAGTGTAGATCAAGGGAAAAAGATCGAAATTTAATTCTTGGAGCACGCACAGAGATACAGTGCGCTATTTTTAAATATATATTGGAGAATTCAAGTTTGTAAAGAAGGTTTATTACTCTGTTGAATTCAATTTTAGTGTTACAGTTATGTAAGTATGATTGTTCATTTCAATATTTGAATATCAATTTGCATACGTGGTATAATTCATGAATTTTTACAGAGTATATGTACTCATAGTGCATTTAATACATAGTGATAAATTCTCTAATCAGAATAGGAACAAATTATTGTTCAAATCGTGTTATGCATGCATAGTGATTGAACTTCAGTTAGAATTGTATATGAATTAAGGGGAATTTCATGAAGACTTGAACAGAGATCATAAATCCATTGAGGAATGAGGAGTTATAGAAATCCATTGAGAATAATATGAAATCCATGATTTCTATAGCTAGATTTCATAGACAGCAAATTGACAATCCCTGTGTAGTTTAGAGGGTCGATCGTGTGGTGGAAAACGACCAAAATACACACAGTGTATCAATGGCCGAGACTCAAGCAGAGAATCAAAATAGAAGGAACAGAGGGCCACGATCATTTCGAAAATTGGAGGGCTCAAAGCTCGATAAACGTGGTGAAATTCAAAATTGGAACCCACCATTAAGTAGAGATGTGGCCGAGCCCTTGATTGAAGAAGAGCAGCTACAGTTCATGAATATCAATCTGCAACATAGGGCTGTTAGGGATTTTAAGGAATTTTTAACAAGAGGTCACGAGGGCGAGTCCTCAGAAGAGGATGATGAAGACGACGAATAAGGGCATACTGATGTATACGCATTTGGAATATATGTTGATGAAAAGAGTCTCAAGGAAATGTTGGTTGGAAAGTATGGGAAGCTTTCAGTAATAGAACTGAAGGATAGTAAAAAGATTTGATTGGAAATGATTTGAGTTCAAGACTGAGGTTTGAGGCTGTATACAAGAAATTTAGTATTGGTTCAGTGCATAGTGCCTTTGGGGAATCAATTGGGGAGTCTGCATATAGATGAAGTGGAAATGAGAGTTAGGATAGAATTTTGTTCAAAATGGTGGTCTTCTTAGAGAAAGGCAGGTGGTTCCTGCATCATCTTTTTATTTTGTTTCAACACATTTTGTGCAAAGCCATTCTTATTTTAAAAATGAATTTTATTTTTCTGTTTTACGAGGAGATGGGTGGAGCTAGGAAAAGCTATTCATTTCTTAGGTTCTCTTAGATGTAGAGTTGAAGTAACAGATATCAATGTGAGAAGGTTAGATATTAAAGCTTGTATTTTTTTCTATTATGATTGATATTCTTCTCACTGTACAAGTTGGTAGGCTTTTATCCTCCAAAATTCTTATTAAGCAATGTATTATCGTTTAAACTTCTCAAGACGATCCTGCAAAGATAAAATTTGAAAATGAAATGGATGAGTGGAATAAATCGACATGGATATTAATTATGTAGTCCCTTTGCTATACATTTCCTTGAATTTGTCAGATTTTGATCATGTAACATCACCGTTGCAAAGAAGTTGAATTGAAGGCAACTACTTATTGTTGTTGGTCTCTTCATTTCATGAATATTCTGCAAAGATTACTATAAGTACTCAATTGTTCTATCTTTTGTGGAACATTAATCAACAATATAGGATTTTGTGCTTTTATTAATATATCTGGAACTTTTTTAAAAACACCAGTTTTACAAGGCAATGGGGATAATCTGGGAATGACAGGCAACTGTATGATATGCATTAAGGTATCTAATATTTGTAGCCATGCATATAGAAGGTGAATTACTAGTTATATTTTTAGTTAGATGAAGATGTATAAATTGTAACTTTTGCAAGATTCCACTAGGGCTATGCTAGTTTAGGCCAGGTTTAAGGAATATGAAGGTTGCTTGGCTGTGCATAAAAGTTGTGGTAAAGGCCACCCAAATCATGCATACTAGGAATCTGCAGATGTATAAAAATTCTTATTTGTGCTAGGAGTTGTGATTATAAATTTGTGAACTTTTTTGATTTAACAAGTCCAAATGTGGCAATTTGACAATAACTAGTCTAAAGAGTAAAGACATCAACAGAATTCCTCTTGCCATTTTCAATTGATTGGTTTTCCAATTTAAAGCTAGATGTAGTTTCTACAGTGATCAGCAATGCAATTAAAAAATTATTGCATGTATTTGTATTTTTCATCCATTCAACGTTTGTTTCTATAATGTATATTACTCAATCTTGGGCATATTTTGGTTTGGAGCATATTGCTATCCACTCATTTTAACCCATGTCTAGTGTATCTTGCTTCTGATCATTTGATATTTAGATGGCATGGAACCTTTTTTCCATTTCATGAAAACATCTCCCACATTTTTTAATCTAGCTCCTTAACAAGCAGATGAATGTTGAGTTGGTTCTATCGAAGAAAAGGTTCATTAATGTATACAGGAACCTTTGGTATATGTAAGGCTATTGCTTTTGCAGACTGGTTCTAGGATCAAACTTGCTGGTTTATCTTACAATATTTGTTTATAATATAGAGTTTGGTGTAGCATAAATGGATTGGATATGTACAACAAGCACACCTTTGAATCTGGGAAAAGTGAATCTCTAGGCTCAACTTCAATTTGTTTTTTCAAACCCTCTAAATATTGTTGAGATAAAAAATCCCTCTCTTCATTTTAATTGTTTTTCCTTTTATTCCATGTCCAAGGGATCCTAGTGCTCATAGTAGCTACAAAATTCTAAGTTTTTTATTCATTGAATAAGAGGGTGATCCTTCTGCTTGTGTATGTTGCATACAATTACAAGGTGACAATTAGTGTTTTTTTATTATTTAATAATCTTGAGGAGGATTGTTTTCTATTATGTAGCAGTTTATCAATGACATAATGTTATCCCAGAAAGACTTGAGGGAAGGGGAGTCCTCTTGAGATTCATTAGGGGTTAATATGTGCCGCTATTGTGCTGGGAAATGTCATATGCGAAGTGGTGTAGCCATGGCCAATCCTTTGAATGGTCATGTAGGGTATAGCAAATACTTCTAGCCAATCCTAACCCCTATCCATTTTTTTTTTAAATAGACACCTCCATTGCTATAGCGACAAACATACATAAAAAGTTTCGACAAACTTGCTATACCAGTGACGGAACTTGCTACAATCCCATGTTGAATATAATACAATCTATCATCCTTTTTCGACCATGAGATACTCAAAATTGTGTATTGATCCTTTTTACCATTATAGAGGTCTCTGTAAGTTAGGCTTCCAAATTATTAAAGGGTTCTAGATCAATGGAAGAGTGCTTGCCTTACAAGCAAGAGGTTGGTAGTTCAATTCCTCCATGCCCTACTGATATTATAATAACGGTTAGATACTAAGAATGACTAAATTAGTGACCAAAACATGAGAGACACGAAACTAGGCATTAAAAAGGATGCAACACATGGCGTTAATGATGAAGCCAAACATGGCCTTGATATTGTAAAAAAATAAGACATTATTTTGGATGCAAAACATGGTGCTACATAGGAAGAAAAATTTGGTGCAACAATAGAAGAAATATTTGGCGTCATTTTGGTAGAAAAACATGATGCAAAAAAGGAAGCAAAAATTGGTGCAAATTTGGAAGCAAAAAATGGGCACATGTTTGGAAGTAAAACATGGTGCAAAATGGGATGCTAAAGTGGTAGCAAAAATGGATGCAATATTGGATGCTAATTTGGATGCTAACATGGTGATATTAAGGATGCAAATATGGCGCTAACGGGGGTGTCATCTAAGAAGAAAAAGTGGACATTCGCTAGGAAGCAAAGTAGGATGTTATTTAGGAAGCAAACCTTGACATTGTTTAGGAAGAAAAGTTGGACGCTATTCTGGAAGCAAACCTTGACATTGTTTAGGAAGCAAAGTTGGACGCTATTCTGGAGCAAAAAAGGACACGCTATTTTGGACGTCATAAAGGATGCTATTTAGGAAGAAAAAAAAGAAATTTTTTGAGATGCTTTAAGTTTTATCCATGACGTGTCCCATTTAGCGTCTAGTTTGAGCACTCAATGTAAAAAAAATCACACTAAAAATGGACGCTAAATGGGACGCTAATTCAAGGATTTGTTGTAGTGAATTTGGACATGTTTTATTGGGTGATAATGAACGATGTAAAATTGTTGGAATGGGTATGGTACAGATTAAGTTAAATAATGGAAATGAATGGATGCTAAAATATGTAAGGAATTTTCCTGTTATGAAAAGAAATATGATCTCAACATGGCGGTTGGGATATAGCGTTTGTTTGTCTACATTTGAAAAAACGTGGTGGAGTATCATTAAATGAGCACTAGTAATAGAAAAAGGAGATAGGATAGGTATGTTGTATTTATGTTGTCATAATACACATTATTCTATCTCTGTAGTTTCCACGGAAGCAGGTGCAATGTTGTGGCATCATAGGCTTGGCCACATGAGTGAGAAGGGGATGCAGATTCTCCACTGAAGGAAATTGCTTCTAGATCTGAAACATGTAATTTTGGAATTCTATGTGAACTTTGTTTATGAAAACAAATGAGAGTTATATTTCTCAAGGTTGGAAAACTGAAGACGAGTGAAAAGTTAGAGCTTGTGAATACATATGTATGGGGACTGTCTCAAGTATAATCTCTTAGTGGCTCTAGTTATTATGTTACTTTTATTGATGATGCAACTAGAAAAACTTGGGTTTATTGCATTAAATATAAATATGATGTGCTTTCTACTTTCAAGAAGTGGAAATATTTGGTTGAGAATGAGATGGGAAAGAGGTTGAAATGTATCATATCTGATAATGGAGGTGAATACTGTAGCAAGGAGTTTGATCGTTAATTTTCATACCATGGGATAAGTAGAGAGAAGAGAGTCACAAGAACACCAAACAAAATGGTGTGTCAGAAAGGATGATCATCACAATCATGGAGCGTGCAAGGTGTATGAGGTTGCATGCAAGGTTTCCCTTACAGTTGTGGGTTGGTTCTGTAGATGCTATTGTTGAATTAATAAACATAGGGAATTCAAGTGATTTGGATGGTGGAATTCCATAGGAGGCATGGAAATGTAAAAATGTAAACTACTCATTATTGAGAACTTTTTGTTATGAAGAAGTCGTCCATATTGATAAAGAAAATAGAACAAATCTTGAGGCTAAATCCAAGAAATACCTTTATTGGATACGAGGTTGATGATTTTGGTTATCACTTATGGGATTATGAAAATCACAAAATAATTAGGAGTATGATGTAGTATTCAATGAAACATTTATGTACAAATATCAGTTGTAGGGAAAGAAAGAGGAAAATAAAAACACATAGTACACAATGCTCGATGAAATTAGAGAAAATGAAGTTCTAAAGGAATCATAAAATCAAGAGAAACAGTAGGTACCTCAAACTTTTGCAAATGTAAGAAAATATACCAGGTAAAGTAGAATCCCTAAGCAATTCTCTCCTTCACTATATTATTTATTTATGACTGATTTTGGTGAACGAGAATGATATGAAGAGGAAATGCAGGTAGAATCTAGAAAGAAGTGGCAGCAACACATGAATGAGGAGATGGAATCATTGGTAAAAAACCAGACTTGGGATTTGGTTGAGTTTCCCACAAAAAAAAGAACATTGCAGAATAAATGGGTTTATAGGTTGAAGGAAGAAGAAGGAGGAAAGAAGCGGTATAAGGCTAGACTTGTGGTAAAGGGGTTTGCAAAAAAGAAAGGTATAGATTTTGATGAAGTATTTTCTCCTATTGTTAAAATGACTTCAATTAGGACTATTTTAAGTCTAGTGGTTGTAGAAGATTTGCATCTTGAAATGTTAGATTTAAAAACACACTTTCTCCATGGGGATTTGGAGGAAGAGATTTAGATGGATCAGCCCCAATGGTATGAGGTCAAAAGGAAGGAGAGTTTAGTTTGCAGGTTGAAGAATAGATTGTATAGCCAAAAATAAGCTCAAAGGAAGTGGTATTTAAAATTTGATAAGTTTATGACAGAACATGGTTATAGTAGATGCCATTCTGAACACTGTGTTTATTTACAGAGGCTAGATAATCGAAGATATATTACCTTTTAATTGTATGTAGATGAGATGGCTGTGGTAGGGTCTAACATGTAGGATATAAATGTGCTCAAAAGGAAACTAGCTAAATTGTTTGTGATCAAGGATTTGGGTGCTATAAAGAAAATCCTTAGTATCGGAATAACAAGAGACAAGAAAAATAGAAAATTGACATTGTCTCATGGTAAGTACATAGTAAAGATGTTGGACAGGTTTAGAATGCAGAATGCAAAGCAAGTTAGTACACCTTTGGACAACCATTTCAAACAAAGTAAGGAGATGTGTCCCAAGACACATGCAGAGATATGATACATGTCCAAGGTTACCTATTCATCAAGGCAGGGGGTTCACTTAGTGATATTGTTACATAGCATGACTGTTCCTAGTATATTAAAGAATATCCCTATTTTCACTAAACATTGGAAATTGCCTCCTAAAATTGTATTGTTGAACTCCCCTCCCAATATGCCTTTCCAATTAAGAAAACCCATATTTTCACTAGATATTGTAGGTATCCATTTTTATCAACCCATTTTTATTACCCCCTTTATATCATATTATCAAGTTGTAAAGAAAAATATACCTAACACATCTTAGTGTATTCAAATAGGATGCTAAATAAAATAATGGTATAATTCTAATAACATTATCCAACTGCGATTGTAGGAGTGACTGTTCAATTTGTAGCGTTGGATAGTAGAACATGCAACAAAATAGTAATGGGGAATGAAAAATGTGTAAAGGAAACCATGTCAATAGATCAATGCAATAAATAATGTAAGATGATGGTCTAATAGTCAATGTAGTGCTTAGAAAATATTAGAACTGCATATGTTTCGCACCATAACCTGCCAATATAACAATTTTATACCATGTAAATACAAGTATATCCAAAGAGAGCTCATGTTTTCTATAATCTTAATAAATTAAATTCCAAAAAAAAGAAAAATTGAAACCCTTTCTTTGATGGACTTCACTACCTCCCTATCAAAAAAAAATCATTGATGTTAGAACCCAAATCAACATAGAAAAATTCCTCTTACTTTCCAATAACACCATTGATCACGTGGATAGATTCGATTTGGGTCATTCACGAAATTTAATGAATTTCCTCAACCTCCTCTACATTTATTCTTGCAATCAAGGGAATCCACGAAATTTAGTTACCTTTTTCTCGGGTTATATCTAGTTTTTCTTAATCTTTACAAGAAAAGGAAAAATTTTCCATTGTTAAATTTCAAGAATGTAGTAGCTATAAAGATACAGAGATGGTGAAACTTATATGATACCATTTCATGTTAACGGCAACACATAGGGTATGTAAATAAGGATTTATATTTTCACATATGTTCATGACAGTTCCAATACACTATTAAGATGGATGCCTTGCATATAAGAATTGAAATTACAATTATGAATGTGCAAAACATATCTCAATCTAATAACTATTTCTATCTGACAATGTGAAAATGTTAAAGAATAATACAAAATGTTGAAAGAAATAATTAGTCTAAAAGAAAGATTGATCTAATTCTTTTTGGTTCCAATAAGCCAATACAGATTGATATCACTTTTCTTGGTTGTCAAGGAACAAGGTTTGATTGAATTTCAATACCCATCTAAACCCAAACCTAAAAAATGAATAATTAGATATTTTAATAGAATTCCTCCAAAAAATATAATACAATTGTTCAACTCTGAAACTATCGATTAGCTACATCTCTTAACTTTGGAGTTGAGGAGGAACAAAATTCATATTCAAGCATATTAAACAATGTCATAAGTTTCAATGTGACTTCTATCTAGAAAATAAGTGACATTTTGGAAATTGGCCTCATTAATAACAACAAAAGGTATAATGTTACATAAATTCCTCATTTTTAACTCTAGAAAAACTAACCTCAAGTATGGAGAAAGTGTGAAATATTGCAAACATATTTCATAACAAGTGTCAATGCTAACCTTTTCTACATCACCTCAATAACATTCTGCATTAAAGAACAAATTACTATCACCCTGGTTATCTCAATGCCACAAAATTCTAATATTGCAGTGCCTTCTATTACCAGAATCATACCTCATATCTAAATAACTTCAATAAGCAATAAAAAGAGTAAACCCACAAAAATAAATAAAAGATCAAAGTTAACAATAATAGTTGCAATATTATCATAATTTCAAAATCCAAATACAATTGTAGGAGTTGCTCCAATATCTTTACAAAAAGATTCAATTCTGTGCTGGAAGAAGAAATGATGAAAATAATTGAGGAATGAATCCAACCCATGATTTGAAGGTATGAATTGAGCCCAATATGTGGAGGTATGAATACATCCCATGATTCATATGTTACTCCTCAATTCACCCAAATAAAATAATCGTCAATATTTATATTACTATCTCAAATTAGAAAAAACCCTTTGACCCCTTAATACGAGACTATATATTCTTGATGTTCTTAGGAGTACTCAAACCCCCAATATGAATGGACGTGATATGATATTTCCTCGCTAGTGATACCACCATGTTCATCAGCAATTGGAAACTTGATGTATTCCATAGTGTGCACTAGACCAACTATTGCACATGCAATGGGAGTTCTAAGTAGGTATATGAACAATCCAGGAAAAGAACATTGGACAACAATACGATGGCATCTCAGATATTTGAGAGTTACCACTTATCATGTATTAATTTTTTTAGGTTCATACATTTTTCTATAGGGATATGTTGATGCAGATATGGCTGGTGATAAATACGATAAGAGGAGCACCAAAAGGTATGTCTTTAATGTGGGTGGAACAACAGTAAGTTGGATGTTGAAAGTGTAAAAGGTTGTGTTGATGCCTGGAAACATACCAGGTACCATATAGTAGGGATTATCCCCTGTAAACAATCCCAATTAGATATTCCACCTTTTGGTGTGGGGAATCCATCTGGTTTACGGTTCCAGTGGCTGTAGATTAAGTTCTTTAATATTTTACTGGTTACGACCTAGTCCATCGTTTATGATTTTTTTTAAAGAATGAAATTCAGATGCCTAAGCTAAATCTGAGTCTAATTTATATCTAAAGCTAAACTATTCTATCCTCGTCCCGTGAGAAAATTTAGAGTTCAAATTAATATAATGTAAATGCTCATAAAATTATAACAAATAGACGTACCAACACAATAATCACATTCACAGCAGAAAGAATACCAAAGATAGATCTGATACAATTAAACCATTTATTACCCTATCAACATAGATGTTTATACATATAGGAGACCATTCATGACCAAGGAAATAGTTCCAGGAGGTTAGAACAATCTCACTACATGATGTACATAAGCAAGAAGAAATAGTTATACAATATGCATTCCCCACATTTCGATTAAATCTATGGGTAGGAATTTTTTCCAACAAATTGATCCTTCTTATTAGAAAAGAGTTATCTCTTTTAAAAAATAGTCCAACATTCTTTTCACCAGCCAAATTCCTTTCTATGGTGATCTGCACCCCTATTTATACTATCTCTATCTATCACCTAGGAGATTCCCAATTTTCTTATTTTCCCACCTGGTGGAATCATATGAAATCAAACTGTTACCATGGATCTAGATACGGCCTCTCCTAAGCCGTTGATATTCTTTTATTTTAACCAACTTCACAAATTCATCTCCAAACTCAAAGCGAGCATGTCCCCCATGTGAAATTATTTTGAACCTTAGATCTTTCTTAGATGAAATCTACATGGTTGATTCCATCCACTCTTTATCTCTATTTCTCATGCTGGCTTTTTATTTCTCCTCACATCTTTGAACTATGAAATAAACCTTAACTATAGATATTGATCTACAAGAAATATTAACTGTCCAATGATGTGACCCCTACCCAATTTCGTAGTCCGTAATCCTGCTAATCTTCGTGTATGTTCTCATTGCGAAATCAACCTGTTCCGTAGATATTATCTCCGCAAAGATCTCCGTTGTTCAAAGGTGCGGGGTCTACAAGATTTTGCAGACCCAAAATATTTTATCCTCCATGCATGCTTTGGATGAGAAATGCACACCCATCGTATATCTGAGATAAAGGATGATCCAGGTCATTCAAACCTGTGCTTTGTACCAAATTCCATGGATTTCAAAAGTTAATTTCCTCATGCTTGTTGAATCAGTGAATTTTTTTTCCATTGTAGATCTAATTCTGATTATATATCCTTCGTTGAAAAATGTAGCCCTTTAACCAATTCCACAGATTTCAAAATTTAATTTCCAGGAGCATGTTGAATGAATAGAAATCACCTCCACCATAGATCTGGTTCCACCTTTGATCTTGGCCATTGAAAAATGTAGGTCCAACGCCCTTCTGCCAATCTGAGAAATTTATTTCTCCTTGCATGTTAAAAAAATAGAGTTCTTCAAGACCATATATATTGATCTGCCATGAATCTCAGCCATCCAAAGATGAAACCTTTACCTGATCTCGCAATCGCCCATCCTAACTTGACTAACAATAATACCTATGATATACAAAGAAAACACCGCGAGAGATATATTTGATCTGGAAACAACCATAATTCATAGTATTTGAAATTAATGATATGCATCAATTACTAAACAGAAAACAGACAATGACAAACGCCCTGTTATATAGTTAGAAGCATCATAACTAGTTGTTGATCCTTCGACAATGTAAGAGTCCCTACAAGTCTCATAGAGTCTAAGGTGATTTTCTAACTTCAATAAAACTATATTCATGATTTGTGACTATTGAAAATCTAGTTGCACCAGTCGATGTAGTTTCAGCGGGCTCATGGGTTCCTTTAAACGTCGTAGCAGTTGATCCAATATATAATAATTGAACTAGTGGGAGCACTAAGAACAATATTTTGAACTGGTGGGAGCACCAAGAACAATATTTTAACCAATCAAAGAGACAATTATAATTAAAATGGGGTGCTGACCCATAACCAGTCTCAGATCCATATGAAGTATAAAGGTAGAGGCCCAACCCCATCTCAGAGTTTCAGGTAAATATTCCGATTCCTTGACCTCTTAATACAAGCCTCATGACCTCGCAGAATATGATACGTATAATGCAGGGATGACCACTCCTTATCACTATAAAGTTAAACCTCCTTTATGCATTAGTGGCTAGGTAAATTTTGCATTTGACATCATGACCACCCACCTGATTCACGATGTGCAAAACTCTTCTCGGCCAACGTGCTCGATCCAAGTTTATTATATGTACTTAAAAATATAACAAAAAATACCATTAAAAAAATATTATATTTATAAAAAACATAAATTATTATATTTATATAAAACACAAATTAATTAAAATTTATATTAATCTTAATTTATAAAACTAAACAACCTATATGATAATTATTAAAAAAATATAATATATAACCAATTAACATAATTTATATAATAAAAAGTAAAACAAAATATATATAAAAACAAAAACAAAAAAATCTATATAATTTATATAATAAAATAATAAAAATAAAACAAAAAATATATAAAAAACAAAAAAATATATTGTGCAAATGTAGTTGTTAACCCAAATCTCCACCCACCTCTATTATGACATTCATGGTGGATGGAATTTTCAAAAATGCATGGAGATATTTAATCCTCTAATTTAGTCAATGACTACTCAACCAACTAGTTGGCGCCAAATAGCCTGTACGAACATACCATTGGTTCCAAATATTTTGGGTTGGATGGAGGGGTTTGGGATTGGTGGGTTATGAGGGAAAGTAGTGTGAATTGGGTGGCATTTTTGGTCATTGATTTAGGCCACCTACGATACCAGTTGATATCGGTTGAGGATATTGGTATGGATATTCACCACTATTGAGGGTTTATAATTCTGATATTTAATTGCCATCGCTGCCTTGGATAAAACAACGTTGGAGAGAATTTGGAGGTTAAAGAGGTTGGCCATGAATTATGCAGCTCTAGAGTCAAGATTACTTTCTTCCAAAACAAAATCCCCCGTAAGTTTCTTGGTTTAATGTGAATTGATAAATTTTGCCTCGTTATAATACTAATACTGAAGCGTAGGTAGCTAGGTTAAAATCGTTGGTTATTATCACAAAACTGTTAGCTTGCATGGCTCTGCTTCTATTGTTGGAGGCTATATTTCTAGGTCAAATCAATATCCATGCTTATATGGAAGGTATGTTACTAATAATGATTTTTGCTGGTTATTATCACAAAATTGGTAGTTCGCAGGGCTCTGCTTCTATTGTTGGCGGCTATCTTTCTAGGTAAAATCAAGATCCATGCTTATATGGAAGGTATGTGACTATTGATGATTTTATTATGTTGGAATATCTTTTTATGTGTTTTATTTGGGTCTATGGAGAAAACAATTGTAACTTCAAAAGACAACACACCATTTTAATTTTCCTGTCAATAGAACAATTTGGAGTGGACACCAAATTTATTAGTCCATTTAGGAGATTTAGTGTCTGCAACATGATTATTGCAATTTATTAAATGGTGATTTATAAACCTTCCCATATTAAATTCATGACATTGAAGGTATGTGTATGCTGATTTGTTTGGTGCTAATATGTGGGATGCTATAGAAAATCCTATCAGGAGTGGTAATTTTAGTAATCAAAAGGTGGCCTTCAATTGCTCTTCCAAGTCTCCCATTCCTTGTTCTTATTCATCCCAAAATACTTATCCTAGTGTGAGTAATATATTGTCATTTGGAGAGGACAATGGGAAGAATATCTATTTGCTGACCGATAGTGGGGTGTACAGAGTTGTCCATCCAAGTGATTGTAATTTTTTATGCAGCATTATAGGGCTATCTAATGCTTCAGAACCAAGTCCATATCCATGTGAATCACAATATCCATCTCCATATCCAAGTGAATCACAATATCCTCTTCTATCATCTATTCTGATTCAGAGGAAGACAAATGTTTGCCTTATGTTCTTTCTTTTTCTCATATATATTTTACTAGAATAGGACAAGGGGAAGTTTATTCATTGTGCAAAAGAAATCATATAGTGACAACTTCATGCACACGTTTTATACAAAAATATTAAATTTCTACTATTATTTGGAGACATTCTTTTCACCTAGTTTGATGGTTACATACAGTGGAATTCAAAAACTGACCAGAAAACAAATAAATCATTCAGGCTTTCACAACTTTCTAAACTATCCATGATGCTTTTGTATTATAGCTATGTAATAATTTTAGCAGGTATGGCGTTGAAGAAAGAATGTAAGTGAAGTTAAAATTTATCTTTTCTTTCTTGTGATTCATCAAGCACATTTTTGGTGAAATAGATACAAGTATAGTTATTCTTGTTAAAGAATATGAGACTTCTGGCCATTATTATTAATGTTTGCAGTTTTCCAACTAGAAATATGTTCACAGTATGAAATCCTTTGCTTTTTCTCCAATATGAAATCATGTCAGTGATCCAGATTCTACTCCTCTGTGCAAATGCAGACACTATACCTTGCAAAGTCAAACCCAAGACTACATTTTAGGGGTCCTGAGTAAGCAAGTGATGATTTGATTTTTATTTTGAGTTGGTGAAGTTGACTCAAATGTAACTTCATGCTTGATAGCCACCATAACCATAGTCCTTACTAAACTTAGTAGTAGACCATCACGAAAGTTCAAGTAGCATTTTTATTCTGGAGTACTGAAGCAACCGACTACCTCGAATGAGAAGCAACATAAGTTTGTCTGAAGTCATGTTGCTGCCTATCTTGCATCTGAAAATTGCAATTCTTGGCAGAATAAATATCTTAAGAGATTCCACACACAACAATGATATGAGGATATGTATGTTGATCCTTGTTAACAAATGATCTTGAGCATATCTAGATATTCCTATAGATTAATACAAGTGAGCTACTTGGTTTTCTGACATCATTGTATATTAGTACATGGGTGTATCAGTATATCGTTGTATGTTAGTATATTAGTACATGGAGTACAGGAACAATTTATAAGTCCTTGGATGTTGCAATTAGAGGAATGGAGATTGACAAGAAAATCACACGTCACTGGAATATTTTCCCATCAAATATGGTGTGAAATTAAATTTAACAGCCACATATCTTTAATAAAATGTTGAAAACATCAAAACTTCAAATTTGACAAGTGAATTGGATTTGAAATTCCAACCATGCTTGCAAATCTTTTCGAAATCAAAGATTGTAAAATCATTGTTATCTCTCTATCTGCTATGCACCCCAAATGACCTTATAATGTTTGTTTCTCTGTCGAAACATTCTCCAAGAAGTAATATTCATGCAAGCACATGGATTCTATTTTTTAATTGGACTGTTAAAAGTTGTAAATAGAAAATAGGATAGTAAAACAAATTTTTATTATTTTTTATTAGTGACAGCTACAAACAAGTGGTGTTAAATCCTGTAGTGCCATCTTTTACTCTTAATATAGAATCACGAGCATTAAAATTATGGATTTTCTTTGGTTAGTCTTTATGGTTTAACGATTTATATGAGTTTGGATTTCTTTGATATTCTACTCTTTGAACTTGGATTTTGTATTGGAATTTGGAAGGAGAATTGGTTTTTAGTAACAGTAATTTGTGATTTGCTCAACCTATGTGAAGTCACTAAGAGAAAGGACAATAAAGCTATTATTGCGAGTAACATCATGTATGTATGCTCTTATTATGTCAATGTTTTGATCATGTCTACATGTTGAAGCAGTGAGTAGACTTTTTTTAAACCGACACTTTTTTGGTTAACTGAATAGGTATGTAGTGGGACAATACCCGATTTTTTTGAGAGCACATTGGAAGTTTTTGAAAACTGTCATCAACAAAAAATTTGAATTCATGCATGAAACTCACCTTGGAGTGCAGGCGAACTCTCCTAACTTACAAGCAAATTTCATTCTGGGAAGTAAATTTTCATTTGGTGTTATTACTTCTTTTTTATTATCGAGATTTAGTAATACATGGTTCTAAATTTTGAATGATTATGGCTACATTATCCAAAGATGCTATTTATATTGAAAAACAAAAATTATTATTGGGAAAATTACTGAATGGAAGTTATAAAACCAAACAATAGAGACATGAATTTGGGCCAATTATTGCTGGAAAACAGTTTGGAACTACATGAATGTTTTGTAAAAATTTAGAGGGATCTGGTTGCCACATTCTTGTGTCAGCACCAATAGGGTGTTAGTTTTTTTTTCGAGTAGGAGACTACGCTTTGCAACTTTGCCTCTTTCTTATTTCTATTAATACCTATGCACATTGAGGAGCAGTAAGTGAACCAATTACCATTAAATTTGGTCTATACTATATAGGTATGCATTGTTTCCATAGCACAAAGTGAGGTAGGGATTAGGAGTAGTCCTTCCCTAAAAACCCTATGAGTGTTCCCAATGCATATACATTAATATATATTATAATGCATATAGCTTAGGTATTGAAAGAAAAAGGTGCAGGATGCCATATTAGTTGCAGAAAATATATTTTTGAGTGCTACTAGTGATCATAATTTTTTATGACTTATTAATAGCACTTGAATATTAAATCAAATACATATAAAAAATTACCCAATGTGATATCGAAAAGATGGAGAAATGACACTGATGAATACTCATCATTGATTCGATACTTGATTAGGCTCTCTAGGTCATCATAGATCTCAAGAATTGGCTCCTTTTTTCAGGCCGTAACTCGATTGTTGAACAAGGTCATTTTTGCTTTGGAGTCTTTTCCACACATTTAGAATTGTCAATGAATTGGTCCCTTTTTTGGAATGAACCTCCATATGTGCTTGGTCTTTTTTGAGCATTGAGATGAAGTGGGCTATGAAACTATAATAAGTTTTTTGACTTTCTTTAATCCAAACTAGTTTGTCTTCATTGAATGTATGCAAACTTGTTTTTGATGTACCATTTATTGTGAAAATAAACAGATAACTAATGTTGCATCTATAAAATACTGGTTAAGCAGTATTTCATGTCCACCTCATTCACTAGTGAATACTATTTTTGAGAATCAAAATGTATTAAATAAACCTTGTGGATAGAGAATGTCCTTTTCCTTTACAGAATTGCTAGTTGAAGATGAACTAAACTATTTTTTTTAGAAATCTAGCAACTAATAAATTTTAAAATCCTCATACTTACCACTCAGTGGTGTTGATTGAGCTTGAGTAAATGCTTCTTTTGTCATTGTGGATGGACCTCTCCAATAACAGGTTGCACTACGCCTGCTATTATTGTTCATGTATTTTGTGCATCAACTTCCTGAAGAATATCATCTAAGTGCAATGGCTAGTTACATTAAAGATAAATACAAAAACTAGAAAACTTAAAACATGTTGAAATCTAACTTTGTGTTGAATATGGTTGTTTAAATCATATTTTTGACAGATGCTTCTCTTATCGCAATGTTGCAAGCATTCCCTTTCCAAATTAGAGAATCTGTTCTGCCAAAGTTTCCCAAGACTTGCACCTTGGTCCAACCACTTGAAATGGCTCATTTGCATGGGAGTGATTTCCCATGAGGGAAAATAATGTATGTACTTTTTGGGGGAACTACCACCTTTCCTACTTAGCCATAGAAGCAATACCTTGTTGACATCAAGTTATAGGTTTTTATTATTTGTTGAACTCCTAAGTTTTCTATGATGGTCATTCATTTGGGAACAATGCAATGGTAAGTACTAAGAAGTAAGAACCATGGATAAAATCGATCTATAATGTTTATTGGTGAAGGTATGTAGGGTAATGGTAAAATGGATTCATTACTGTTGCAAATTCATGAAATAAAATTTCATTTTTTTGTTCAAGAAAGGATATGGTAGAAGAAATGTGAATGATGAGTGAAAGGCCTGTACATTGTTGGAAAGATTTATTAATTTCGTTAATATCAAATAACATACAAGATGGGTCATTTGAAGTTATTTGTATTTATGAAGCAAGGGTAGAAGGATCATAATTCATCTTTCTCTGAGAATATTTTTTGTTTACGTTGTTACACCGACAATTTATAATCATCAGAATTGGTTTGCTTCACAAGGAAGTATGGAAACTAAGCATTCTTTTAGGAATTTTCCAAAAACAGAAAGATTATTTGAATCTTGGAATAAGAAAAAAGTAAAGTACATTCATAAATTTGCCTAGAAAAAGTTTGAATGCATTTTAATGCAAGTTACCTCTTATAGCTGTAGAATCAACTTTGGTTATCATTCATTTTTCTAAGAAATTTTTGCTGCTATATCTTTAATTTAGTCTTTACAAAATCTTAAGTATCTTTCTGGATGCATCGAATGTTATGGTTCACGACAAATTTGATGCAAATTTGTTCAGAGTATAAAGATGTTTTCCTCGAAAAGCATGGTGTCAAGCTGGGTTTCATGTTAGTATTTATAAAGGTAACCAGGTAGCTTATGTCATTAAAATCCATTCATTTCCATGCATAACAACTTCTAGATGTTATGATTTCTCATTCATTTGATAGAATCAGTGCAGTCAACACATTTCAAAACCGACCTATATTAATATTTGATTCATTTGTATCCAGGCCGCAGTGAGTGCACTTCAGAACCAGCCTATAGTTAATGTTGTCATAGATGGGGATGATATCATATATAGAGATTATGTTGACATCAACATTCTTGTTGGTACACCAAAGGTTTGTTCACTCAATATTATGTGGTGCAGTATGCATATGCTTATCTTGATTGGTATAGAAAAGGTTTTTGTTGTCAAACTTTTTCCTTCACAAGTTCTAGGCATATGCTTTTTGCAACCTTCATAAGTTGATTTCTTTTTGACTTGTGCCTAACTTTTCACCATTTTTGGTTTGATTTTAGTTGTTAATATGGATTTCCTAGTGCCATTTGGCATCATGTCCTTCTATTCATTTATATATTTTATTGAATATGCCACCAATCAAAATTAAGTACTATATCATAAATGTATTGATCATGTATTTTGGATTGACCCTCCATAAATAACCCAAGAATACGAAGTGTGCTCTAAATGTATGATAATTTTTTTTTTTTTAATCTCATCCAGTTTCTCTTCTGAATGGATGAAAGAATACTTGATCCAATTCCTCACACAAGACTTAAATCCTGCAAACTTAATTTCAGTGTTCCTTGAAGCTATTGCCATTCAATAGTATCCTCGATTTTATGCCTATATTTAAAACTACCATATGGGGCAAGCACAACTTACCCGCATGAATTTTGTGCAATTGATTATGTATGTATGATTCGTCTTTTGTAGAATCGTAAATCTTCTTAAGCATTGAGTATTTCTTTCACTACTTCTCTATCTCGTGAAGGGGGGCATCTCTATATGTGATGATGATTTTACCATTTTGGAATAATGACATTTGCTTCCATCTAAAGTGGCTTTTTCAACTTGTTTCATTGACTGTGTAATGTTTTCAATTGTATGTATAAGATGGGGACTCTTATTTTAACATGGGTTGTTTCTATCCACATAATAGAGCATTTCAAATATAGGTTCTACTAATAAAACAACAAATTTAATCCCTACCCAAAATTGATCATCTAGAATCATATTTTTTTACCTCAATGGTTGTTTGATCATTGATGTATATTGGTTCTAGGTCTCCCACATCTCATTGAAAATCATGAAAAGTAAAATCCCCTTTTTTGTCCATTAGTAGTTGAAGGAAAGTTTAATAAGTGACCATTATTGTATCAATTAGTTTAAGCAACTCCTTTGGAAAAACTAGGATGGATTGCTTTTGAATGGTGATGGTTACATAAGAAAGTTAGAATTTTGGGATGATTTTCAATTAGCTTGGAAATGTAGTGAATTTTTCCAATGTCTTCTACTGCTTTATTCAAAGAATGCATAGAGCATGATGCTAAAACATATTCCTGTATTCTTATTGTCCAGCAATCATGCTTCTTCACAAACAGGGGTTGCACTTATGATTGCTTTGACACCATTAGAGTGCTCCTTGAGAATGGATTTACAGAGTTGGTTTTTCAAGAACATTGTACTATTCACATGACCAGAACAATTAATTGACCTTCAAAAATATGACCCAGATATGCAAGAGATTGATTTTTAGCTATGGATTCTTCTGACAAGCTGTCCAACCATCATTACAATGGACCTACCATCCATACTACATGACTCCTTTAATGGCACTATCACCTTCTCAAGGTGTCTCTCCATAGCCTGATGGCTTTTAGTGGCTAGTTCATTGTTAATAATAAGGGCATTTTGTTCAAAACAACCTGAACTGGTTTCATTGAAAAACAAATTGCATTGCAACAGAAAGCTTATCACCCTACCTGCCCTTCACAACAAACATGTAATTAACATCACCCATTTTAGATCTCTAAAATGATGATGGTGGACTATTTTAAGATTTCAAATGCATATGCTCATCATTACAAGCATCATGATGGTTTTTTTATCGATGAACTTATGCTCTGTTTTATCCCTTAGAACATATATAATCCTTAAACTTCCTACAACAAATCCATGCCACTGTTAAGTTCCTTTCCAAAAAGGTGATATCACTTTAATTTCTTATTGTTGTCCATCCCTTTTTGAAAGTATGAAAAGTACTATGTTTGTGCTTTAAATGAAAACACTAAGATGTTGGTCCATACTGTTATTATATTAGATAAATATTTTCTTATTGTTTTGACATGGAAACTATTGTAATAACCCATATCTGTAAGTAATGGTTCAAGTACTCCATTAAGGTATCAAGGTATTGTCTCTATACTCTGTTTTGTGCATTGGTTTACCCCATGTAGTGTCCCCAAAAATTAAAAATTAAAAAATATTTATTATTCTAGTAAAAACTACCTATACAGAACATTATTATACTTGAAAAATATAACGTACACTAGTTGTACCACTATTTGGTCGTAAGTTGTTCTTACGTTCTATCATCTTTCTTTTAGTTATACTTATTGTTGTGTTTTAATTGAGATGTCGTAATGTAGATTACTACTTGGTTCTTATGGTTATACATTGTTGGGTTTATGTTGTTACTTTGATTACATGCTTTGTCCAATTCTGCATATAACTACTGGTTATTTATGAAGTCCTAACTTAGCTATGTTTTTGGAAACAAAGTGGGAGGAGTGGAGAGACTCATTCTCCCATGTGATATTACAGAGAGGTAAAGTGTTCTCTTGACTAGCAGGCTTACTTAGTTCTGTTGAACTAAGGAGCCTCTTTTATTTCGTATGCAGATTATACTTAGAGATGAATATTTAAAGAGAGCTAAATATTGTGATCATTATCATACCTAATGTTTGTTATTATGCTTCCTTACAGACTCAGATTAATAGCAAGGTAATTTATCTTTTATTAATTATCTAACCTAGATACATTAAGTATGTGATACCTATCATTCATTGTATTTATATTTCCTGTTTATGTTATTATAAGCATTAACATATTTCTTATTTATTTCGTGGCGGGTTGTAAAATTGGCTAAAGATCAAACTTGGATTTTATTCCTAGCAATGATACCATGGCATATTTCATATGCCATGGTTCCTAAGCATTAAGCTTAGGGAAAATGAATTGTAATAAGGCTTAAGCCTAAGGTCTAAATGATACATGTCATATGCTATGACTATGGGTTAGTGTGTATAATCTATGGACTAAACATTACGCTATTCGTTACATAGATAAGACATTATACCATACCTTGTTTTAAACGTTGAGGTGGCGAGTTATAATATATAGTTTGAAACTTATGCGATGGGTTCTAAGACCCTGCATGAAATGGAAAACATTGTTAATATTTCGAATGCAAACTATGGAATAGTGGGTTTTGGGTTGTTAGTTTCCAGCAGGCTTGCACCATTAATGTTTCTTGGGGTTTTGGGAAGCCAACGATTAGGGCTTGGATCGACGAACATTTTGGTCATTTCGTTGGGTTTGTTGATGGTTGTGGTCTTGGCTCTGCATTGTGAAGGAGGAAACACCATGGGTGACGAAGGTAAGCTTCATTCGGTTTCATGAATGCATTATACGTTTGTTCCGTGGCTCCTTCAGTGTCATACTTCTCATCTCATTGTGTTTGGTTGTGTTTGCAGGTTACATGGTGAGAGAGAGAGGGATGGTGCAGATCTTCGTTATCACCGCAAGGGTGATGCCAATGTTTCCATGGTAAGCCTGATTTACAAGAAAAGCTTGTTATTTCTTATCATTGTGGGTAGGACTAAGTTATATTGTTTCTATAGTTGGGGTTCTGATTTTCCTTCAGGCCTGTGTATGAAAGGTTTGGATTTGTAAATACTGGTACTATTAGCAGCAAAACTTGGGACTTCTAGAAGACTTTGCATTTTGTTTATGTAACTTCATATGTTTGACTTGGGGCTTTTTCTGCTTGGGCAGCACCATTTCTTGCAATGTTGCCATAGCGGATGGCACGACTGTGTGGTTTTAATTTTGGACTTTAATGGTGAGTGTGTAAATAATATAACTCCTGTGTTTTTGGCAATGGTTATATATTGGACTGTGTGTAAAATATTATGCTACGATAGGTGTTATTTACTTGTGTTGGATGAGGAATTTTCCTGCGTGGATGCTCTATGTAATCTCTTGTAATTATTTCTTAGTTGTAATGCTTGATAGTGCATGTGTTGATGGCCATGCCATGCATGAGCCCTTTCCACTATTGTTGTGATACCTTGGTTGGTTGAAAACATTACTATTTCATTTTATTAATAATTATGTTGAATGTGGGAAAGCCATGGGTGAAAACCCATGATGGCTATCGTTGCTGTAGGTTTACTTTTAAAGGACTGTGTTATTTATCTATTTGTGGTCATGGTTGTGCTTACAGCATGGGCGCAGAACTAGGGTCTTGCGACGTTGCTGTAGTGAATGTAATTGATTTGTTATTTAAGCCCGCCTATACCCATTGTATAGCGTGGCCGTGATGGATGTGCAATGATGCTGCAGGATTCGATTCCTATCCTTCCTTGTATAAAATACTTGGATTGTGTAGAGATTTGATATGGTTTATATAAAGAAATGATTCATGTATATCATTGTAATTATAGGGTTTTAGTTATTTATATGGAATGAATGTATGGTTTCTTAAATGATTATTGTTTTTATATTTACATTGGGGTTTTTATTAATATGAAGGGTATTGTGTTATGTACCAAATAACATGATAGTCTATTGGATTCGTTCTTGCAAGCTTATGTAATCTCTGAGTTCATTAATTAATGATTATGGTATTGTTTTGGTTAAGTGTTTATACTGTGGCCGTGAGCGATATTAAATATGAATATTTGACTTTTGGCATATGTTTTGATTATGTGAATTTATGTTATAAGACTGTGGATTTTAAATAGTCACAAGAGATTTGATATTTGTACCAAAGAATGGTCACGATACTTACTATGTTCATTGTTTATGATGATGTTATTTAATTTAATGATTTAGTTGTTAATGTGTATTTATAAATGCAGACCTTGGAAGGTCTTTACTGGTTTATTTATTTTAGAAATAATTATAATTTGTACTTAGTTGATTTAATTTATATTTCAATTCTACAACTGTCAATGTATACTTATAAATAGTATTTTGATTTGTTTACTAATGATGTCTCTCTCTCTTTATATATAGTAGTTCAGTTTGTAGATAATATCTTAGTCTAACTAGGTTGTAAGTTTATACTTATAGGTATACATAACTTACCTCTAAACTAGTTTATTTAAACCCAAAACATGCCTCTGCTCAGAAATGGAATATGTCAGCAGAGTATAAAGACGAAAGGACCAGATAAGTAATAGATCTGAAATAGAACCTAGTTTGTACTTAACCCAGTTTGAACAGTAAGACTAATACAGGAATTAAAACTAGGGTGCAAAAACCTCGATGAACATTTATAAATAAATTAAACATGCATGAGTGAATTAATGAATAAACCCTGGATAAATGTCATGTATAAAATGTCCTACAATCTAGGGTTAATATTTATAATTGCAAATCCTTGCAGATCTTAAAATGAGAAACAAACACATAGGGGTACAAAATACCATGTAATTATTTACCTAACATAGCTATCATTTATTCTAGGAAAATTGAATAGGCGGTCTAGGGCTTCATACCTGTAACTTGAAGCTCTTTTATTGGTTGAACCTACACACTCAAATAACTAGCATTAATAATTCAAAGGAAGATCTCACCTCTATTTTTTGATGACCAAATCAGTTGGGAACTACCACCTTCCACCCAACCATGACCCAGAACCATTCCTGGTTTTAATCTAGATCCACCCGAGTTGGGCTCCAACATGCAAGTAGCTTAGAGCTCATAAGGTAGGGTTTCCTATCTGGTATATCAGGTCTGGATCAGTTCTTCTTTTTTCTTCCAGGAAAATGTTCTCCAAAAATTCTCTTAAGAGCAAAAAAGGCAGAAAATGACTCCTCCAAAATGATAAAATTAAAACCCCAAGCCTTTCCTTGGATTGCGTCTTTATAGACAGACTTTTCAGTCAAAGGGACAATTAAATCAAGAAACCTTGGTTTCTTGATTTAACCCTTTTTAATTACTTTGGGTAATTTTTAATATTTTAAATTAGGAACATTCAACTAGTTTCTAATTAGACTTTTGTAGGTTTTGGACTATTCATTATCTTTACATAATAAATAATAATGGATGGAGATTTTCTTTCTTTCTTTAATCATAAATATTATTACTATATTTATTATGTATACATCTCATGTATAAAATACATAATAATATAACACTTGTTAACATTTGTCTTTGGGCATCACATACCATGATCCCTAGACTTAATGACACTTCTTCATTAAGGTCAAAATAGGTAGATTGTTAGGTCTACTAGGATAGGCAACTCTAAATATCCTTGCATGTTGGATTTATTTCATATAACGTGGTAGTTCTTCAGTACATGATGAGAATACAGAAATTCAAAAATTCATTTAATCACTTATAAATAAGTATGATGAGATCAATATTTTTCTTGAGTCTTTTTCACTCAGAAGTTATTAAATTCTTTTCAGTAACCCCTGGCGCTTACTAGATCCCATACTCAACACTTTAACAGGGAGTTACAACTTAGTGCAATTATAGAGCTCCTCGCTCAACACTAATGCTAGGATGTACTTGTACAATACACCTAGGGATATAATGGCCAAGGATCTGATGCTCCAGATCTTATGCTCAACATCAACATGGAAGGCTCCAAGGATTATGCCCAACACTTCCAAATCTTATATTTTCATGTGTTCTAGAGATTCTCTCTCAACACAAGTGTAAGTGCTCATGTTCTCCAGAGCTCCTTGCTCAACACAAACATTAATTACCCATGTGCTCCAGAGCTCCTTGCTCAACATAAAACATCAATCACCCATGTGCTCCAGAGCTCCTTACTCAACACAAAACATTAAGTACTCATGTGCTCCAGAGCTTCTCACTCAAGACAAAACATCTCATCAATCATGTGGTTCAGGGTGCACGCCCAACACCACAAGAATATATATATATATATATATATATATATATATATATA